>JARWLC010000006.1:50295000-50760000 GCA_033318265.1 Phyllotis vaccarum
AGAGTTCTCCTCCCACCTCTGCCTCCCAAGTGCTGGTATTAAAGGCCTGGAATACCACCACCAGGCTGCCTTAAGGCAGGCTCTCTCTTGTTTGTGTTGTTCTGCTGCACACTCTGGGCTCACCAACCTAAAAGCTGCCAGGCAAGTCAGTTCCTTCTGCCTCCTGTGTCTCAATAGGAGTTCAGGGAGCACAGATGCCCACCACTGCTTTCATCTTTTGACACAGAGTCCAGCTTTTACCTGAGGTTGAACTCGGGACCCCAAACAGCAGCACATTAGCCCACTGATCCATCTCCCTACTACCCACCCCATTCTAATAATATTTACTATTATTGTCATTGTCTTAATGATCAGATTCCGACTTCTTCCTAACCCCAACTAGAAACAATGTCTTCCTGGAGTCCTCTAAGCAACAGAAACAACACTCTGGGGGGCCTCATGCTTGTGTCTTCCCAAGTGGGTAATACATTTTGAAGAACCTCCTCCCCTGCCTTCTTCCTTCCTCTCCAATCCCTCCTCAATGTTCTGTCTTTAATTATGTTTTAAATATGAACTAGAATAGGGTAAAGTATATTCTATAACTGGATCAATGCCTTTGTGTGAGTGGATCAGAAGCACTTGAGGGCTTATGAAAGCGATGTACTATGCCCTTATTTTCCCAGTATTCTGTCTGCAGAGCCTTGATCAGTGCTAAGATCTCCGTCTTTCTGACAAAGACTTCAGATGCTGCTGTTCCAAAGACCTGGTTGAGAGCTTGTGTTGTAACAACTGTCTCCTAGCGTGCTCACACCAACTCTCACAGGATAATATTCTTTTCTTAGAGAACTTATTGATTTGTCCTTCTTAAGGCCTTCGATGCCAAAAATTATCTTTCAGCAGAAATCGTTTGGCAGTCTGTCTCATGTGCCAACTTTTCTACCGCCCAGTGTTGTTAATCGTGACCCATTGACCTGTGAGTTGAGTGAGGTAGTCCTTAGCACTAGAACTAAAAAGACCACATTTTATAACCAAAGAGGCATTGATTTTGCAGCCTGGACAAAGTCTACTCAGCAGATTGAGGCTGGCCTTGAACACTTCATGGCCTGTAACAGTTAGAAAGACAAGTGTTTCAGAAGTAGCTATAGTAAAGGAAAATGATCTCAGGAATGTTTTAGGTGGCTTTTGTAGTGAATCAAATGATCCTCACAATGCCGATAGCATCTATTTTCAATTTTCTGGGCTCCAGTTTCCAAAACACTCCATCCTGAAGGCCTCACTCCTTCACTGACTGAGACCTGAGAGGCACTATGGAAACTGGCTTTTCACTGAAGTGTGTCAATTTCCAGGGTCAGGCCAGAGAGGACAGGCACTGTGGCTGTGAGGACACTCTGTTTCTTTACCCTAATCCTGTTTCCCTTCTGCTCCACTCCAACAGCCTCTAGAAGTGTCGTCTAGTGATTATGAAGGCACCTCTGTCTTTTCCGGGGCGATGCTGACCTCTGTTTCCTGGACCCATTCAGACTCAGGTAATCACACTCTGCTGGCCCTTCCTGAGCCACCAAACCTTAGGAGATTGCATCAAATCAATGAAATGCTATATTTAAATGCAAATACCAAGTTGATTATTTCTCCATCCATTGTTTCCCTCCCCCCAGTCTTCTTAATGCTCCACTCATGCAGCTGACCAGACTGACAATGTGTTCAATCCAATTTAGGCATTAAGATGATTGAAAAATCTTGAATCACATTTTTATTTAAAATCCTGTTGTGTGTCTTAGACCCTTAAAGCTACCCGAGCATTGCTGGGAATTTTCAGATGGAGACACACTCATACTTAACTAGTACCTCTAAATTACTTTCTTTCCCAGAATGCCTTTGCATAACCGTCATCAGAAAGATGACGTTGGTCATGTCCAGAGGGGACTATTGAGTATCTGTTTTGTGCACTTGGTACAGATGGGGACTGTTTTCTATCCTCAGAGACCTTTCAGGATTGCCAGGTTCACAACTCCATCATGAGAGAATGGCAGGCAGTGAGGCTCAGTTTGGGGTAGAGACTGGGCACTAAGTATGGGGTTCCACTTTGGGGGATTCACAGACTTCCAGATTTGAGGATGAAATAGTTACTGAGGCATTTGTGACCTAGAAGGGTCTCAGGTGTGTTCGTCTCTGAGGATCTCTTGGTTAGCCCGAGCTGGGAGAA
Organism: Phyllotis vaccarum; assembly: GCA_033318265.1. Lineage (NCBI taxonomy): Eukaryota > Metazoa > Chordata > Mammalia > Rodentia > Cricetidae > Phyllotis > Phyllotis vaccarum. The sequence goes on from JARWLC010000006.1 coordinate 50,297,183, forward strand.
AGGCATAGCACTTCAGCAGGAAGGCAGGATTGAGCCTTCAGTGAGCCCAGCTGATACAGGGCTGGCTGTCTCATCCCTGATCCTCTGTTCCAACCAAAGTCAGATTTCTCCTCAAAGCCCGGGCTGTTTAAGATCCTAGAGTAGAACCACCTGGGGAAACCTCTGCCCTGTGACAGAGGAGGCTTGCCTGGCATCATCTCTCCCAGGACCCTGACCACTGTTGTACAGCTTCAGCATGGCGGTCTTTCTGTTTCTCTATATATTATTATTACTCTTCCCTTGTAAACTCACCCCTACATCCTCCAGTGCTTGGGGTACCCATGGCTTGATGAGGCCCTACATGAAACAGACACTGTGTGAGGCCAGCACCTGGCCTTCAAGGGTACCAGTTTGAGCTAAGAAGTGAAATTGAAGGTTGGGAAACACAAGTGAAGAACATGAATGTGTACATCCATACAGGGGAATGTCTCTAAATAGTTCCAAAAATCTGAATCCAGGGACAATCTCAAGGTCAAATGTTCCCATTTAGGAATGGGAAGCCAGATGCCCCAAGTAATTTGTGGGTTGTGTAGCAGGTATGGCCCACATTTAGTTCTTTGACAGGGTTGCTTATTTTTAAGATTGAGCTGTGGTGTATTCACCACCTGGATAAATTCTTAAAGATGCCACTGAGGGCTGCCAACCAAATGTTTGTTCTTCTATAGAAATACCCTAGCCAGTCTGGACCTACTGAGGTGCACAGATACCCAGACGCTTGGTGATGGAGGAGCTCCAGCCTCCTGGAATCACAGCCATAATCCCCATCTAGCAGGACAGAGAAGGGACAAAAGCAGTGGATTTTGTGTTCTTTTTCTGCTGCACTGAACCAATGAAGCGACCCTTTTCTTCCCAGCTGAAAACTACATACAGCTATAAACTAATAAAAGCTCACTATTAGCATAGATTAGACAAGCTAAGAGGGATTTTTGCATTTTTCAAGATTCAGAAGAAAAACAAAATGAGGCTAAACTTTGTGCCTTATAAGAATGCTGTAAAGGACTGGGGATGTAGCTTCGTTCATACAGTGCATGCCTAGTATGCTCTAAGCCCTGAGCTCCATCCCAAACACTTGCTTAAAGCCAAGTATGGTGGTACATGCCGGTAATCTCAGCACGTTGGTGTGGAGGCAGGCGGTCGGAAGTTTAAGATCATCATCCTCCTGACATAGCTACTTTGAGGCCAGCTCCCAGGGGATCCTGTATGGAACTGACGTGTTAGTGTCTCTAAGTAGGGTTTGGTTAGGGGCATAGCTCAGTCCATTCATCTCTGCGTGATAAAAGCAGCTTTTGCACTACAGTGAAAAAAAAATAGACACGCAGAGCAGACACCATAAAATATTTACCATCTGACATTTTGCAGAAGTGTGCCATCTCCTGACCTAAACAATGATGTGACACATGCGTTTGCAAAACTGGAGAAGTGGGACCCATTCTCCATTAAGAAAGTCTGGTCAGCTAATAAGTAGATTTGAGTAGGAAAGAGACAGTAAGAGGAACTTTCTAAATAGAGACACTGAATCAGTCACAGTCTAGTTGGATTTTCCAGGTATCTCTGTAACTGTCAGTTAAACCTAAATATATCATTGAAGACACTTCACTCCAGGAACCTACATGCACTATTAATCTGGTTTTCAAATAAGGCACCAGGCTTTCTGGATTAACCTAAATGTTGGACTAGATAGACACCAAATTAAAGCCAACCTTGCATTTTGGAAATTTTTCTTTTTCTTTGGCACTAGATGTGAGCTATTTCTATCTTAAAGCAAATAATTATTTGGTTTTAAATCAAGTAACTGTTGCAAGCTTACCATGAGTAAGCTAGTTCATCTTGCCAATGCCCCCCACACTCCCACCCTGGCTGGTAGAGTGCATGATACTACTCAAGTAAACACTATAGTTAAAGTTGAAGATGTGAGCTCCTGTCTTACTGACTGGCTGAGCAAGGGAAGGTTATAGTATAGTAAGATTAAAGAGTACATCCTGTGGGGCTGGAGAGATGGTTTAAAGGCACTTGCTGCCAAATAATGTAAGCCTGTTGACCCAAATTCAACCCCCAGAACCCAAAGGAAGATGGAAGGAAATGGACTGTGCAAAGTTGTTCTGTGACGGTCACACGCATGCTGCATGCTATGGGCACAACCTCTCTGCCCCACTTTATACACACACACTAATAACAATAAGAACAGTATATGTTTAACTATGTTGGTGCTGGAGAAATACATAGTTAAGAGCATTTATTGCAGCCTGCAGCCTGGCAGTGGTGGCGTACACCTTTAATCCCAGCACTCAGGAGGCAGAGGCAGGCTGATCTCTGTGAGTTCAAGGCCAACCTGGTCTGTTGATGAGTTCCAGGACAGTCAGGACTGTAACACAGAGAAACCCTATCTCAAAAAAAAAAAAAAAAAACACAAAACAAATGAGCACAAAAGAGTACTTACTGCTCTTGACTAGGACCTGGATTCGGTTCCCACCTCCCACCTAGAGCCTTATAACTGCCTATAGCTCCAGTTCCATTGCCCTGACATCCTATTTTGGCTTCTCAGATTCTGTACACATATACACAGACACTTGTGCAGGTTCATACACTTACACAAATCTAAAAAAGGATAAATAAATAAGATTGAAAGTATGTCAGGGGCTGGAGATACGGCTTGCCTGACACATGAAGTCTTAGGTTCAATCTGAAGCACACGTAAATTGGGACTTCTCTTGCCTACATGGCAAGTTCAAACCCAGCTTGGGCTATGTGAGATCGTCTCCGAAAAAAAGACCTAACCACAGTCAACACAGACCAAATAGCCTATAGAATGCTAGTGAATAAATGCTGTTGACTTGCAAAGCTAATGTGGACATTTCCCTGGATCCTTCCTAATCAGTGTTCAGAATCAAACACATGGACTCAGAAGGACCAATACCTGAAAAATAAGCCATATGCCTTATCTTGCTTGCTTCTAGAAACCCACCCTCAGATAATCACACATACGCTTTGTAAATGCACAAAGGGGGAGGAAAAAAAAAAGAACTGCCGTTCTGAAAGAAAAATTAGGTAGAAATTTCTAATCTTGTCTCATAAACAATATAGAAATAACTTTAAAATATTCCACCTTAAGCATGCATTTAATTTGTGCTATGGGAACCAAATAGTGTTGCCAAGATAGAACATTCTAATAGTGATTTATGTAAATTTATTTGTACAAAGTAATGGTGTAGTTGCCTATAGCAAATTGCTTAGAATATGAAATGACATTTATGGGTGTTTTTTTTTTCTCTCTCTCTCTTTCTCTGAATGAATACAATAGAGAAAAGGAGAGAATCCAGAAGGCAAAAGGAAATTCAAGTCCAAAATGGAGTCTGTGGCCTCAAGAAGCAGAAATGGCTGGCCAGGTTACAGGGTGGGAGAGTTGTACCTGGGTGGTTCTTTGTGTCATTGTACTTGTCTTTGGAGTCATTTTTAAGGACAAGAGGGTATTAGAAGGCCAGAGCCCTTCGTGTTGGGGCTAAAACTCTCAGAACAGTGACAAATCCTTGCCCTGGTTAGTGCCCTGGTAGCTAGCTTACAATATGTAATTAAAATTGGGCAATTAGTCTTAGCCGCTAGTTACTTATTACCAGAGAAAGTCATGATTTAGTCATAAGTTGAGTTCAAATATTATGAAACAGAAGCCAAGCAATGGAACTCTCCCAAGATCTGATCCTCAGACCTGTGACTGCTGCCTGCTCTGTTTGTGTCATTGATAATGGCTCCACGTGTTCCCTGGAAACATTTGAACAGTCAGACGCACAGCACACCAAACAGTGTTTGGATTCCTGGACCTGGTGAATACCCACCCAGTGCAGTTTCCATGCCCTTAACTGTTTGGAAGAATGAATGGAACATCTTTACTCTAAAAGATATTTAAGCTGTTCAGAAAGTACTTTCTCTGTCTTGCTTGCTGGTCCCAATTTTTAGCATTCTGAGCGACTTCCTGGAGTCCTGGCCATTAAGCACTATTCTCTGTTTATCCCCTGACTGCCTGCAACTCCTCTGTGGACCAGACTGGCCTCAGTGTCCTGATGTCAAGCTCCCTCTAAAACCAAATTCCTCCCACTTGGCTCCCTCTCTCCTCTCCTGCCTGAGGGTGCTAGTGTCTCTGCCTCTCTCTCTTTCTCTCTCTCCCTCTCTCTCTCCTCTCTCTCTTCCCTCTTCCCCTCAGTCTAATAGTTTTCATGTGATCCTGTAAGGTATGTCTCTTTCTGAGGCTCCCACCCACACAGACTCCTGTCTGCCTGCGTGGCGAGTCTTCCCTTCCTCACTTGTGACCTCCTGTCTTCCATCCACCAGGTACTCTCTCCAGTTATTTGGAGGAGGTATTTGATGGCCACAGGAGGGGAGAACAAGATGGTAGCAGATTTCAGTCAAAGCTCTGCCTCTTGACTTACCCCAAGGCATTTGGGATTATGCTCCTGCTCAGGAGAAGATAGGTAGAGCAGAATGACCATGCAGTACGGTTCTCAACTGTTGTGGGGCCAGGAGCTGATGGCTGACGAGATTTAAAGGCCAAGCAGGATCATCAGCCTGAATGAAAACAACTCTGGCTTCCGAGAGGGAGGGGATAACTGAGTTTGAGTGATGTTGCTAATAAATGCTTATTTTTTGTTTGTTTGGGAGAAAGTTTCTTTGTGTAGCTCTGGCTATCCTGGGACTTACTCTGTAGACCAGAGTAAGATATGCCTGCCTCTGCCTCCTAAATTCTGGTATTAAAGGCATGTGCCATCACTGCTGGGCACAAATGTAGATCTTAAAAGTTTTTCAAAGGGGCTGGAAAGGTGGCCCAGGGGTTAGGAGCATTGGCTGTTCTACCAGAGGTTCTAGATTCAATCTCCAACAACCACATGGTGGGTCACAACTATCTATAATAGGATATGATGTCCCCTTCAGGCATGTAGGTATATACACACAGAATACTCACATAAAATATAAATACATACATACATACATACATACATACATACATACATACATACATAAAAGTTGTGTTGAGGTTGGTTTTAGTGACTGGTCCCAAAAACCCAGTCCGAAGCAGTAGATCCAGACATAACCCTTAGTTATTCCCTATGGTGATGAATCTAGATTTAGAATCACCATAGAAACCAACCTTTGGGCTTGTCTTCCAGGGAGGCTCTCTGTGAGGTTAGTTGATGTGGGGAGACCCACGCTAAATATAGAGGGTACCATTTCAAGAGTAGGAGTCCCCAGAGGGGAAGAAGATGAGCATTTCCTCTTTCTGCTTCCTGACCATGGATGCTCACACTCCTGAAGACACGACTTCCCTTCCTTAATGGACTGAACCCTCTCACTGTGAGCCAGAGCAAACCCTTCCTTCCTTCCTTGAGCAGCTTTCTTCAGGTGTTTGTCACAGCAGCATACAAGTAACTAATGTTCAGCAGCTTCATCCCTTCTGCTTCCCGTCCAAATGACCTTAGATACAATTTCTGAAACTTGTTTACTTTATCGAGATGGTAGGAGAATTAAAAAAACAAACAAACAAAAAAAACAAAAAAAAACCAAAAAAGTACTTTGCATGCTGCTCAGGAGATGCTAAATTTTTAGTTTATGGTGTTTCTTAAAGCTCTTCTAGTTGGGTTAACCTGAGAGAGTATATGGGCCAGAGATTAAAAATATATTTAATTTAAATGTGACTTGATTTAAAAGGTGTCAAAATCAGTTGTTAATATGTATCAAAAGAGAAAATGAAATATAAGAATTCTTTCACGTACTCACTTCACAAACAGATCTTAGTGTTTAAAGCTCTTTCTTTGCCAGCTTATAAAGGATGGAGAGACCAGCCCAACCTCTTCTCAAGCAATAGGGGAGTTCAATTGTTTTCTTTAATATTGTCATAAAAAATGGACTAGATGGCTATTTTCACATGATAAGTGGGCCAGGTGCAGCCACTTCAATGCACATGGTCTTTATCTTCCAAGAATTTGGAAATTAAGCTGACCCACATCCTTCTTTGTTACTTCAAGTCCGAATTCTGGCAGAGAGCCTGGGAGTGTTACCCTTCAGTGGTCCTGGCTAGCTAGGGCGTAGATTAAGACAAACGGATAGGAAGTCTGACTTTTGGCTCTGCTGCTTTTGTCCGCAAAAGCAGCCATTGTCTCTCTTTGCTGGAAGATTCTCAGCCAGTATAGTCAGGCCCTGTTTACATAGAATTAATTCATGTTAGAACTTTAGATGCTATGCTCTCAGCGAGGGTTGAAATGAAAATGAATCCTCTGTGTTGTTTAATGGCTTTATAACACCCCAGAAAATACATTTCACAAAAGATTCTCAAAAAAAAAAAAAAAAAAAAAAAAAAAAAAAAAAAGTAAGGAAATGTGAAGTGTGGGATTCCTTTTTAAATTTTTTTTTTTTTTTTTTTTTTTTGAGACATTGTCTCACTATCCCTAGCCGGTCTGAAATTTACTATATAAATCAGGCTGGCCTTGAACTCATGGAGTAGCACTTGCCTCTGCATCCAGAGTACTGGAACTAGATGTGTGCCACCATAGCTGCAAAGATCCTTTTCTTGTTTGTTTGGCTTTGGTTTTCAAGAGAGGGTTTCTCTGTGTATCCCCTGGCTGTCTGGAACTCCTTTGTGGACCAGACTGGCCTCAAACTCTCAGAGATCTGTCTGCCTCTGCCTCTCACCACTCCATGGATTCCACAAAGATTCTTAAGTGAAAGGAGAAGTAAGTAATACTTTAATGTGTCTGGCAGTGTATGTAACTTATTGACAGAGCAGTCGAAGAGCATATGGAAGACCCCAGATATGATCCTTGTGCCCTCGTCAAGAAACAAACGGAGAAAAGACACTTCCAAGATCAGACATCTCATCTTGTTCCAGACACTAGGTGCTTCCTTTCTGGAATGCAAAGGGAATCCTAAGGTACCCTTCTTGAGCTGACAGTCTAACAGAAAATAGACATTAATTTACATACCTAGAGGGCTGGAGAGATAGCCTAGGTGAAGAACACTAGGTGCCCCCTCAGAAGACCCAGGTTTGATTCCCAACTCCTACAAGGCAGCTCTCAACCATCTTCTGGGCCTCTTGGATACTGAATGGACACAGTGCACAGACATACATGCAGGAGATGCACCTGTACACATAAGAAATACCTTTAAAAATATATGCACAGAGGTGTTCACGTGTGAGCTTCTTCCTGCCCTCAAGCATGATGAGGATGATAAACCCATGATTGTAGATATCAGTATCCTTACTTGGCATAATAAAAAAAATGGCGATGTATACCTGTCCCCTTGACTGTACTTATGTCTTTTATAATGACTTCTTGGCCAGTGATGGATTGCCTGTCCCATATGGTTACAGTAAAGCTGAGAAATCTGTTGCCTTGTCTTTACTATGTCACATGCATACAAGACTGTTCGGTTGTACCTGTCTCCAGCGAGACAGCTTAAAGTTTTCCCACTTATGACCCTTTTTTGTCCAAGAAACATTAGAGAACCCTATGTACGTAGGCAAACTAAATAGGTCTACAAATCAAACATTTCCTGTTCATAAATCATAAAATTTATTCTAAAATAATTCCTTGGTTATAAGTGGGATTTATCACCTACTAAAGGCAAAAGCAGTTTGCATAATAATTAGAAGGATGTGCTTATTTATTTTTATGTAATGAATTAAATCTTAGCCAAAAAGAAAAATAAATTATTGAAAATTCTACCCTAATCCCAAGGTAAACTCACTTAATATTTCTTCTCCCCCGCCCCTCACAACACAAGCCAGAAACTCAAGCATCAATTTGAAAAGTCAAACATTCTAACACAATCCTTCCAGAGGTGTACTGATTATTTGACGCTTAATGCATAAAGCAATGATAGTAGGAAAATATCGTGTTTGTTTCCTAGTTAAGCCATTATGTTTTTGTAGTTTGGAGCATACAATAGTCTCAAATCTGAGCCAAGACAGTGCTCATTGTTGGTGTCCGATGTGATAGCACATGGGACACAAACTGCCTATGCTGTGTGTTAGAACTGGGGCTGCGCTGAAATCTTATGATACAACAGGGTAAAACAGTGCCAGGCACACTTTTATAATACCATGCTTTCCCTCCTCTCCATACTCACTTATACAACCTCACATGGGGTCTGTGGCTTACAGTGTCGTTGTAGCAATGTTCTGTATAGGTCTGTAGGGTAGGGATGAAAAGCTATACAGTTACCTAAGCTAGGTGTAGTGGCAGGCTGTTAGAATAAGGTTTCTGGCCCCGTCTGGCCAGAGGGCCTAGCCCACAGACCTGCCATCCCAGAGCACATAGCCACCAGACACTGCTTAGGCTCCCCCCAAATGCTTCAGACACTTATATTAGCTTCATGCTGTTTGGCCTATGGCTCAGGCACATTGCTAGCTAGCTCCTTCATCTTAACTCAACCCATTTCCATTAATCTGTCTGCCATGTAGCTGGCAGCTCACCTGTGTTCCTTACATGTTTCTTATTTGAGTGTCTGGCTCGATCTGTCTCTTACTCCGCCCTTCTTTTCCTACCTATTCCTGATTCCCTACCTACTTCTACGGTGCTCACCAAGGGTCAAAACAGCTCCTTTATTTAAAGATTGATATTCACAGCATACAGAAAGATATTCCCACATCAGCAGGCTGTACCGTGAAGGCTTGTGTAGTAAAGCTGTGTGCATGTGTGTGTGTGTGTGTATGTGTGTGTGTGTGTGTGTGTACACAGTAATGCCCTCTAGTGAATGCACCCCTGATGTCAAACAAGCTGAGATTTTGCAATCTCACTGCAGTGTGAAACCTAAATCTGGGGACCGTTGGGTCTTGTTTCTTTGTCTTGATGCTGTTTCTGTCTCCCCCTTTAGCCTCTTTTTTGACTCATATTGCTGTTGACTGGAGGCCCAAAGCCCAGGGTTTATCCTTATTAAAAGGGAGATTAACAAGTATTAGAGAACTACTAGCAATTAAGACTTTCTTCCTGGCTTCAGGAGAGCGAAAGCGGGCAGCATTTGTATAGATGATTGGGCATCTGTTCCTAGCTCTCTGGGTTAGGACTATGGGATCCCAAGTTTACCTCCTGGCTGACATCTGCACATCCCAACCCCTGCAGAGGCAGAGAAAATCTATTCCTCTGACTGCCCTGAGCAGTATGATAGTGAGCCTGCTGGTCTGCATTGTACCTGTTACCCTCATGTGTTGTACTGATTATCATTCTATCTCTTGTAAATGCATATGAAGGTCCCCAGTGGATAATGGAATGTTAATCTGAAGTTGAGCCATTTGGGTCCGATTTTAGGACTGTGTTCAATGCTTGGGCTCCACTGGTGATATTGTCAGCATAGTACAAGTAAGAACATCTGGAGCTGTGGCTAGAGCTTGCCTAGTGTGCAGGGCACCCTGTGTTTAGTTACCAGCACCACATAAACCAAGTGTGCAGGCCTGTAATCCCAGCACTTGGGAATGGAAGCAGGAAGATCAAGTTCAAGGTCATCTGTGACAACATAGGAAGACATTTACTGGCCTGAGCTACAGGAGATCCCATCTCAAGAAAATACAACATGGGTTTAGTGGGTTAGAACTGAACGTCAAAGTGGGGATGTCTTCCGGGGGTCTGGAGAGCTGTTTTGAAGTAGACTCCTATAGCCGAGTGAGTGGCCTTCAAACTGGCCTGCTTAATATGACAAATAGACCATGAAAGAAGAGAGAGGCTTTTGCAAAGGCCTGTCTCCCCAGAGCCTAGATCCAATGGCCTCTGAACAGTTGGACTTTTAACAGTCAGTCCCTAGTACAAAATGTGTTTGCTTGTGAGATCAGCACACTGATAGCAACTAGGGTAAACCCGTTTATCAACTCGGCTCTATTTGTGCTGGAAGCCAAGGAATTGAACTGCTTTTGACTGCACCCCCCACTGTCACTATCTTCTGGTGACATGTAATTTTCCAGGTGAACAAAGAGAGGCAGGGAATTGGTCCAAATAGCCACTGAAGGGCTGAATTACTCCCCAGTGATTCTTTGGATCTGATGAATGGGACATGCTGTCTCCTTACCAGTCTCTGATAAACTGGGTGAGAATGAGGCAGGGCTCCGCTCTGTTGGGGGACTAGGTTATTCTTGAGGGTCCCATCAGAGCCCATTTCAGTTCAAAAAGGAAATGATCTGCTGGTTTCGCATTTAGAGTGGTGAGTGGCTGTGCCATGGGAAGCAAGGTGCTCAATAATGACATCTGACTCCTGAAGACTTTTTTTTTTCATCTTCAAGCCCCCTTGTAGCTCAGGAAGAACGCATACTTACTGTGTCTGCTCATCCTGCTTCGACTTCTCAGTTGCTGGGAAAACATGCATCACCACACCCATAGGGGTCCCGGGGGTTCAACCCAGATCTTTGTGCATGATAGGGAATTATTCTACCAACTGAACTATATCCCCAGCCTTAGGCTTATTATTATCATATTAAATAATGTTCCCAATGTGAATGTAATGGAAATAGTATTACTATTTATATGAGCTTGCTGATATATGTAAAAATTTGTGTAATGTATGTTCATATCAAACATGAATGCATGTTTGTCTATATGAACATGAATACATACATCTGTTAGGTAATTGTTATTTTCAATTCTGGGGTAATTTATATTGTGCTTAGTATCCTCTGGATTGGAATATAGCTAATTTGTCACCATCATAACCATATTGTTTTCGGTGTCATCCTATCCTCCTGTCCTTTTCAGTTCTACCTGGGATATAGACTGTGTGCTTAACTGAACAAAAATACCAACAAACTACTCTTTATTTTTTATTAAACAGCTTGAGCAGAGATGTTTGGTCTGATTGCGGAAAATTGTTAGCTTATCACTGAACTGCCCTGATGGTTCTTATTATTCAATTTGCATTGCTTACAATAATAATTATTACCACATAAAAGAGCATGGTGCTTTTATTTGTACATTCGTTCATTAATAATTTAACTGGCTATTACACCCAATGTAACTTTGACATATGTCAAGATGCTTAGAGGCTGGCCCTGAGCATCTTCAGGGGCTGGAATGCAGGTGTGAGTTGTAAGGCATGGAGTCAAGCTATGGGTAGGAAGGTCACTGGTCTTGACATCCAGTTGCCAGCACACCCCTCTCTCCTCTGTATCTGTTTCCGAGCATTTTAGTGGTTCAGCAATGGTGACTCTGACCTGGTCATGTTAACATCCAGAGAAAACAGATCACAATATAGATATTTTGCTGATTAAAGTGGCTGGCTTGTTCTGATTTACAAGTGGGCAGAAATAGGCAATAGATAAAACAATAAATCTGACCCAGGATAGTGGAACAGGTGGGTTTATGAATAGCTTGTGTGTCCATGAAATCTGTTGTACAGAAATGTTAAAGATTTTTATCAGTCACTGCTTAGCTGCTGCACCCCCACCACGCATCAGAACTTTTTAAAGTATAGATGTTTTGTTATTCCATGTTGTATAAAACTGTATTTTATGGCCCTTTTTAGTCTAGACAAATTCTATAGGCTTTGTCTTAAACTTGTGTTTTATATATTAAGTCAGTCAGAAATTTGAACTATGCTTTTTGAAGTCTGAGATCACCGTGTAGGTTTGGAGGGCGGGGCAACTTGACTCTGGTGGTGTCAGCCCACCATGAAGGTCAAAGACTACATTTTCCAAATTGGTTTAAATGGGGGAAAATCAAGCAAATGAAAGACTGCCATTTGGCCAGCCCAGCCTGACTTTCTGGAAAGAAGAATTGCATTTGTTGCTCAAAAGTGTCATGGAGGGTCAGGTGTGAGGGTGTACCCCTGTAAGCACAGCACTGGGGAGGCAGAGGAAGAAGGAGCCTGAATTTAAAGTCAACCTGGGCTACATACATAGAAAAGAAAGAGAAGTAGAAGAGGGAGGGAGGGAGGGAGGGAGGGAAAGTAAAGAAAGATGCCATGTAGGAAACTATATCGGAATTGGAGTTTATGAGAGCTCTATTCTTCTCATCCATGAGTGGTCCATGCTTCCAGAGCAGGTTCTGATGGCTGGCTTTTCACTGGGCCATGCACTCACTCAGCACAGAGGCAGAAGGTTCATCAAGCAGGCATGGGAGTTTCTAGAACTCTGTTCCATGAGCTACCTTTTAAACTAGGTTGAACTATTCCTAATTAAAATTGTACTCACACCTTTAATGAACAGCTGAGTCCCTGGCACTGTGAACCCCGGGAGTATGTAATCCATATTCATGCCTTTGAGCAAGTAACAAGGAACTGCCCATTTGGAAGAAGGTCACTTTCTGATGGCCAAGCCATGCATATGCACAGCTCAAACTTGGATAAGTCGTGAGGCGACAGGCAATGTCCCAAACTCAGTGGTATAAAATAGCAAAGTTTTCTTCCTGCACACTCCACTTGTGTGCTGAGAATGGTCAAAGACCATGCTCCAAGGATTGTCTTTAGAGCAATCCTTTATAGAGCAAGACATCCTCATTAGTTCTTATAACTTGATACGCCAAGACTCACAGAGGGAGAGGGAGTCAGTTGTTCAGTTGACCACATGGGATTAGCCTGTGGCCAGGTTTGGGGGGGATTGCCTTGATTACTGACTGATATGAGAGGCCCTAGCCCACTGTGGGCAGTACCACGACTGGGTAGGTAGTCTTGGGTTGTGTAAGAAAGCTTGGACCAGAGAGAGCAAGCCAGTAAGCAGGGTTCTTTCATGGTTCCTGCCTCCAGGTTATTGCTTTGAGTCCCTGCCTGATTGACATTTCTCGAAGATGGACTGTGACCCAGAAGTGTAAGACGTAATAAACCCTTTCCTCTTCAAGTTGGTTTTGGTCATGGCACTTATCACAGCAACAAGAGCCAGGCCATGTGAGACATTCCCATAACTGGCGAAGAGTGTGCTGCTTCTTAAAGTCAGCCATCTTGTAGTGACTGGCCACTTCCACTCATATTTTACTGATCAAAGCTAGTCACATGGGCGGATTCAATTTCAGGTAGGTGGAGAAATGTAATACAGTGGGGTGCTTAAAAAAGAGAGTTGAAGCTGAGCTGTAGTGGCACATGCCTTTAATCCCAGCACTCAGGAGGAAGAGGAAAGTGATCTCTGAGTTCAAGGCTACAGACCTCAGACTAAGCTCCAGGACAGCCAGAGTCACACTGAGAAACCTTGTCTTGTAAAACAGAAAGAGAGAGGGGGGTGGAGAGGAGAAAAAGAAGGAAGGGGAAAAAGAGAGAGGAAACACAGATGACCCCAGACATCAGGACATCACCTTTGAATTCATGCAGTAAGCTTTAGTAGATACTCTCTGGTTTGGCATTCTTAGGGTAGCTACATCCTTAATGAAGTGTTTTCTGGCTCCTTTGTAGATAAGAACACTAAACCCAGAGAGCTAAAATCATCCCATACAGTCCTAGAGCACAGGTGGTCGAACAGGAACTATGTGCAGGTGTCAGAGCACAGCTGTTTCTGTGAGAGGAGAAAGACGGCTTTCCACAAGGCAGTAGAGAAATGGGTCATAACTATAGGGTGATGCCATTCCCAAGACCCGGTTTTGTGTTGAGTTCTAGTGTGTGCCTTGTTTGGTTATGAAATCCCACTCAGTGGGCCAGAGCTTCCTGTTTCTGCCAAGTGAATGAGTCTTCGCAGAACACCTGACTGAGCCTGTGTGTAAACAGATGCTTGTGAAATGCATTTTACACAATTGAGATAAGCCCCATGGCTCATCTGTGTCATGATGATCAATTTGGTTCTGGTATGCTCCTGTAGGAGGTAGATGACCTCAGACGTACCTCAGATTAGGCCAGACCTTGCCTGAATGGCTGAAGATGCAGCCTTGAGCAGGATCAGGTCCTGCCTTGAAGCCAGGTGGCCACCATCTCACCAACGTTTCCCGTGACTGTTCTTTTGGATTGCATTTTACCGTTTACACGGGGCACCTTCGTGTGCATGCTGGCCTTGCTCAGAACAGTCCTGCGGGTTCAGCAGGGCAGGTGCTACTGTGGTCTGATTGGCCATTTGCCCTCTCCAAGGCCTGTGTTAAAATTGAATTGTGCCTATGAAAATGATGGGCCCACGGGAAGCAATTAGGTGGAGAGGGATGAATGAATGCCATTCTCCTGGGGTTTTCAGCCTCAGGAGACTGGGTTAGTTATCAAATGAGTCTCTCTCTGTAAGGTTGGAAATGAACTTTGGGTTTTGGTCCTTGCCTTCACTTTGTTTCATTCAGGGTCCTTTTGTTGTTTACTGTTGTGTATATACGGGGCTAGCTGGCCTGAAATTTTCCAAGGATTTTTTTCTATCTGTGTCTTTCATCTTGCCATCATATGAAGCCAGGCTTGTGAATGCTCACTAACATACCCAGCTTTTCCATGGGTTCCAAGGACGCAAACTCAAGTCCTTATGCTTATGCAGGGTTTTGCTGACGGAGCATCTCTACAGCTTTTGCGTGGTGAGTCTCCTCATTTGCACATTCTTGCATTTTTACTTTCCACTGTCATAGCATCCCCAGCTACCACCACTGTACCCTTGGATTTCCCTGCATCCAGAACCATGAGCTTATAGAGTACACAGCCTCAGTTACTCTTGGCTTGCTATAGAAACAGACCAGGTACCATTTCCACCTTTTAGGAGAAACCTGAGAACCACAGTAGAGAACGTCAATGTCCTTGAGATAGTACATGTTCGTCTCTGTGCCTCCTCTTTCTCCCTCTCCGGTGCTTCTGTGTAAGCTCCTACATTACTCACATGTTAGAAGGTGGCTAGGGGTCACGCCGCAGGTACTTTTCTTGAAGCAGACCATTCTTTACTGTAAGGAGCCTTCTTTCCCACTTAAAAACTCCAGACACCCCCGAGAAGGTAGAAGAGAAATGAATGGGAGCCCCTGCCCTTGCCCTCATTCATATGAGCCTCTTGGCTGGGAATCTAAATGGAGTCCAGATAACATGAGCAGGAAGAAAATGACCTTGAACCTCAGGCAATTTGGAGGGGAAGCTTTCTTTATCTGCTAGCTGCAGGCAGCAACTTCTCAGTCTGGATGACCCCAGCCTGGTTTTCTGGGCCAAGGACAGGCCTGAGACTTCTTGTTTCTTGGGATTCTGGTGCCTTGGGAGACAGTTGCCTGAGCATGGGCAGAGCAGAGCTCCAGGCTTACCCAGCTGGAATATACCCTAGAGATGGAGAGGACAGATTAGCCAGTGGTCTTTGCTTAGTGGACTATGAACCTCAATTATTTTATTTTATTTTATTTTTTTAACCACCTGTAAGAAATTTGTTGTTTGAAACTTTTGAGACTATCTAGTTCTGGGGAGGAGCTGTGGAATGGGCACTCATACTCAGTATGTGCCTTGGGATATAGTAGCAGAGTGCTGTGGAATGCACATTTACTGAAATTTATGTTGCACAGATACAGCAAGCACACAAACCCTTAGAAATACAGCCTGTGGATTTTTTCCAAACAAAGTAATAAGAATTGATGAATAATGTTACCTCAGTATTCTTTGCAGTAGTGATAGCAAATGGGTGCTGTCTTAATCTCCATTTGTCCTGGTCCACAGGGTAGCATTTAAAGGACCAAGATGGAAAGTGTACAAAGATACAAACAACAGCAATAAGTAAGAGGGCTGATTTGCTGAGTGGCATCTGCATCCTTATATGTTGTGTTAGTCAGTATTCCATTACTATGAGAAATATTTAGGGTGTGCTGGGATTTAACTCATTGGAGGAACATTTGTCTGGCATGTGTGAGGCCCTAGATACAGTAATTCCCCCAGTGCCTGCCAAAAAGGAAATCTACGAATATGTAAATGCATGCTTAAGAGAATCAATTTATAAAGAGAAAGGTTTGATTTTGGCTCACAATTTTAGACACTTTAATTCATGGTCCATTCTCCTTGCTGCTTTTTGTCTTTTTTTGGCATATCACTGTGGGATACATGGAGAGGAAGTTGTGGGGATTTAATAAAAGCTCCAGAAGTTTTGGAGATATTAGAGGGATTTAATCACAGTGGGTCTGGGAGGATCAGAGAGTGGTGATTCACACCTTTAATCCTAGCACAGGGAGTATCTCGGAGTGGTGACCTACACCCTTAATCCCAACTGAGTTCAAGGTCATTTTAGTTTACAGAAGGAGTTCCAGGTTCTCAGGTAGGCAGTGGTGGGGCCCGCGCCTTAATTTACCAAGAGAGTATTTAAGGCAGACATAGAAAGACAGAAGTTAAAAGAAACCAAGAGAATCCAGGCTGAGGAAGCTGGAAAACAGCCAGGTAAGATCTGACTGTGGTGTTTACTCTCTCTAATATCTCTGACTTTCTCAGAGATCTGTCCCTGAGTCTCATTTATTCGTGCAACAGGAAGTCAGAGAGAATAGAGACCAAAGGGTGGGGTCAGGGGCACTTCCCCAGTGTCACTTTCTTCTATTCAGTCCAGCTTTTAAAGGTTCTACCAGCTGTCATTGGTGCCACAGTCTGGCCATTAGAGCTGGTCTTTGGGGACGGTTCATGTGCCAGCTGTTGCATGTGTCAGATCGTCTGTACTGAATTTTACAGATGAAGAGGTTCAAGTGTAGAGAAGTTTTACAACCTTCTCAGAATCTTAGCATGGGACAGGAAATTCAAAGCAAGTATCTGCATGCTGGTCTCAAAATATTCTTTAGTAAGTAAAAAAGCAAATTTGGGGGAGTGGGTGTGATGGCTTATGTTATTTGTCATTTTGATGGAATCTAGAATGACCTGGGAGACAGGTCCCTGTGTGTGTCTATGGAAGATCTAGATCCCATTGATTGATGTGTTAAGACCCACCTTAACTGTGGGCAGGGATTTGCAAGTTCTGAATGCAAAGGAGAGAAAGGGACTGTGGATAGACAACTCTTTGGAGTTTCTTCTACTGTGGCTTCTTGGCAGTGATTGAGAGTATTCCAAAACTGTGACCCAAAACAAACCCTTTCTCCCTGAAATTGCTTTGGTCAGAGTATTTTATGACAGCAGCCAGAAAGAAAAGTGAAACAGTGGGATCCATATTTCTAGAGAGAGAGAGAGACAGATAGACACACACACATACACATACACACACACACACACACACACACACACACACACACATATGTGAACTTGGATTTAGTTTTTGTTATTATTTATGTGTGTGCCCAAGAAGACCAGAACAGGGTATTCAGTCCCTGGAGCTAGAGTTACAGGAAGTTGTGACCTGTCCATTGTGGGTGCTGGACACAGAACTCAAGTTCCTGGAAGAGCAGCAAGTGTTCCTAACTGCTGAGCAAGCTCACTAGCCTTCTCTCCTGCTTTTAGTGATGGTGATTATTATTGGCAAGGTTCACAATAGAAAAAGTGGGGCTGAGAGTGTAGTTTAGTGATTAGAATGCTGGCCTAAGATCCTGCTTTTAATCCCTAACACCACATAAAGCCAGGCAGTATAATTCTGTAATCCCAGCACTCTTAGAAGTAGAGTCAGGCGGATCAGGAGTTCAGGGTCATCTCTAGCACTGTGTTGGTTCGAATGGGAAATGTTTCCTACAGGTTCAGGTGCTTGGATATTCGGTAGCATTGTTTGGGAGAGAGTATGGAGCCACTAGGAAGTGGAGCCTTTCTACTAGAAGTTTCTCACTGGCCGTAGACCTTGAGAGTTTATAGCCTTGCCCACCACTTCCAGTACACTGTTGAAGCTTTGTGTTTGCTGTTGAAGATGTATCTCTCGGCTTCCTGCTCTGGATGCGATGTCAGACCTCTCCCATTAATATGGACTCTCCCTCTGGAGTCTGAAGCCAAAATAATAATCTCCTCCTTCTGTAAATAGCTTTGGTAATGGTATTTGATGAGAGTCACAAAGGGTAACCAATAGAGAGCTACATGGATAGTTCAAGGCCAGCTGAGTTATAGCAGGCCCTTTGTTAAAAAAGAGACTCACTTTTAATTTTTGTATTTAAACATTGTAAGTAAATAGTAGATTTTTAAGAGAAAACATTGAGCGTACTGTTCTCAAAGAATCTGCCTCTGCCTCTCTACTGCTGGGACTAAAAATGTGAGCCTCCATGCCAGAACTTAAGCCTGGCCAAAGGTGTCCTTGAACTTCTGATCCTCCTGCCTTACCTCCTGAGGGCTGGGATTACAGGCATGTACGGCCATGCCCAATCTGATTCATTTTAAATAGCCTTCAACCTTCTAACTTTTTCTCCAGTGACCAAGAATTCAGAGCTTCCCATCATATATATTCAGGAGACATTTATGAATCCAGACATTAATGTTTACAACTCTTATTTCACTAGCCAGAAAGCTGGTTACTGGCACTAGTGCCTTATAGGTGTGGGACAGCCCTCTGATTCAATGCTGTCACCCAGTGCCCCGCACCACTATGGTCACCAGTTTCCTAGGGCTGTACCTTGTGTTACCCAGGCTTCTGTTATTGTTGGCTTCTTATTCCTCTGCCTCTGCACTTCCTCTGTCTAAACTTGAGCCACCTTTCAGTGTTTGTTCAGACAGCTGCCACTGCGCGATCCTAATGTTGAATGTTTTTACATGAGTTCTTATAATTCAGAGATAATGAATGATAGCTCTCCCAGCATCAATGTTCAACTACATTTTCTTCATGATATCATTAACACATTTGTGATCCATTCCAAAAGTATCCTGAATTGCTGTGGCCTGAGACTTGGTTCCTTGATGTGGGCCTTGGTGCTGAGGATGCAACTGGCTGAAGTTACAGTCCCCTGGTGTCTGGATTATCAAAGGTGGACAGCAGAACTGTAGTTGTGACTGGTGGACTGTAAGAGGCAAATAAGCCTTGGAGGTAGTTTTTGGTCAAGGAGCTGGTGGTCTAAGAAGACATCCCAGGGTAGGGGACACACTACAGCTGAGACCTGAGGAAAGGGGAGGGTTGGGAAAGAAAATGGTCAACAACCCTTCCCAGTGTTCCAGGTGGTGTGGGAACATGAAGGTGTGGCTGGAAGCCCCTCACTTCAGCTGTTGCTTTAGTGTGGGGGCATCTTACCTTCTTTCTGTGCTTTATTGTGCTTGTTTGTTTTTAAGGCAAAATCTCACTATGTAGCCTTGGCTGGCCTGGAACTCACTCTGTAGACCAGGATGACCTTGAACTCAAAGAGATCTGCCTGCCCCTACCTCCTGAATTCTGGGTTGTGTGTGCACCACAACCAGTTTGCCTTCTTGTGAAACTCTGATGCAGCCCAGGGTAGCTTGGAACTCACTGTATAGCCAATGATGACTTTGACCTTCTGGTTCCTTGTATCTTCCACATATTTTTTGAAATGTTGAGCTTTGATCCAGAAGCTCCAAAGATAGCACAGGAGTTCTCCATTGCCTTTCCTCCGGCTTCCTGCAAGGCTAACATCTTATACAACTATGGTCAGACTCAGAGTCTGGCCTTGCTATACTACTGTGATTAGACTGGAGGCCTATTCTGAGTTTGCCAGTTTGTGTGTGCCCATCTGTCGTGGCACAAGAGATTGTCAATGCGACTGTCTCTTCTCTTTTAAATTGTATTGAAATGTCTGTGTTATGTATTGAAATGTCAAATGTATTGAACAATTCTGTGTTATGTATTGGACTACAAAGATTAAAGACAGTGACATAGACAGAAGATGCTCAGGGAGCTGAGCCATTCATGAGGGATGATTTCTAAAAAGGTTGTGTGGGAGACAGCCTAGAGAAGTTTCAGAGCAAAAGAGGATGACCCTTTCTGTAAATACCAAAGGCAAAATGGAAATAAGTCCTCCAGGTGGAAAAGAGGTCCACAGGCTTGCCAGTTGGGTGCTCCAGCTGGAGGCATTTTGGAGGGTCCCTTTGTGGGCCCGCAGGGTGGGAGCTCCAGAAGGATCTGTTCAATAGGCTATTCATCTGCTTCACGTTCTCTCCATCTAAGCAGTAAAGGCAATGCCTACCATGTGCAGTTCTGCTCTAGGAGTGACCAGGGGCCTCGCTGGGCACCCCTCTCCTCTCTCCCTAGACAGGAACATGCACAAAAAGCAAGACGGAAATCTGGGCCAAGCACGGCTTGTCTACAAAGTATCAGTGTTTGAACATCATTGGTATTTGTTAGATAAGGAAAACTAGGTGTGGGGTACTATTTAGAGAAGAGGTACTCAACTTGTGGGTCACAACCCCTTTGGGGGTCAAATAACACTCACAGGGGTCACATATTAGATATCTTGCATCTCAGGTATTTAAATTAGGATTCATCACAGTAGCAAAATTATAGTTATGAAAATAATTTTGGAGTTGGGGTCACCAAAACATGAGGAACTGTATTAAAGGGTTTCAGCGTTAAAAAGATTGAGAACCACTTATTTAGAGGTTCCCTTCAAGTAGCTGAATATGGAGTGGGATTCTTGTGGGTTACCAGATTCCAGAAAGACTTGAATGCTCTTAATCACCAAAAAAAGGAATGTTCACTTATAACTGAGCCCCTCGTTCTGCACTTACCTTTCCAGTCTTCAGCCTGTTATACCTGCCTCTGAGGCTTTCCTGAAAGCTCAGGCAAAGAGGTGGACGCTAGACGTCTCTGTCTTTTCGATCAAAACTCAAAAGAAGCCTTTACCTTTTTCCCCTATAGAGAAGTGGCCTATGTTTTTATAGGCAATGTTTTATGTAGCCTTGCCTGGCCTTGGATTCATAGAGATCCATCTGCCTCCCAAATTTAATCCCTTGGTTTAAAAGTATGTGTCACTATGCCAAGCTAACACCTCCCTCCCCTCCCCACACCATTTGGTTTTTCTGGACAGGATTTCTCTGTGTAGTCCTTGACGTCCTGGAACTCACTGAGTAGACCAGGCTGGCCTTGAACTCAGAGATCCACCTGCCTCTGCCTCCTGAGTGCTGGGATTAAATAACCTGGATTTCTTAAAAGAGAAAAGGAAAAAAAAAAACCCAGCTAGGAGGCAGAGACACGTAGATCTCAGTGAGTTTGAGGCTAGCCTAGTCTATGCAGATAGTACAAAGGCAAACAGAGCTGTATAGAGAGACCATGTCTCAAAAAAAGGAACGGTGCCGTGCTATGATCCCGGCACTTCGAAGGCAAAGGCAGGAGGATCAGGAGTTCAAGTTTACCCTCAGTTACATAGTACATTTGAGCAGGTTATGTGAGACTGTTTAAAACACACAAACGCATGTGCATGTGCACCCATAGACACATGCATGCATGTCCTCAGAAAGAAAAACCAAAAAAAAAAAAAAATGGTAAGAAGAAGGCACACCAGGACATTGCCTAGTGGCTGCCAGGCACTGTATGTACAGTCTTCCCCTCCTCCTACAGGGCCAGCAGTCATGAGTCACGGTCATCCATGCAGAAGTGTGCCATGAAGCTCCCTTGAGCTGAAAGGGGCTTTATACATTCCTAGCGAGGTCTTCCTGATGCATGCCATGGCTCTGCCTTGCTTTTAGGAGGGCCAAGGGTCCTTCTAACTTCCATATGTTGTCATAGATCTTGACAAATTGCTGGTTTCGGTTGCAGCTTTATTTATTTTTTTAATTGTTTAGAAACACATTTATTTGTGTGTGTGTGCCTGTTTTGCCTGCATGCACATTATCTCACCACATGTGTATCTGTGGATGTCAAAAAGGGCATCCGATCTTCTGCAACTGATGTTACAGATGGTTGTGAGCTGCCACGTGGGTGCTGGGAACTGAACTCTCTGCAAGAGTAGCAAATACTCTGCGGAACCACTGGGCCATCTTCTGGGTTGCAGTTTTAAATTCTCATTGCCTCTAATGGCTTTTATCATGAATGCATTTGCTAGGGGGCTGCCAGGTGTATGGTCTTGATTCTGAGGCTCCCCAATCTTCACTTCTTTGAAGTAGCAATGATGTCATAACACAGTCATATTCATTTATTGCAAAGTTCTTCACACCCTATGGAGGAGCCCTCTGGAGCAGTTGAGATTTGGAAACCAGTGCACTGTGAGGCACCTTCAAAGGGGGAACATCCTAGCTGCCTTAGCCTTCTAGGGCAGCCGACTATTTTGCTAGGCTCTTTGGAGAGCTAGTAAATGCATTTATTGTTTCCTTTTGTTCTACTCCACTCAGCAAATATCAACTTTGACTTTTGCCTGTGAATGGAGCAGGCCCTAGTGTGGCTAATCTGTACTTAAAGGCTTTATTTTCTCTGGGGCCAGATCAGCCAAAACCCGTTGCTGTCATCCTTGTTGGAATCTGTAGGATTGTTCCATCCCCTCCCATAGTAGAACTAGCCAAGCAGGCACCACACCTGAGGCTAAGCAGCTGATAGAGCCTGGATTTGGTGGTCTCACTGCTGCCAGGCTGCCTTTGCCACCTAGTTTTTCTAAAGGTGTGACAGCCAACTCCTGGCTAAGGGCCTCTCCCTGAAAAGTAATGGGTCCATTTTTTTGAGGCATGCATTGTAAAAATACTTGGTTTAAGGAAGGCATTGGGGTGGCAGGAGTGCGTGGCTTACTCCTATAACATTTTGCATTAAGAAAAATGTGTTCATGCCAGAAAGAATAAAAATACGCTTTAACAGGATGCCTAAGACTCATAGGCAGGGCCACTCTGTGGTTGTCTCCAAAGGCATGCCAGTTTTTTTTTTCTATCATAAGGAGAAGGCAAGTGAAGCTTTGCCTGCAAGGCCCAGAGAGCCTCAGGTAAGGTAGAAGAAAACAATTCAGATGACAAGCTGTACGGATAATGATGGATCATTCCTGAAGGGAGAAACCGCTGGAGGGCTTGGGTTCCAGCAGCATGGAAGCCACTATTACTTCAGCAGATATCTGACCAGGATGCCTTCCCTCCTCAAACCCCTTTGTCACTCTGGCATCAAGAGTGATGTTCAGACAAGACAGATAGCTGGATCTATTGCCTCAGGCTCTACGAGGCCACTCACATCCACTTGTTATGTCTTCCACACTTCCCTAGAGATGAATACAATGGGAAGAAAGTCTCCCCAGAGAAAATTCTTCTTGGTAAGGTTCTTCCATAAAAGACAATCTGTTTCCACTTTTGCCCACTAAACAAAAGAAATACAATCTCCTTTACTTTTCTCCAGTCCTGGGCGAGTTACCTTTGCTCTTTACTGCCCATCCAGACAAACACAATGAGGTCTAGGGTTTTCAATAGTTTGTTCAAGGTCTTATAGTAAGAGTAGGGGATGGAAGGGAGGGCTCAGCTGTTAAGAGTACTGGCTGCTTTTCCAGAAGACACAGATTCAGTTCCCAGTGTCCACTTGATTACCCACAACTATTTGAAATTCCAGTTCCAGAGGATCCAATGCCCTCTTCTGGTGAGCACTGCATGCATGTGACATACTTACATACCAGCAAACCCTTGCACACTTAAACAAAACCAAACAAACCTGTATCAGAGCCTGGACTTGAAGCTGAGCTTTTGGCTCCAGGTTACTTGCTTTGAGGCTCTGTTCCATGTGATTTACTTGAGTAAACAGGCCCAGGTGTCAATCAACAGAGTCTGCACAAACCACAATGGTCTGGGATAAGGCTA
This sequence comes from Phyllotis vaccarum, assembly GCA_033318265.1. Classification (NCBI taxonomy): domain Eukaryota; kingdom Metazoa; phylum Chordata; class Mammalia; order Rodentia; family Cricetidae; genus Phyllotis; species Phyllotis vaccarum. The sequence goes on from JARWLC010000006.1 coordinate 50,320,664, forward strand.
AACCAGAACCATTTGCAAAGCCACTGGTTTGCCTTGGTTGTCTTCATATCCCATCTGCCGCACACACCTTAATAGGTAAAGTATGAAACAATCTGTAAATGATGGCCCTAATTGTAGTAAGAGGTTTCTGGCCCTGACTTTTGGGCCTAACCTCAAGGTCTAGGCCCCAGACTCGCAGACCCACAGAGACACACAGATGTTTACAATTGTTTTAGGCTGATCAGCCTCAGGCCCAGGCATATCACTTGCTAGCTTTCTACCCTTCATCTAACCCAGGACTCTTTTTGTTCAGCCATGCGGCTCGGTACCTTTCCTTAGAGCAGCATAGTTGTCCTCTGCTTCCTCTGGCTTCTCTCTGGCGTTCTGCTCTGTGCTTCCTGGTCTCAGAGTTTTTAGTCTGGTAGCCCTGCCCACACTTCCTGCCTGCCTTTGGCCCATCAGCGCTTTTATTAAACCAGTGGGTGGGACAATTATTTACCATGAAACAACACAATACCCCTTACAGTGTTGTTTATAAGTTGTTATACATAAGGAGGGGAAAGAATATTAGATTTGGAGTTCTTTTTGTTTTAAAAGGAGAAAAGGGGATATGTAGGGGTATTGTGTTGTTTCATGGTAAATAATTGCCCCACCCACTGGTTTAGTAAAAAGCGCTGATTGGCCAAAGGCAGGCAGGAAGTATAGGTGGGGCTACCAGACTAAGAAAACTCTTGAGAACAGGAAGCACAGAGCAGAAGAATGCCAAAGAGAAGCCACAGGAAGCAGAGGACAACCATGCTGCTGTGAGCAAAGGTACCGAGCCCCATGGCTGAACAGGAAGAATCATGGGCTAGATGAAGGGTAGAGAGCTAGCAAGTTATATGCCTGAGCCTGAGGCTGATCAGCCTAAAACTATTGAAAGCATCTGTGTGTCTCTGTGGGACTGTGGGTCTGCGGGTCTGTGGGTCTGTGGTCCTAAACCTTGAGGCTAGGCCCGAAAGTCTTGGCCAGAAACCTCGTACTACACCTATTGGCATGTTCTGAGTGACTGCTGCTTTAGGTAGAGAGGAGAGTCCTATGTTTAAGCAGGAGGCTATTATGACGTTGTCTAGTAACATACCATTCCTTCATTCTAGATCCAAGTTGTGCAACTTTGGCTGGCACTTGGTTTAGGCTTTATAATATAATATATACAGGGTCTTGCTATATAGCCCTGGCTGTACTAGAACACACTACCCAGACCAGGCTGGCCCCTAACTTAGGTGATCCACCTCCCTCTGCCTCCCAAACGTTAGAATGACAGGTTTGAGCTACCACACCTGTCTCAGTTCTTAGGGCTATAGGGCATGCATGGACCAGTGTGAATTTGAATACACACAGGATACATACATACATTCAGATAAGACAATTGTATGCATAAAATAAAATACATTTAGTTTTTTTAACGTTTTAAAAAAATCAAATTGCATATATAATACAAAATTACATATAATGCCCTAGTACCACAAACCAAACACTTGGAAGCTGCATAGTTCAAGATTAAGATGCCGATTTGTTGGCTTTTTAATGAGGCTTCTCTTCCTGTTCCACAGTGGCCACATGTGTTTTCATGCAGTGTAAAGAGGAGACTGATACTATCACAGAACTCCCCCATTACTTAATGCCATCAAAATATAGTTATCCCTCCCCCTAAAGGTCGAATGTGCAGATACCATCACACTGGGATTAGAGCTCAGGGCAGGAAATTAGGGGATCCCTAATTTCAGGCTATAACAGTGAGCTTCTGTACGGGGGATTTTTACTATAGTCAAAGCCAGTGGGCATGATATATTTTTCATAGATGCTGTCAAACATATGATGTGAGCCACTAAATATTCTCATCAATACTGAAGAAGAACAGCTCTATCTTTTGTACCTTTTTTCATTTGGGGATCTGTTTGGTTTGTTTTTGAGACAGGATCTTGTTAGATAAAGCTCGCAGAAGTCTGCCTGCTTCTGAGTGGGTAGGATCAAAGGTGCACAACACCAAGCTTGGCTAAGTTTTCGTGAATTTTTACTCACGCTGGATATTACCATGTTAGAAAATGCTCACCTAATTACATGTGTGTTACCAACTGAGCTATGTTCCTAGCTCTGGTTTCCCTCCCCCTCCCCTTTCTTTTTGGATAGGGCTCTCATATAACCAAGTTTGCCTAAAACTCTCTATTAGTTAAAACTAACTGGCCTTGAACCCTCCCAAGTGCTAGGATTAGAGACCTGTACCTTTGTTGATACTGTTGCTGTTCTGAGACAGGAATTTACATAGCATTTTTAAAGAGACAGTGTTGCCATTTTGTAGGGCTCAAGTTCATTTAAAAGTCTTGCTGTTTCTTACAAGTAGGTACAAAGTTTGGAGGTCTGGTGGTTGTGTTTTAAATGTGACTTTCTTGGAAAGTTTTTATTTCTGGTTTGTATTTCCAGGATTTTGAAATGCTGAGTATACAGGCTAGTCCCTTACTGAGGGCTTCCTGTGTCTTCCTGAAGCCTATTCTGAACCTTTGACCACAGTTTTTTGAGTGAGGATGTGTCATGCCTCATTGCCCGAAGGGGAGGGAGGAAGATAGTTAGCTGCCTGGAAGCTGAGCTCCTGTAAGAACAGGCATCCCCTGCAGGCTGTAGAGCTCTGGTTCCTGACCCAGTGGTCTCTGGCCCAGACTCCTAGGCTACAGCATGTCCCTACTGAGGCTGCATTAGTGAGGTCCCTGAGGGTAGACTCCCTCCCAAGTTACTGGTTCCAGCTTTCTCCCACCCCATGCTCAGGACTGACTGAGTAAGGAAACTTTTCTACTGAGGCACCACCTTGGAAGGCCCAGCTGGATATAGCCCTTGCTTCAAGACCGGAATAGGGGCCAGCAAGATGGCTCATCTGGTAAAGCCACTTGCCTGAAAGTCTGACAACTTGAGTTCAACACATGGTAGGAAGAGAGAACAGAGTCTTGCTAGGAGGTTCTACTCTGACTCTACCTGCAAACACATGAATGAATGAATGAATGAATGAATGAATGAATGAATGAATGAACAAATGAATGAATGAATGAATGAACAAATGAATGAATAAAATAATTATTTTTAAAGGACCAGATTAGGAAGAAGCTCCAGAGAGGATGATTGCAGTGGCCTCCTTGTCCTTTCTCCCTTCCAGTTTTTCAGGACACACCTCATAGCACACCTTGACATTCTGGAGTATAGGTGTTAGGATTCTGTCTGGCCTCTGAAGCCACACCCTGCCTTGAGTTCTGACTTTCTCTCTTATCTCTTCCCTCTTGGGAGCTCTCTCTATCCTCTTCCTCCTTTCCTCTCTCTCCTCTCTCTTTATTTATTTCTTTAATAATAAAGTCTTTCTACACAGAAGCAATCTAAGTGTCTCCTGCATCCATGGAACATGAGGCCTCTCTATTCATAGACAGCTTCCAGCCATACCAGGTAAATGCGTTATCATGTCAGACCAGACCAAGCATGATCCCAACAATGGGCTCCCATGTTCCCCCAGTCTGGTCTAGGGAATGACCCCATTATCTCATTTACACAATGGTGTAATTGCAGAATGCTTGACTTTAAACTCGAAAGTAGGAGATGGGGGTTGAGCAGGATTGAGCTTCAGGTAGGGATAGGTGGAGTTTTTAGTCAGGACTGCTGCCACCCAAATAACCACGGAGACTTATTCTTAGTTATAAATGCTAGACTGATAGCTTAGGCTTGTTTTTAGCTAGTGCTTGTAACTTAAATTAACCCATTTCTTTTAATTTATGTGCTGCCCCGAGGCTCGTTTACCTCATGAATGTTGTTCCCACACTGCTTGCTCTGTTTATTATCTCCTCTGACTTTACCCTTCTCAGTATTCTCTCTACCTCTAAAATTCTGCCTAGCCTTCAGCCAGTCAGCTTTTTATTAACAATGAGAGTAACATGTCTTCATATTGTCCCACCCACTGGTTTAATAAAAAGCGCTGATTGGCCAAAGGCAGGCAGGAAGTGTAGGCGGGGTTATTCCACAGCTGATAGGATTTTCTCTTACAGTGCTGGGTTTAGAATCCAAGACCTTGCACACTGAGCTACAGTCCCTGGTAAGAACTTTGAAGCTGTGGTCCTTCTCTTCCCGACATCACTGTTTGATATTCTGGAGCATATGATGGACTTAGGGAGCCGAGACATTTGGACAATGTGGGAGAGAGAAGGGCAGGGGAGAGAATGGCCACACGTGTCTCTAGAGTTAGAATTCTTCTTGAACTTCACAGTGCACAGAGCAAGGCCCACAAATTTAAGCATATGATTTGCATCCTTTTGTGGATTGTTTAGTGGGGTGGGGGAGTGTGTGTGTGTGTGCATACATAAAGCATACGTGCCACATTGCATGGTGGAGGTCAGAAGACAACTTTAAGGAATTGGTTTTTCCCTTCCCAGTAGCTTCCAGCTATCAAACTCAGATCATCTGGCTTGCATAGCAAACTCCTTCATCCACTGGCCATGTCTTTTAAAGGCTGCTTCCAACCAAAAGCACAAATATATACACACAAGCCTTTAAAATTTTTCAGGTTGGTGGTGAGTGAATATAGTCAAAGATTTAAAAAAAAAAAAAAAAAAAAAAGCCTAAAGTGCTAAGCCAGGCAGGTAGGGTGATGAAGATGTCGTCAGTGGGACTGTCACCCTTGAGCCACACCAATTTTGCAGAATGAACACAGAGACCTGGCAGCATCCTGTTCTTCCTGACCAGTTCTCTGGCTGACATCTCAAGGTGACAAGTTACTGACAGGTTACACGAAGAACTGAAAACATATCAATCCAGGGACAGCCCAGGGGAAAACCTGTCCAATTTTATCACGGTCTGGAGACTCCATCTTGAGGATTTTGACTAAGGGATGGTATATCCCTGGCCAGCCATCCTATTTCGGCCTAGGATCCACCAAAGAAAATTACATTTCCTGACAGCGAGGCAGGATATTCCAAGCATCATGTTATAAGACTGTGTTAGCCTTACCTGATGTTAACTGGTCAGCATCAGAGGCCACCCAGGGCAGGACTCACTATAGAGAACTGGGTGGCTTGCCCCACACATCTACAGATTTTCCTTCATCCTTGCCTCGGCTGCTAAAGAAGCAACTGTACTAGTCATTTACACTGTATGAATATGAAAATCTGTTTTTCAGCTATTGTCTGATTTGGTATTCAGTCAACACTGGCATCTTGTTCTCCTGCTAGCCCTTGTGGGTTAGTCTGAGGTTTCTGATTATAGAATCTTGTATTCTTCATTCCAAAAGAGACCTAAAGATTCTCCCAGTGTGCCTCACTGATAGCAGGCAGAGAACCTGACCCTGTCATTCTTTAAATCAATGCTGTGAGGGTGCTGCTTTCTGCCTCTGTAATGTTCCATGGATACATAGGAAGCAAAGGTCAGCCTTTGGGAACACCCCTGGTGTGACACACATCACAGATAAATGTAACAGATGGGCCTTGAACATTATTTCTAAGGTGTGAGAGACATAGTTAAGAGAAGCTCAAGGGGAGAATGTAATTTTCTGATCTGGAAGAGACTGTGGACAAATGCTGTCTTCTCCCTGTCCATGATGAATATCCCGAGGTCCACGGTGTTTCCAGGGATAACACAAGGGCCCTGTGCTTTAAGGCATAGGTGACAGTGATTCCATCATAGAACTTCTGCAGGAGGGAACAGAAATAAGTAACTCTATTGGCACAGTGGCCCTTAGCCACTCCTGTGGCTAGGGGATCTGTAAATACAGAGGTGAGAGTTGTGGGGTCACTCTATCACCTGGCCTGTGTCCAGGACCATTGCCCTGAAGAAGTAGAAAAGGGGTGGGCATGGGCCATTGGCTCTGATCCTACGGTGGAGGCTAGGAATAAGATATGTGACCAGTGTGACTCAGTGATAAGATGTCCTTGTTTTGGTTTTATGCTGTGTTCTCCTGCTAACCACATATTCTTACCTATATGTCCCTCGAACCCCAGCACCCACTGCTCACTCTGATCTTTAGACCACTGAGGTGGACTATCTGGCTCTCCCTCCAAGCTCTGTTAGGTTCCTGTGAAGAACTCTCCTTACTTGCCCAGTAAAGGACAAATCCATGAACGGGACTGTCCAGACCCTCGAGGTGTATTGGCTGGCTTGAGTGCATGTGAACTGTGGATCTGGCAAGCTCCCCATGTAAGGATTCCTGGCACATGGTAGCTGGTAGCTACCCGGTAAGCCTGCTAACCTGACTTAATCTGACATAGCACTGTTAAAACACACAGCGCACAGAGGGTGTGACCCTCTCATCCATATGCATGACCAGGCAGAGCCCCCTCACCCCGTCCACCTCTCTCACCCCTATAAGCTACCTGAGTACCCTTTCATTCATATCCATATTTTAGGCATATCCATATGTAAACCTGTGTCCACCTGCTCTCTCATAAGGGAAATATCATGAGAAGCCGGTTTTCTCTTCTCCTCTGCACCTGCCCAGCAACCTTCTTAAATAAACTCTAATGTGGGTCATTGTTAGTGTGGTTTGTTCCCACATGTGTTAACAACACTCTAGCCTCCTCTCCAAAGGAGAAGGCAGAATGTCCTAGAAATTGGTTTCCTGCTCCCATGAATATGGCAACTCAAAATATTACCTTGGCATTTTCCTCTCAAATGAATTCTGTATTGTTCATATCATAAAAAGCCTTAACTGGAGATGGTGGCATATGTACTCAGGAGGCAAAGGCAGACAGATCTCTGAGTTTGAGACCAGCCTGGTCTATAGAGTGAGTTCCAGGATGGCAGGACTATTATATAGAGAAACCCTATCTTGAAAAAACCAACCAACCAACCAACAAAAAGAGCAACAGAAACTTTGAAGCATGGACTCGGGAACTTCCGTGTTGGTCCTTGGTGCTCTGACTTCTCTGTCTCTTATGAATTTTCTGGTGACATAAGGAATCATAGTCAAATTTCACTGTAAGTTCTTATGGGTGATTGTGAACCTGGGCTTTGAGGTTTGTGTTTCTTTAGCTATTAGAGACCTGCAGTTAGTTTTGAATCAAAGGAAGAATTTGCACTCTGTGTTATGTGTACATACAGGAGAAGAATGGAAAGTTAAGAATAACTAATATTGATTAATTTTGAAGAGCTATGTGACTTTTTAAAAATGCAGGATTCAAAGATTAGGAGTTGTTTTAATAACATTGCCATTGGAAACAGGTTAGAAAAACTAAGTCTGGGGTGGTGGTGATACACTCCTTTATCCCAGCACTTGGGAGGCAAAGGTGATGTGGGATGCCCTTCTATATGCTGTAAATGTCATTAGATAATGAAGAAATTGTTTTGGCCTATGGCAAGGAATCTTAGAAGCAGGTGAGAAATCTGAGCATAGATAAAGGAGAATAGAGTCAGATGGAACTGTGATCCAGCCACCCAAGAGGCAAGACGTAAAAAAAAAAAAAAAATAGGTAAGCCACAGGCCACATGGCAAGACAGCTTAATAAAAATAAGTTAAGATGCGAGAGCTAACTAACAATATGCCCGAGCCATAGGCCAAACAAAATATAATTAATATAAGACTTTGTATGATTGCTATGAGTTCAAGGCCAGCTTGGTCTACAAAGTGAGTCCCAGGACAGCCAGGGTGGTTACACAGAGAAGCCCTGTCTCAAAAAGCCAAAAAGAAAAAGAAAAACTGGGTCTGATCCATAAGGCAAGAAAGCAGATGTTCTGACAGAGGAAACCATTGGACTTGGTTCCTTGAAGAACAGGGAAGGTCCTTATGGCCTAGCTCATTGTGTGTTTCTTGAAGAACACACAGAGCTGTGTAGGAACCACTTGTTACAATGAGGTTTCTGGCCCGGACTAACCCCACATTTTGGACCTGCCCGCTGCCACTTATCCGGACCAGAAATCCCAAAGTCCCAAAGAAGCACATAGACATTTATGTTAATTTCATGCTGTTTGGCCTATAGTTCAGGCATATCGCTATTTTAACTCAACCATTTCCGTTATTCTGCCCTGCCATGTGGCCCATGGCTCACCGATGTTCCTTACATCTTGTATCCTTGGGCATCTGGCTCCATCTGTTTGTGACTCCTCCCTCCTCCTACCTATGCTCCTGCCTGTGGCTACAATGCTTGCCAAGGGTCAAAACAGCTCCTTTATTTAGAGATTGATATTCACAGCATACAGGAAGACATTCCCACATATACCACCTCCCTTTGGTTATTGAGAAATGGAAAAAGAAGGTAACCCTTTCAAAGTCATTTGGGGATACAGATAGGATTTGAGTTCAGGATTTCATCTGCAAAGGATATGAGTAATCTTTCACCCTGTAGGCCAAGGCCTTGGAGACAAACTAGAGGTTTCCCTGGGTGCTCAACTCTCAGCCTTTTAAGGAGAGAGGAGTGATGACTGGGGGAAGGAGAGGAGATGTAAGCATTACATCATACCATGAGTGTTTTATAGGAGAGAGGATGCAAGCGGGTGATGACTCTGCTGGTCGCCAGTGAGCTCCTTGGCCGATAGGGAATCTCTGTGCTCATTTGGAATTTAACTTGCTGGTAGAGCGTTAAGAATAATTCTTCTCAAAGCAGCAAATGTAAAACATGTGTTTTTGAGGCTAACATTGTATCCTTAATGTATGCATATATGTTAAAAAAGGATGGAGAATCCACTATGGACATTGACTTTGAAGTACAGATATTTATAGACAAACAAAATAGACTTGGTGCCAGAGAGACACAGATTTGATGTGGGCCGTTGTTTGTAGGGAAATAGTTGGCTTTTTATGCTGAACCTAGCAGGCTTCTGGGATGTGGGGTGTGTTTTCTCAAGCAGTGCATTTGGAAGAGAGATGTTGGTAATTCTCCTATGTCAGGTGTTACCATGATTATACAACAGAGAACAGAGGGAGCCCTGTGAAGGTGCTTTATATACCTGGGATTTTCCATAAGAGTTAACTTCAAGTCCAGCCCTCAGTTCATCATTAAAACACCCACTGGAAGGTTCTACTGTCTTTCCCTTAACTCATGAACTCATCGAGAGCTCCAGGCTCTCCACCATGGTGGATGACTGACTTGTATGGGATGTCAGTGAGGGTGATATTTCAAAGACTTGCCGGACATCAGGTTCCCAAGGCCTTACTCATTTTCTCTTTTTTTTTTTTTTTTTTTTTTTTTTTGCTGTGGCAAAATTCCCAGGTACAAAGCAGCCTAGAGGAAAAGGGGTTCGTTGCAGTTACAGGCTGCTGCCTATCACTTCAAGGATGTCATTGTGCTAGGAACTTCAGAGAGCTGTTTGCATCACATATATAGGCAAGATCAGAGAAAATGACAATGTGTTCAGGCTTGAGCTCCCCTCCCTTTCCCTATTCCCTCTTCTTCAAAGGGTCCTTACAGGGATTTAATTGAATCATGGTGTAAATTTGAAGCAAATAGGAAGTAAATATTCAATATGTTTAGGTTTGATATTTTTTAATTAATTTATTTATACTTTCCCTATTCTTCTACAGTGTCTACTTCCAGTGGAGCCTTCCCACATCCTTTAATGAATCATGACAGTTGCTCACAGTTGCATCCATGACCTGATCTAGGCACTTCCTCGTTGAGAATCTCTTCCTAGGTGACTTTCCATCATGTCACATTGACAGCTAATACTGACCATCATACCTATGAATGCTCATTGGCCTGGAAATGCTTCTTTTAGGATTCATTATAGGGAAATGATGATCTCTATTTGTGGGGATGTGGTTATTCATCTGGCTGTGTTGACAGCATAGAAAACTGGAGCTAATGTAAGTATCCAACAGAGAGGCAGAGGCTAAGTCACTTGCTATTGCTTGTGACACTGTATAAACAGCATTCACTGTATAACTGTTTATTGAGGGCCTACTATGTGATAGGTATAGAGAGTTGATGGGAAGCATATGGTACCATAAAGACCGATATAATCTGAGCCCTCTTGGAGCTCAGAATTTTGACATAGAAACAGATTCTGCACAAAGGAAATAGAAGCAAGCCCAGCATATGTATGGTCTGCTATCATGTTAAATGCATGGAAAACCCAGGAAGTTTGACTCCTTACCAAGAATTCAGAGACCATTATTAATAGAACATGACTGTCTCTTTGTCTACTTTGCATGTGTTGCTTTTCAGTATTTCATGATGACCATTATGATGTTGTAACAGGAAAGTGAATTTTTGGGCTCAGTGGGTAAGGGTACTGGCTGCCGAGTCTGCTCACATAAGTTTGATACTTGAGACACATGTGGTAGAAAGAAAGATCTGATTGTTGTAGATTGTTCTGCAGGCTGTTCTCTGATCCCCACATGCAGGGACACCCACACCCACATTTGTACACTAAATAAATGACGGTGAAAAATTAGAAGAGTGGCATTCTAGGAAGAAAGAATCTGTGAAACTCAGATTATAGACCCCATTCTACCTAAAATCTGTTGGGAGGCCTTGAATGGCTGTGAGGTAGAGAGGGCATGGAGATGCTTGAATCTCTTCTGGGCATGACCAAAGGGTCAGGGTTCCAAGGTCTCTCACTCTTCTCTGGTCACTGGAGAAATCTCCTACAGGGCCCGTGAGATGCAACTGTAGCCAAGCTATGGTGTTGAGGTCCTGATCCCTGAACACTTAAGTTTTTAGAGTGTGGTCTGCTGGGAATCTGCTCATGTACTCTGATGGGGGGGGAAAGCTTCTGTTTTGAGGTATATGATAATTAAATTAGGGAAATGCCTTTTGCCCAGCAAATAAAACCCACCAAGACTGGTCCCCTTGGGCAGCTCAGCCAGATCCCACTGCAAGCCAATAAAGCAAAATAACAACAGCTCCATCCAGGGAGTTCCACACAGGTGCCTAGCCCTGTATTCCAGCATCTTGTAGGCTAAGGCTCATGATACCCATAGGTGCTTAACCATTCCCAGGGTTCTTCTGATCCTGAGTTCTGAAGTTGGAAGGAATTGGTCACCTGTGGTGGTTCAACAATGGGATTCAGACTCCAGGCTGTCCACTCTGAGGCAGTTTTTCATCTTCTGCTCTGTGTTGCCTCCCACTCCTAAGAAGGGAGCCTGCCTTTGCCAGTAGAATCCCATGTCTGAAGCCTGGAGTCTGAGGGATTGAGGAGACTGTCATTGGGAGGATGCTGGGAACCTGGGGAATGCAGAGCCGAGGGTGAACACACAGTTTCTGGAAACTCTGGCAGAGAATGCTAGCCTAGCAGCCTTGCTGGGGTTGTCAGTGATCATGCGGAATTTTATGGGGGAAGATAGGAACAAACATTCTCACCCATTCTCCTGTGCTGGCAGTCAAGGGCTAGGTACTCCAGCGCTCATACAGGCATCTCCCGGAAAAGTAATACTTACCTGAAGACCTGACCTTTGCTTCTCTTTTAATCTGCAACGTTTTTCCTTCCTGGACTCCAGTTTTACTTACTTGTCAGGTATTAATATATAAGACATATGGGAAGTATCAATGATACACAGGAAAACATTAGATGAAGACAAAAGTCATTTCTTCTCATCATTAGAACAATGTCCCAGTGTGACAGCTACGGTGTTCTGTGACTCCAATTCCATTACATTTTGGTTTCTTCCAATTCTTCCTATAGAGCATGACTACATTTATCTTCCTAAGATATTACGTACTATCCATAGACTATTCCTTGGCTCCCCATTGTCCAGGGAAAACTCAAACTTGTAGGTTAGGACTCGAGAGTCCTCATGGTCTGCTTCTAACTTTAAAGATCATCTTTCTATCTCTCCTTGAATGACTCTTTGCACAGATGAACCAGACTGTCCCATGGGTTTCCGTGCTTTTGTCTGCTTAACTTGGAGCATTTATTGTTCTCTCCACCCCTTTCCTTTTTCTGAAGTTCATTTCCTTCTGGGTACTATTCCTTTGCCCCTCTAGTGCTGGAGATCTAACCCAGGACTCTATGCTAGGCAAACACTCTAACACTGACCTGTACACTGGGCTCTCTTTCTTCAAAAAAAAAAAAACCCTGGGACTGAGAATGGAGCTCAGTTGCTAAGTGCTTGCTTGCCTAGAATGTGTGATGCTCTGGGATCCAGCCCCAGCAGCACATACTACATACATACACAGCCCAGTAGAGTATGGTGATGCACACCTTTAACACCAGCATCCAAGAGGCAGAGCCAGGCAGATCTCTGTGAGTTCAAAGCCAGCCTGGTCTAGTGAATTCCAGGCCAGTCAGGGCTATTTTGTGAGTCAAGCACTCTACCACTGAACTTCTTCGTTCTTACCCCTCTTTCTAAGCTCTCAGCTCTTGTCTTAAAATTATATTTTGTTTGTAAAATTTATTTTTAGTAGTGTGTGTCTGTCTGTCTGTCTGTCTGTATATGCATGCAAGCACAACTACCATCCAGCCACCCAAAATCAACACATTAAAAAGAACAAAAACAAATAAGCCACAGGCTATGTGACAAAAAAAATTAATAATAAATAAATAAAGATACAAAAACTAACAATATGCCTGAGCCATAGACCAAACAATGTAAAATTAATATAAACATCTTAAGTCATTTTTAGGGGCCTAAACAGCAACAGACAAGTCCAGATTACAAGGCTAGACCAGGGGCTGGAGATATGGCTCAGTGTTTAGGAGCACTGGCTGTTTTTCCAGAGGTCCTGGGTTCAATTCCCAGCAACCACATGATGGCTTACAAGCATCTGTAATGAGATCTGGTGCCTTCTTCTGTTCTGTGGGAATACATGCAGACAGAACACTGCATACATAATAAATAAATAAACCTTAAAAAAAAAAAACAAGGTTAGGCTGGGCTAAAAACCTCTTATTACAAATGGTGCACCACGTTGGGTGCCAGATATTGTAGTAATATTTATTTGTAATATATCATATAAAGGATTAATATTTATTGAGGGGTATATAAACATTTATGATATAAATTGAACTTTAAGACAATTTGGGGGGGCTTAAGAGCAGGACTACTCTCCCAGAGGACCTGAGTTCAAGTCCCAGCACCCACGTGGCAGTTCACAACTGTCTTTAACTTCAAGATCTGATACCCTCCCACAAACATACATACATTGGCAAAAACACCAATGCACAGAAATTTTGAAAAAAGAAAAAAACAATTTTTGGAGAGAGGAATGGTCCTACGCTGCCCGGCTATTTGTCTTCTTTTTGAGAACATGGAAACAAAATAGGGAAAGAACTCAGTGTTCTCCAGGTCCCAAAAGATTCTAGCCGTGCCCCATAGGGGTCCTGATTCTCAGGAGCTATTAAGGTTTTATTAAATAATGCCTGAATCCTACTACACTAAGAAGGTTAAAAGTTGAAGTTACTGGTTTGGTGGGGTAGCCAGGGCAGAAGATTCGATAGTTCAAAGTCACCCATAATCTATATAGGGATACCCAGTCTCCAAACACTAGGGGCTGATGACATAGTCCGGGGGTAGATTACTTAGAGTGTTCAAGTTCCTAGATTGGAACTCCTCCCAGCTTCATCCAATCCTATACTTGTAAAGATACCTGGTGCCTACTGGCAGCTTCCGTGCCTCTTTAACCTCAAAAGACCTGTTGGCTTCCCAATGGTCACTGTGGCAGGTGAGGGCAGGGAGGGAGACTTCATGTGGTCTTCACCTCCTCTTGACTTCAGTTCAGAAAGCAGATCCACTTTCGTTTCTTAGACATTGGCTAATCTGAGAGGCTGGGGGAAGATTGAGCCAAAGCCTGAGTGTAAATCTACAGAAAGAAACCCAACACAATATAAAGAGCTGGGAGGGGAAGCTGAGAACCACTGGAACAGCCAGCTGAACTCAGGTCATTGTCGTGTCATTGTTCAATGTCGAGAGCAGGTTTAGTGATCTCACTCTACTAGACAGGGCTTGGAAAAGTCTTGAGGAGTTCCCCACCCTTATCCCCCATGATCAAAACCCTCAATTCATTTCTGTCTCATCTCTGGTTTCTAGGGGATCCTTTAATTCCTTAGAGATGGCTGGGAACCCTGTGAGTTTTCCCATACTTTGCATATCTATACACTATCCTGTACCTGACCTCTTAACTGAGAGTATGTTCCAACATTAGTGGGTTGGGTGCCTAGGAAGGAGGGAAGGCTAGCCCCTGAATGTGGTTGCCAGAATTTGTAGTTGTCAGAATGGTGAAGTCCAAGGCAAGTCCAAAGCCACTGGGTTCCCTGTTCTACTAACCACCATTCCAAGAAGGTAGGTCAGAAACCACTTTTCAGTGTTATCATTTGAAACAAAATGAATGATGGGTTAAAAAAAAAAAAAAGGCAGGGACAGGCTTGGCAGGGCGTACAGATGACACAGAGTATCCAGAGCTATGCTCTGAAGTAACTGGGAGCTAATTGAAAGTGGAAGTGTGAGGGGCCAAAGAAGCTGGCAAGGCAGGCAAGTGCAAAGGTCCCTGAAGAATGCTGGTCTGGCTACTGGCATGAGCTCCTGGGGAAGAGTCAAGGCCAGGGGAAAAGGAATGCCCACAGCCAAGGTGACCAGGGTGCAGCCTCTCTGCATGTCCACAATACTGGTCTTCTCTCCTAATACCTCCTTGAGAGGGCAGCCTTTAGTGTCCTCTGTGACCTAAACCTCTGCAATACTATTCCTGTAGTGTCTGCCTGTATGTATCCCATAATAATCCCGGAAGCCTACCACCCACCCTGAAAGATAACCTATGGAGAGGCTGAACCTGATCAGAGTGAAGCTGAAATAATGACCATTCTTGCTGGGTTTGAGAGTTTCCCTCACCCCCAAGCCCTCTGAGTGCTACCAGTCACCACTCAACCAGAGAAGGCTGTCCTTCCGTTCTTATGGGATGGCAAGCTAAGCTGAACATACCTTAGAGCCTGCTGCAGGGTTCTAGCTCTACCTCACTGAGGCTTGGTTCCTTCATCATCAGCTTCAAAAAGGTCTTGGCATACATGAGAAGACAGCCCAAGCTAAGCCTCCGAGGTAGGGACACCTGAGTGATGCAGACTTTGTATGGCCCAAGATCAGTTCAGCTTGGAGAGACCCTCTCTAAGGAATGAGTGTCAACTGGACACAGTGGCATATTCCTTTAATCCCAGCACTCTGGAGGCAGAGGCAAGCAGATCTCTGTGAGTTTAGGCTACCCTGGTCTACAGAGAGAGTTTTAGGAAAGCCGTTCTACACAGAGAAACCCTGTCTCAAATAAAATAAAATAAAAACAAAAAAGTCAAGAGTGTAAAATACAAATACAGAGGGTGTAGGGCCATGGAGGGGGGCTGCCTAGAGTGTCTCAAGCCTCAGGTTTAATGCACAGCATCAAAAACTCCTGAAATAACAACAAACATAAACCCCTTTGAAGTGGAAGGGTGAGCACTTAGTTCAACTGATGAAAAGAAACACAAAAAAGTATGTGCTTAAAAGCCTGACAGTTGAAATACCGAAAAATCCAGAAAAATAGCATGCTGTTACTTCACCTCCTGCGCTGCCTTTCCCTACACTTTCCGTACTGTGAACTCTTTAATTATTTCTTCATAGACCCTGACTGCATGCAGAATGAGCAAGATCATTTGTTCATTGCCCTGACATGGTTGGTTAGGGTATTTTGTTGTTTTAGAACAATAGCTTAGAAAAACATTAAACTTCATGATGGATTATTGCTAATGCCATGTAAATTTTAAAGGAAATGTTAGTTTTGGCAAAATTTCTTTCTTTTTTTAAAGAGCACTTTTAGGTTTTTGTTGTTGTTGTTGTTGGCATAGTGACTTATTTTAAACGTAGAAAGCTGAGAGCTTTCTATGACATAAAACAGATAAATATGCAGCTCAGTGTCTGTTGTGTAGTAATCATTCAATAAGCAGCCATTATGGCCACCCTCACTTCTTGATATCTAGTCTTAGACTGTATGCTTCAGGATGCCAATTTGAGATATTGTGGTCGTCCCTTACCCCAGGGACGAGCTCACTTCCGGTTAAGGGCTCAGAGGGAGGTCATGTTCACCCCCTCTGTTTTCCATTCGCAATTTCCCATCTATCTGCAGGACTCTATAAACATGGCCTTGCTTTACTAAGTAGAGTGGACCTTAAAAGTGCTCCGTAAAGTTTGCAATTAGGTTCTTTTTTCTTAAGTCATTTTAATCTTCTCAAGGCTTGTCACTACACCTGTCCAAAAAAATGCCTTTTTCTGTTTATCCTGGTAAAAATGTTTTGTTGTATTAGAGATTTCTGTGGGTAGGAAATGAAACTCCATCGACCACTAACTCAATATGGGTGTTTGTAAAGATACTTCTGGTTACAAGCAACAGAAAAGCCACCTCAGACTTGAAGCCGCAGAGACTTGCTGGCTCCTGTATTGAGTGTTCTATCTGGATGGTTCCTTCATTGGTATCTCAGAGCCTTTGTAGTTGAAGGTGGGACGCTGGGCCTGCCCACACACGAGGCTTGTAGATTTCATTTTCTTCTAACATTAGTCAGTATTTTTGTTTTGGGTGGTGTGTGTGTATGTGTGCTTGTGTGTGTGTGTGTACAGAGTCTCACTCTGTAGGCCCTTAGACTCAAAGAAATTCTCCTGCCTCAGCCTCCTAAACACTAGGATTACACAGCTAATCCATGGCTCCCTGGAAAATGACCTTAATCTCTTCTACAAGATAGTGCCCCAGTGACCTAACAATGTCCCACAAAGCCCTGTCTCTAGTTTCCCATCAGTTCACACCACTTCACACTGGGGACTCAGCTCCTAACATGGATCCACATTTATTTTTATTTTGTGTATTTTGCCTGCGCATACCACACGGCTAGAGTGCTCACTGAGTCTAGAAGAAAGCATTGGATCCCTGAAACTGGAGTTAAATATGGTTGCTAGAGGCTGTGTGAGTGCTGGTATTCAAACCCTGGTCCTCTGGAAGAGCAGCCAGTACTCTTAACTGCCTAGCTATCGTTCTAGTCCAGGGTCTTAACTTTTTATCTTACCTGTTCCTACTTATAGGTCACTTGACTTCTCCACTGTCCTCTGCCCACAAGAGTGCCGGTACCTTCCTTGTGAGAGATGGGCAGGAAAAGTTGAAATAAGATGATGCAAGGAGAGCTCCTGGCATGGTGCCTGGTCTGCAGGAGACACGTGAGAGCTGGGCTCTGCCATTCCTTGGATTGCTGTCCTTGAGAATTTGCTCTCCATTGTTTTGACTGCTGTTGTTCTGAAGCACTAAATGTCTTCAGGCAAAATTGACATTGTTTGCGGTTCACCCCAGGGAAAATGGGAGCAGGGTAGTATTTAGACAGTCTAAGGAAATGCCAGGTACTCACCAATAATGAGAAAGATGGAGTTTGTCTGTCCGACACAGTGCCAGGAGGGACAGAATGTGAGAAAGTAGTGTTTTGTCCACACCCTTCCACATAGACAAGTCAGAAAGAAAGTTTGAAGAGAGCTGTGGAGACTGACCCTTCAGCAAGAGTCTGTTCAGACCTTTCCATTTATTTGGCTGCAGCTGGATTTTTGCATTGTGATGTTAGATTTTTAAAAAACCTTCCACCCTGGGCCAGCAAGATGGTTCATCCGATAAAGGTGCTTTCTGCCCATTGCCATGACCTCAGTTTGATCCCTGGGACCCACATGGTAGGAGAATAGAATCAACTACACATTGTCCTCTGACCTCCACACATGTCCTCATATGCACACACATAAACCTAAATTGGTAAGTGTAACGAAAGAAAACCAGTTGTTTATAAGAACAGAAAACTTACAAACAACAGCAAAAAAAATCTAATAGTGTAGCACACATGTCGGGCAGAAATTCTGATCAGTTTCAGTATGAATTTATAACTGCTCTATGAAGCCAGGTGTATCAGGGCACACCTTTAATCCCAGCACTGGAGAGGCAGAGGCAGCTGGATCTCTGGGAGTTTGAGGCTAGTCTGGTCTATGTAGTGAGTTTTCAGGACAGCCAGGGCTACATGGTGAGACCCTGTCTGAAAAATCAAGCCCAAACCAACCCAACCCAAAACAAAACAAAACAAAAAAAAAACATAAGGAGTAAAATTGACCCCTAACTAAAGAGACCCCAAAGCAACTTCCAGGACTTTGGTGGTGAGACCTTAAAGTTAATAATTCTTTCTAGATCCAGAAATGTGAATAAAAAGCTATGATAAACACAAAGAAACCCACAGATTGCTGTTGGTAGGTGGCAATGCCCTTTGCCATCAGTTCTGTAGGACTGCCCTTTCTCTATATAAAACAAGCTGTCCTATATGGACAAGGTGTTCATTATATGCAAAAAATGAAGATGTGAAAGATTTTCCCTAAGTGGAGACAGGGAAGGGCGGGGGCCCAGAGTGATGTCTTGTCTGCTCGTGCCTCTCATTCATCCCCCAGTGAGCTGGCGCTCTAGCACCTCACTGCCCTGCTTTCACTTTGGATTAGTTAGAGCGTCTCAGTCAGCCGGTATTTGAGCATGAGTCTTTTCTGTGGCTCCTCTTCAAAGGATTCAGAGCAGTTAAAAAATGTATACTGTTCAGAGATCTGACCAAGCTCTAATGTTAAGTATTTGTTTGGAGGACTTAAAAATGAATCTATTAAACAGATGTGAAACTTCATACTTTTACAGTCTCTTGAAAATGATATTCGGGTAAACAGAAAGAAAAAGGGGGACCACTTAGCCACAGTCATCATGCTTTTAGTAGCAACAGTGGCAGCAAACAGTTCCGTTTGTAAAAAAGAAGACGGGCAGTTTTTTTTTTTTTTTTTTTTTTTTTTTTTTATTTAATATTAAACAGGAAACCGAAAGCAATCTGTAGCACTATGGTGAGTTCTCGAGGAACCTGCGATTTTCAGTGCTGGAAAAAGCCGGCAGACATTTCATATCTTTGCTTAAGATGATAATGTCTTCGTGAAATTCTTAACCCAAACATGACCACTGGAAGCAGGGTCTGCACCGGGGCAACCCGTTTGCTCCAGAACCAAAGGAAATTTGGAAGCAAATTGCAAAGCTCTCAGTCAGTTGTGTTTCCCTTTTGTGTGGGGATGTCACTTATCCAACATGTGCATATGAATATTCTTTCTGAAGACCTGGGCTTCATTTTAAGGTCAGCCTTCAATTTCTAAGAGAATATAATTTGCTGTTATTTTTAGGGCTTCATGATTGCTCGTAATAACTAATGAAAAAATAGCAGAGAAATAAATGTGTAACAGCTGTGTCTGCTTAACTTGATTAAAGGCAGAAAAAAAAGAAAAAGAAAAAAGAAAAGACTAATGTGACAATAGACAACAGGGACAAGTATCCCTGTCATTGTGAAAAGTCTTACAGACGTAACTTGCCGCACGTCTGAAGGCCGGCCGGTCTGTGTTTAAAGTTTACTTTACTGTTTGTCTTGAGTGGGATCAGTGTTGTAGTGAATAATTTATAGCCAGCATGAATGAGCTCATTAGTCACCTTTTCAGACTTTAAATGAGTTTTGTGGTTGTCATTACTGGAGCCTTCTGTTCAGCCGCTGAGCAAAATGACAGCTTGGCAGTTGGCTGCCTTGTTGTTGGGGGCCGCCTGTTCCCCTTCAGGTCTGTGCAGGCTTTTGTGTCTCATTGAAATCTTGCTTTACTTTCCCTGTGCTGGGCCAGGAACGCTCACATTTCAGGACCTTATGTACTTGGAGGCTCAGAGAGCAGTTTTGGGGGAATTAAAAAAAAAGAGGCGCTCTCTCTCTCTCTCCTCTCCCCTTTCTTCTCCCTCCCCCCCCCTCTATTTTTTCAGCAACTACTGTATAGTATTCTATTCCTTTTGTGCTTGATGTGGTAGTTAAGTTCTCCAGAAGCAGAGTAACCTGGGAGTGTTTTGTAGCAGCTGAGATGGGCTCTCATCTGGCAGACACATTTTAGGTGGGGGTTATGGTTGGAATTTGAGGCGAGATGGGCTTGTGTTTTTCCAATTCTGAATATGAAGGTGGTCTGAATACAGAGCTTTGGTTCACAGCAAAGCTACTGTGTTGAATAAGCAGGGGTAATTGAACCTGTATTGTTTCTACAAAGGGGTTGACCAGAAGACCTTTCCAGATCCCAGCCAAGGAGCTAGGAGATGGATAAATCATAAAATGCTTAAAAGCATGAAGACCTGAGTTTGGCTCTCTAGCACTGGCATGAAAGGTTGGGTGTGCCAACACCCCTCAGAAACTCCAGTGCTGGGGAGGGAGCAAGAGGCAGATCCCTGGAGCTCATTGTCCTGCCTGCCTGGTTGGATTGGGGAGCTCCAGGAGTTAGTAAAGACACCTTACCCTAAGGACTAAGGTGCAGAGTGACTGAGGAAACACACACACAAGTCCTGGAGGACAGGCAGTGACCACAGCTTCTTCCCCAGCACACATTGAAGAGAGAAAGTGACCCAGGGAGACTGTCTCCTTCCTGTGCCATTCAGATATGCCTGGGAGGTTGATATATGTGCAAGACTAGCCTGGGTATGCCAGTGGTAGGTGGGGTTTTGAATCAAATGTCACAGGGCCATTTATCTTCATTTGAACTTGGCCTAGGCCGCTTCCATGAGCTCTGCTGTTCACTCACTCCCAGACTTGCACTCCATCCTGACTAGGAACACTGTGATATGCACTCCTTGTCCTTGGGTGGCTCCTGTCGGCCAAATGCCTAGACCCCTGTTCTGAACACTTTTTGACATTTGCTCTGAGCAATGGGCACTTGTGACTGCCATGAGCAGTATGGGCAGCACTCTTTTCGGGATCCATATTGTTGGAAAGCTGAGGCACACAGGAAAGGTGCTCTGTTCTCTTTAGAAGGAATGCCAACTGAAGAAGCATGTCTGGTAGTTTGGAGGCCACATGGCTTTGAGTACAGAGATGTGAGGTGCTGTCTAATGTACCCCCAGACACAGAGAGCAGTCTGTGTGGTTACTTCCTTCCCAGCCTCCACCTGCTGAGATGAGGTGGATGCTGTCATGCCTTCCAATTTCCGAGCACCTTTTGCTTGTACTGAGTCATAAGATTAAAGGCACAGGGAGGGTTTTGGGTGGCTCAGTGGTAGAACACTTACTTACCTAGCATATGAGGGTCTGAGTGCAAATCCCAACACCACAAACAGAAAAACATCCTAGAGGCATAAAAATACCAAGAATATAGATCACTCAGGATGATGTGAATTTTAACCTCAGGACTCCCACCCTACCCAGGTGTGGTGGCATCTACTTGCAATCCAGCGCTGGGGAGGTAGAGACAGGAGGATCCCTGGGGCATTCAGGCCAGCCAGTTTCACTTACTTGGCAGGCTAGCGAGAGAGGCTCTGTCTCAAAAATGGTATTTGATACCTAAGGTACAGACTGACCTTTGGCTTCTATGTGCACACCCTCCCCCAACATATCATTCATATGCACATATCATTCACAGAGGTACAAGAGATTGTATTTTGAGAGGCAGCAGGGGGTTCGAAACAGAAAGTATTAGTGAACTTTACCATGCAGCCCAGCCGGCAGGTTTAGATGTTGTAACAATCTCAGGAAGTCGCTCATCTCTAGAAGGAACTTGTAATGTGGGGAAATATGTTTGCTAATATTTTAAGGTATGTGCCATTTCCCAGAAATTTCATCGGCTTTCTGTTTTTGCTCCTTTATAGAGAATGTGGTTGATAGAGGAAGTAAGACGCAGAGAAGGCATGTCACGCCTTGGTAGTAGCCAGGCTTGGGAGCGAGCCACTGTGCCCACCAGAGAGAATAGTAAAGGTGCCCATGAATGCCTGAGGAGAGAGGGTCGAGACAGTGGAGTTTGCTTTTTGCAAAGGAAGTGATTGAAATTTCTGAGTACACTGTGCCACTTGCGGTCTATCTGTCTGTCTAAGCAATTACAGTAGACGTTTGGTATCTGTTTTATTTATTTATTTACTTTAATTTTATGCAATGTGTGTGCATATATTTCAGCACATGCATTTACCCTATGGGCACACATGTTCCGAGGCCAGAAGAGGGCATCAGATCCTCTGGAACTAGAGTGACAGACAGCTGTGAGCCATCCTGGAGCTGGGAACTGAGCCTAGATCCTCTGTAGGAGCATCACGTGCTCTTACCCACTGAACCATCTCTCGCGTGCCCCTGATTTGTGTGTGTGTGACAAATGTACTGTATCAACTATAATTTAGTGAGTGAAATTCTTCTTTGTTTTTGTTTTGTAAATCTTGCCTTCTTTGGTTAAATGTTTATTGATGGTGGTGCACACTTTTAATCCCAGCACTCGGGAGGCAGAGGCAGGCAGATCTCTGTGATTTCAACACTAGCCTGGTCTACAGAGGGAGTTCCAGGACAGGCAGGGCTACACAGAGCAACCCTGTCTGAAAAAAGTCCCCTTACTTTTCTTCCTTTGTATCCTCATCATGAATTTTCTCACTGTTCCTTTCATTTCCCCACCCCCTAGAAAGTTCCCGAGAACAAGCTAGGTAGTCTGGGTTTCTCTGGTGCATCTCAGATTCCTCTGCATGCTGAGATCTATATTGGTTCCCACACATGACTTATGCGCTGTGTGACCTTGGGTAGGTGGCCAATCCTTTCTGGGACTTAGGTTCTTCATTTAGAAAATGAAATCATAGAGCTCCTCATATGATTGGTGTAAGACTAAAAGCTTTGGGTGGTGGGGTGTAACATTCCTGGCTGTCTTGGAATTTACTTTGTAGACCAGGCTGGCCTCAAACTCACAAAGATCCTCCTGCCTCTGCCTCCTGAATGCTGGGATTAAAGGCGTGCACCTTTACCACCTGACTTACTGAAATTATTTTTTGCCAAGTCTTTGTATTGGCTAGACTTTTTGCCCCTGGGATTAATCCCTGCTTTATTTAAAATACAATTTAAGAAGAAGAAAGCTTTTCTTGGGTTTGCAATTGGAAAGCTCCAGTCTGTGGTTGGCTGTAGAGCAGAACATCTAACATCATGGTGGCCAGGAAAGAGGAAAAAGACAAGGTGTGTCCCAGTCCTTAAAGTTTCTACTACCTGCCCTCAAAATAGTGCCATCAGCTGGGACCATACTTCCACACATGAACTTATAGGCACATTTCCTCTACCTAAGAAAGGAATCTCAGGATATGCTCTGGTACTGGCTGGGTGTGTTTGTTGAAGACAGTCAGTTTTCATTGGTGGGGTCTCTGCTTGTGGATTTGTCCACTTGTCACACTGTTTGTTACCCCTAGATTAACAGGTTGATTCTCTTGCTCATGGTCATTCTCAGATACATGTGGAATAGTGAACAGCTTAAATTGTCAGTAGTGCCTCTCGGGAGCAGATGAGTGTGGTGACAACCAATTTCCTTTTTATGGTCTTTTTTTTTTTTTTTTTTTTGACACTTCTGTATTTTTTGGTTGATTATTTTGCTGTTTTAAATGATGCCCAAAAGGGGTTGAAGTGTGCTGTGTAGAGTTTCAGAGGGAAAGCTGGCTGTGATGTGTCCTATGGAGAAATATGCTGACTAAGCTCCTTTCTTCACGTGTGCCTCATGGAGTCTATAACCTGGAGCCTGGTGCTGATTAACTCTTATCTAGTCAATCTTAGAGTTTCTTTAAATAGGAACACAAATAAAGCTATGTGTTGATGGAAATATTGTGACTAGAGCTTACAGGCCCCTAACCATTGTCTCTAGCAACAATGCCTAAGGGTTTGTGGTCCTTTACACATCATTGATGTGGGAATGTCTTTCTGTATGCTGTGAATAGCAATCTTTAAATAAAGGAGCTGTTTTGGCCCATGACGGGCACCATAGGAAAAGTAGGAGGCGGCATCAAGAGTAGTAGGAGGAGCAGGACAGAGTCAGACAGAAGGAGCCAGAAGACCAAAGGAGCAACATGTAAGGAACACTGGTGAGCCACGGGCCATGTGGCAAGAAAGATTAATAGAAATGGGTTCAGTTAAGATGTAAGAGCTAGCTAGCAATGTGCCTGAGCCATAGGCCAAACAGCATAAAGTTAATATAAATGTCTGAGTCATTTCAGGGGGCCTGAGCAGTTGCGGGTGACTAAGGGCTCTGGGGCTCTGGCCACCCGGGGCTGAGAAACCACATTGTAACACATCATCATGTTCACAGAGGAGAATGAACAGTAGGTAGTGTGACAGGCAGAGCAAACTCGTGGTTGTAGGCAGTGACCCCAGGAGGGTAGGACAAGCCACGGACCCACTCCAGTTCCCTAAGTTTGGAGGATGGAGGCCTGTAACACATCTTATCTTTTGCAACAGCAACAGCAACCAAATTGTAGAAGGATCCTACATTCAACAAATGGACCAGTGTTTGTTACTCCGGTATCTTCACAGAGAAAGTTTGCTATTCAGAAGGCTTAACCTGAGCCTTGGAGGGTGGACAGACTTCACATCTCAGGATATAGGGCTTATAACAGGGGCGATTCCATTGGATGCTAGTGCTTGCTTTTTGAAATGGGATCATTTCATTGCCTGCCCCTCCCCCCCACCACTGAAAAACTCACGAAATCCTTTAATTTTGTAAAAGCTTCGCCAACATATTTTCACCCACCCCTCAACTCTTACATTATGAACTGCAGGTAAATCATTTTTACATAGTCTATGAGAATGTGAAACTCATTAAGGAAAGGGAAAGCCTTTAAAAATTGCTTAAAGCAACCAGAAAAATGAAAACATGAGAGAACAAAGGGCCATGGGCTGGGATGGCTTATGGTTTGATAATATGTCTCCAGCCTCTTGTTTCCACAATTTCTAAGTTTTCATGATATTTTGTTTTGTTTTGTTTTTTTAAGACAGGGTTTCTCTGTTTATCTTCGGCTGTCCTGGAACCCTCTCTGTAAACCAGGCTAGTCCCAAACTCACAGAGATCCACCTAACCTGGGGTTAAAGGGGGTGTTTTCATGATTTTAAACAATGTCCTTGAAAACATTTTTAGATGTACTGTGGGGAGCCTTTGGTTCATCTCTGCTGGTGCCTGTGTTTGAGACCTTCTGGGATAAATGTTGCTTCTACCTCCCAGAATACAGCAGTTCTGACTCCCGATTTTCTGGAATGTTTGCCTCAGGGATCAGGAAGTACAGTGGGATGGAAATCCCCATCAGCTGGCAATCTAGGATCAATGGCAGGGTTCAACAAACATTTTAATTCTTTCTTTCTTTTTTTTTTTTTTAAAAGGTGGACCTGCCCTGCAGTTGTGTGAGGCCACCTTCCCATCAACACATGCACCCCTGCTTACACTTTTAAGTGTGGGTCAGTCTGACAGATGAGCTATAAACGCGTGTCTCTTTGACTTCACTGAAGTTGATCTTCTGCATAGGGATGGTACCATTTTTGGGTGGTTTTTTTTTGTGAATTGGCCCCTTTGATTAAGATGGTTTTTTCTTTGTAAGTTATGAGAGAGTTGCAAATTAAATACATTGAGCCAGGTATAGTGGCACATACCTGAGATCCCAACCTTCGGGAGACTGAGGCAGAAGGATCATGAATTTTAGGCCAGTCTAGGTTACTTGCCAGATCTGGTATTTGAAAAGGTTTATGCCCACATACAATATGTATGTATTTGTATATAGAAATATTACCTCCCCCCTTTGTTACAGAAGCTCAGTAGCTTTAACCTCCTATGTTATCCAAAGTGACCTTTAAGCCCTGATCTTTCTGCCTCCAACTCTAGAGTGCTAGAATTACAGCCTTGTACCACCACACCCAGTTTCCTCTTTTTATATATAGCAAATATTTACTCTTTTCTTTTTGTCTTTTACGGTCCATGATATAGCATACAAACTATAAATTGTTATGCAAATATGCCAGTGTGCAGACTAAATCTTTCTTTTGATTTATTTACTTAGCCAAAATCATGTACTACATACCTGGGTTCCATTATACACATTTTACAAATATTAATTCATTTAATTGTCATCATAATTCAGTGAAAGTCTATCGCAGATTGGATGCTGGACATCCTCCCAAGGCTCATATATTACAGTTTGGTCTCTAGGGTGGTGGTACTATTGGGAAGTGGAGCCTTTAAGATGTGGAGCCTAGTGGGAGATCTGGATCTTTGGAGGCATGCCTTCAAGAGGATTACGGGGGTCTTGTGACCTTCTACTTTCTCTTTAGCTTCCGAGTCATAGTCATGAGATGGTAACTTTGTCCAAGCACATACACCTCACCAGAGGCCCAAAGCAACATGTCCACCAATGGATAGGAGCCTCCAAAACTCTGAGCCAAAATAATGCATTTTATTTTCTCTTTATAAGTTAATCATGTCAGGCATTCTGTAATTGTGACTCAAAGTTTGGTAATATAATTAGTTATTATAATCCATTTCCCTTTTAAATATTATATTAGTATTATTTGTATGTCTCATACACTGGTGTGTATATGTGCGTCTGTCTTTGTGTGTGTGTGTGTGTGTGTGTGTGTGTGTGTGTGTGTCTGTCTCTGTGTGTGTAATGGTCAGAGGACAAATGCCTAGTTCTCTCCTACCTCTGTGCTTCTGAGGATCTAACGTGGGGTGTCAGGCTTATATAGCTCTCTCACTGGCTGTCATCTTGTCAACCTCCATCTACCCCCATTCCTTCTTTTTTAAAGATAAGGGAACTCAATGGAGGGGAAGAAGTTCTGTCTCTTGCCTGGGTTATCTAGCTAGTGAGTCCTAGCAGTCATTGGCTGCACTATGGTGGCTTTAGCATTAGGGTTGGTATGTTTGGTATTACTGGTTGCTCACGTATGCTCTCCAGGGAGCTGTAGAGATTGCTCACTAGTTAGGAGCACTGGCTGCTTTTGCAGAGGACTCAGGTTCAATTCCCAGCACATGAAGTGGCCCATAGCCCTGTACAACTCTAGTTCCAGGAAATCCAAGGCCTTCTTCTGAACTCCAAAGGCACTAAGCTGTCACCCATATGTATAAAATAAGAATTAAAAAACCTATAAGATAATATTCACCAGGTCTCCTTCTGTCCTTTATGGCTGGTGCCACATCTATTTCTCCTGATTTCTTTCAAGTTCTCTTCAGTCAGCAACAGGTATGGGGTTGACAGGTATTTAAAGCAAATCCTTATTGGCTGAATTAATTGACTGACCCTGGTTTCTAGACCATCAGTTTACCATTTTGTTTATGGTTACAGAGGAGCTGGGAAGTTTTATATTTCCATTTTGCCTCTCATAGGCTCAGTGTTGGCCCCGGGAGCCCAAGCTAAGGAATCTCACTCAATCACTTGTACTTTCTCTTATCTCTCATCCCACATTTCTCCCCTAATTTAGCACCCTGGCCTACTCTGTGCTACTTCCAGGCCTTCCAGGGTCTCTCTTTTCTCTACAGAAGGGAAAAAACTGAGGGTTGTTTTATTTATTTTGGCAACAGGATACTCCTGTGTTATGGCCAAGACATAACTAATAGATTCTCTTTACCTGTGCCCTCCTCTCCATACATAGGTCAAACCTTCCTTATCTTTTGGTAACTTTTATAAGCCCCTCCCAGTCTCATAGATTCTTCTGGAATTCAGTGAATCTTATAATATAGTTCTAAAAGTATGCTTCTTAGGCTTGCAGTGTTTTTTAGGTATGCAAAATCTCAGGACTAGCCTAGACTTCTGGAATCAGAAATTATGGGTGTGGGGAAACAGTTGGCAGCATTTAAATTAGCCCTCTAGGTAATTCTGATGCACACTAATCTAACAGGAGTACTGCTCTGACAGGAAGCAGAGAAAACTACAATTGTGATGGGTATTCTTTCTAGAAAACAGAAAATCCAAGTATAAAAGTAGCAAAAAACAAAATAACTTGTTCTTAGAGGGGACCTCAACTTAGTATTTTCCCTCTAATTAAAAAAAAAAAAATCAGATTGATTTCCTTCATGTGCGTGTGTGTGTGTGCATGTGCGTGTGCGTGTGCGTGTGTGTGTGTGTGTGTGTGTGTGTGTGTGTGTGGTTGAGTGTATGCATGCATACCATGTGTACAGATGCCCATGGAAGCCAGAAGAAGGCACTGGATCTCCTGGAACTAGAATTACAGACAGTTGTGTGCTGTGTGATAGGGTGCTAAGAACTGAACCCACATTTTCTGCAAGAGCAGCAGGTGCTTCTAACAGCTGAGCTTTCTCCCCAGACCTCTACCTAAATTCGTAAAACACATTTTTACCAAGTTGTCTTCATGCCCTTTGTTTGGTTTTGGTGCTGGGTCACTCTCAGCTTTTGTGTGCCTGGGGAAGATGATTTTCCGAGCTGTCCTGCTGGCTTTTGGTTTTCTGTTTTCTTCTTCCCTCTCCAAACATTGTATCCAACATCCCATTCATTTTTGGAATCCCATTTCTCTGATAATGCAGTTTGTGGGTTGTCCTTGCTTGGAGGACAGTGTGTGAAGGAAACACTCATACTGGGTATTCCATGTGCGTTGTTATGATACTTCCACACCTGTTTCCTAATGTACAAACCCTGGAGGAACAAGATCTTGGCCCCTGGTACTTAACAGAATGCTTATATTTGTTCAACAAACAAGGATATTTTGAATACAATTAAGTCATACTTGATAAATCTGTTTGCACCTTTTACGACTCCTGCCTGGAGTAGAGGTTGTCAGCCTGTCAGTATAATCATTCCATGGGGCTTTTTTTTAAGACAGGGTCTTTCTGTGTAGCCCTGGCTGTCCTGGAACTCACTCTGTAGATATAGCTGGCCTCGAATTCAGAGATCTGCCTCCCTCTTCCTCCAGAGGCCTGAGACTACAGGTATGCGCTACCACCACCTGGCTTTCTTGAAGTATATGCTAGGACCCTGTAAAGGATATTGGGATCTGGAAGGAGTGGCTTCCCAGGTGACTCTTAAGGAGGTCTCCAGGCAAACGACTTAGGTCTAAGGTACTCCTTCTCTATCTTGGCAGATCAAACTCCAACATATTTATTAGAGCTCCTCTTTACAAAGTTATTATTAGAGCTCCTCTTTACAAAGGAGAAACCCTCCTTTCTCCAAGCTTGTTGTATCAGACAGTCTATCACATGCCTTGCTTCTCCTGCGAGCGTGTGCGCGTGCGTGCATGCGTGCGTGCGTGCGTGCGTGCGTGCGGTGCGTCAGATTATTTTTCCGAGGATTTAAACTGGATATCAGAATTCTTGAGACAGTTTGCAGATGGTAGGTGTTAGAATTTGGAAGGCTTCTAGAACTCTCACTGGTCAGCTGCGTGTGAACTTAAGCCAATCTGTAGGGAGGAGAGTGGGGTAGCTACAGCAGAGAGAAACAAGAAACACCTTGTACCAGAGGGAGAAGAAAGAGTACTTGCCTGCTGGCTCCCCCCAGTTCTGTGCAGCTGCCTGCGCTGCCCACCCTGGGCTCCTTCCTGTGCTTTTTTAGAATCAGTTAGTTGCAGGTATCCTGGACCAGAGGGCCATCTTTCCAGGCTGCCTCAGGTCTTTGCATCTACAGCAAAGTGTCCCTTGTATCTAGTTGTCAATCCTTTGAAGGAGACCATCAGCTATTCTATTAAGAACCATGAAGGAGGCACTGAGGCCCACACTGCTTGGGCTGTTCTAGAACATAGGTCTTTTGGTACACCAGCCCATGTTCCGATGAGGTACAGAGTTCCACATCAGAAAGTAAATGTTATTTAAGATGAGCTCTAGGTCATAATAAGATTCTGCTGTCAAATAGCTATATGAAACAATAGTTTAAATTATTTGGCTCCCAAGATATAGATATAAGGGTGTATTTGGAAAACACATGAAGAAAATTGAGCACGAGGTTATTCCTAAAGGAATTTGGGTCATGCACGCTAATGTCAAGCATATATGTGCCAGAGCCAGAGATCTGTGGAATCACAGTTGGAAGAGGGCATACCAAACTCTCTCTGGCCTACAACAAAGGTCTGGTTGGGTCCATTTTTGATCAGCAGCAGGCTGACCTCTAGCCCTTTCACATCAGACAAAGTCCCCCTACCACTCTCTCCTTAGGAAGGCCCTACCTGATATCTGTAGCCCTTCTGTAATGAAAAAGGAAAATTAAGAAATCAAGTTCATGGCTAGAGAGATGGCTCAGTAGTTAAGAGCATTGACTGCTCTTCCAGAAGTCCTGAGTTCAATTCCCAGCAACCACATGGTGGCTCTTAGCCATCTATTGTGGGATCTAATGCCCTCTTCTGGCATACAAGCTACATGCAGACAGAGCACTAATATATAATATAATATAATATAATATAATATAATATAATATAATATAATATAATATAATATAATATAATATAATATAATATAATATAATATAATATAACATAACATAACATAACATAACATAACATAATATAATATAATATATAACATAACATAACATATAATATATCTACTATATATAAATATATATTATATATTACTTAAATAAAATTTGTTGGGTGGTGGTGGCATATGCCTCTAATCCTAGCACCCAGGAGGCAGAGCCAGGCAGATTTCTGTGAGTTCAAAATCAGTTCAAGACTAGCCTGGTCTACAGAGTGAGTTCCAGGACAGCCAAAACTACACAGAGAAACTGTCTCAACACCCCCTCCCCTCAACAAGTCATACTCATAAATCTGTTTGTTTTGTCTTTTACATCTCCTGCCTGAATTAGAGGCTATGCGACACCATCTAAAGATGTTAGGATTTAGGAGTGGCTTTCAGGTGGTTCTCGTGGATTTCTGCAGGCAAGCAATTCCGGTTTATGAATGTAAAAAACCAAAAACCCTCAGAGGGAAAGAGGAAAGAAAAAGGTAAGGTGGACTCATTAAAGGCAGCTTGCCTCACTGTGCTCCACCTGCCACTGAGGGCTTCTTAAAGCCTAACTAGTTATGTTTGTTTAAATTTTTGTTCATTTGGCACAACCAGTTCCCACACTAGGAGGATAACAGTGGGTACTGAGTTTTAAGAATGACATGGTTTGGGCATAATCACCTTGGGCTCACGTCCTGCTTTTTGGATACAGGAAGAAGGGCTGGGGAGAAAAAACTGTGTGCTTTTGCTCTGCCCACTTACACAGATGCTTAGCTAGAGTGTGAGAGCGGTTCAGAGAGCCAGCAAGGGCTAGCAGCTGAGAGGAGAGCCTGAAGAGTAGTACAACTTCCCTAAGATCCGTTCTAACCTGATTCCTCTGGTGGAGCTTAAACACTGTCAAGTGACCCGCTGTTGGAGAAGTGGGCCCTGCCCTAGCTAAGCCACAGGTGACTGACCTTCTCTTGTCCTGGCTGTGGTTACCAGTACTGACCCTCCTGGTGTGAGACTCCAGAGGTGATCTAATATGTCTGCTACAGGGTGCCTTCTGCTTAGTCACATTATGTGCTCAATAACATCGGAGGTGGGGCTGGATGACCTCAGGCTACCTTGGGCTTGCTTCTCTGAGTCTTCTAGTCGCTGGCAAGTAGTGAAGTCTCATGAGTTTGAATTGCTGACAGTTGCCTGCCACCTACCTAATCTTGGTGTTTAGTTAAGTGGGGTATTGAATCTCAGATTGATTGGGTTTTCTTTTTACTATTTTATTTACTTATCGAAACAAAAACTTCTCAGAAGCGCTATTTCTCACACCTTTCTCTCTTCCTGTCCCTGGTCTGGCTAGTTTAAAAGTTACTTCCCGTCTGGAAGGTTTTCGGCCCAGATCACTCTTCATAGCTGTTCACTGTTCAGGTGGGCGTGGGAGGATGGCTTTGGGATTCTCTTTGTAGAACCTGCTCGCCTGGCTACCTGGGAGTGGTGTGCAGCCCTATTTTTATTTATGTTACTAGCAGGGTGTCCTGTTGGACTCGGCTTTCATCCTCTCCAAAGGCAGCCTGCTGGCCTTTAGCAGTGGGTGGCCATTCTCTGGAGGTGCCTGGAGACTAGAAGTGGGGGTTTAGCCATTCCCAGGGGATGGGTGGGTGTCTGCAGATTATCATTTTAATTTATTATGCTCAAAACGTGAAGGAGAGGAGACTTGTTTTGATTTTGATGTAGAAGTCGGTTGGGGCCCTTAGCGCAGCCCACCGAGGAGAACTTACTGACGTTGCATTTGGGGTGCACCTCTCCCTCCGTGGTGGCGGCCATCCTCCCGCCCTCCCCAGCCAAGGCAACCTAGACTGGAAGCTGGGATCAATCCTTCCATCCCCCTAGCAGGAGGTGCATGGTGGAGAACTGGACCCGGCTCGGGACTGCTGCAGTAGTAGTTGCAGAGACGTGGAATCTTCCCTCCTCACCCCCAGAAACCTCGTTCACGTCGTAATTCTTTTTATTTTTACTTTCGAGCCTTGTAAGGCAGGCGGCCGCGGTAAAAAGCGCTGCGGCGACACGTTGCCAGCTGCGCAGCACCGCTCATGTGGCCTGAAGCAGGGGAGGGGGCCAGCCACGCGCCACCTGCCCCGCTCCCCTCTGTGTCCCCCACCCCCCTCCTCGTGCTTCGGAGGGGCCCAGGGGCCCAGCCTGGCCGAAGGGCCTCCCTGAGGGCCCGCGCCGTAGCCCGGGGTCGCCCGGCCCACGTTTTCCGTCTCTCCCGCTCCCTCCGCCCCTCCCTCCCCGCGCTTCCCCTCCTCCTGCCTGGTCATGTGTCGCCTTTTTTTGTTTGCAGTGGAAACAATTTCTCGCCGCTCAGCGCGCCCCGGCCCCGACGCGCCGCAGCGGAGGCGAGCGGGAGGCGGGACGGGGCGTGGAGAGTGGCGGGGCCGGCGGGAGGACGCGGCGCCCGGGGACGCTCGCTCGGGGCCCATGCCGCGCCGCCCCCCTCACCACTGCTGTCCGCATCCGCGGCCGCCCCCCACCGCCCGCCCAGGGCTGGAGCGTCCGCAGCGGGGCCCCGAGCGATGCCCGCTGGGCGCCCGCGAAACTTTGTCGGCTGCATTGAAGGCAGCGGCGGCCCCGCGCAGCACTTGGCCAGGTGAGTCGGTGCCCGCTCCCTCCCGCGCCACCCGGGCTGGGGTCCTTGCTGGAGAACCTTCCTGATGACCCGCAGCGACCAGGACTGGGCTCACAGTACGGGGCGCGGGCCAAGCTGGACCCGGAGTTGGGAGGGAGCCCCCCCTCCAGCCCTGAGCTTGGAAGTTGCCCGACTAGGAGTTTCCTGCCCCGACGATCTGGCTGCTTCTTGTGCCTCGGTTTCCCCCCAAACCCCGAAAGCTACAGAGTTGGTATTGTCTGCAGAGCAAGCATCTCTAGCAATCTGGGTCAGTCAGAGGGTACAGATCATCTGGAGACCCTAAGACCGGGAATAGGCGCCTAACAAAGATCCCCTCCCTAACCGAGCACGCTCCGCACTGGCCGCGAGCATCCCAAGACCCGCGGGGCCCTACTCCTCCGTACCCCGATTCTTTGCAAGCCTTTATGGGACCCCATGTGAGTTGGGGGGGCGGTGGGTGCAAATTGATTTGTTTTTAGGCTCGCCACGCTGTGGCCAATTAAAGGTTTATGACATCTGACCGGCAGTGAAGGTATGCGAGCTCCCAATTGCCCTGTGTACGCGTAGAAGAGCAGTTTTCTCGTTGCCTGGCAACGCTCCTGATTGACGCGGGGCACAGCCAATCGCTGTTCCTGTTGGTCCCCTTGAAATGTTTTTGACAAGTACAGTAAAAGGGAGTGGAGCGCGTGCGTGTGTGCGCGCGCAAGGAGGGGAGGTTCCTGGTCCCCCAAACTCCAGACTGCCCAGCTTCGATTGAGGAAGATTTCTCAACTTTTTAAAAAGTTCATTACTAACTTCTCTTCAGACCTGGGCCATAATGGTATTGTCAGTTATTTGGAGACGTTCTGCTATTAGCAAAAAATATAAGCTTTCCAGCCCCATTTTTTTTCCTGCGTTGAAAGAAAGGAAGGTAAAACACAGGAAGTCATAAAAAAAAGAGTGCATGAGACGTAACCAATAACTTGAAATTTTTAAGGCGGTCACTGGTAGATAACTATTCAAAGTAGCGTTAATAGCCCCAGATTAAGAACGCTTGTTTGACTGTAGCTCACACTGCCCCTCCACCCCTCTAAAAGAAGAAAAAGAAGGGAAGAGATTTGGAAAATTTTGTAGTTAGGGCATAATAATGGAAAACTCCTCAGCTGTGGTTTCTGGGGCTGGTTTGTTTTGTGTAACATAGAAGTACAGTGGTCTGAAGCCTTCCATACTGTTATTGAAGCATGGAATTTATAGAGAAGGCAGTTAATAGAGAGTTTGGAGAAACAATCCAGGGGTTAGAGACCCTTCAGCCTACTGCTTTTTGGCATTGCCATTTAAATTTTTTCTTATAGGACCACATTCCTGGCAGTGTTTGTTAAAAACAAAAGGAAACATGGAGAATAGCATGTTAGTTCCTTTGGGAAGCTGCTGACAAATAAGCAAATTAAAAAGAAAGAGAGCAGTATGTTGTCATAGCAACAGTGCAATTAAATTACTTTACTGTCAGCCATGATATAATTTTCCTGTTTGGAAGCTCAGGAGACATAAAACTTTCATTTGGGGCTAAAGTTGACTTCACAGGCTGGGTAGTTCTCTTTTGTGCAGATAGATATATTGTCAATTAGATCCTTTTCTAGGAAAATCTGAGGAAACTTTGAGACACACTGGCCCTGATTTCTTCATAAGGAAGTTAAAAGCATTATCAGGCTGGAGCCGATAATATCTCCAAACCTGAAGATACAAGCTACCATTTCTCTATAACATAAATTAGCTTCCTTATTTGGCAGAGAAATATTTCCCTGGATAAACTGGACACATCTGAACTGCTCTGGCCTGAGTTGGGCTGTGAGGCTCTGAGGAGATTTTCTCCTCTTTATAAATGGCATCTTGAATTCACTTGGGAGAATGTGCCCCTTGCACCTCTGTCCAGCTGGAGAGAAAGTACTGCAGCCTGTTGGCACCTTGCCTGGTTGTTTGGAGCTCTGCATCATGCTTTCTAGAATCCAATTCTAGAACTTCCTGCGCTGAAACACTGGTCATTTTAGATGCAGTGTTAATGGATATTTAGAGGCTTGGAATGAACATTTGTTTGTCTTTGATGTATTAATTCTTACCTAGGTACAGTGCTTTAACTGTTCATCAAGTCAAGAAAGGGATGCCCTTCTTAAACTAAGTACATGTTTTAGCTCTGCACACATCCACTAAAAAAAAATCCATTGTCCTTTTTATCTTGTGTACCAGAGGCTTGTGTCTGTAGGGGTTGTTCTGCCATGTCCTTGTATTTTCTTGTCCGATACTGTTTAACTCTCTGTTCTGGGTCATTGATAAGAGTAGGGGATGCTGATAGTCGGTGGGGAGAGAATCTGTTACAGTATCTGTTGAATTTGCCTTCCTCTTTTGATGTTTCTAGTTGCTCTCTCAACTTGATTTTCTTCACTAATTCTGGATCTAGTTAATGGCTTATCCTTCATTTCCATTTGTCTTTGAAGAACTGGAGGGGACATGCTTTTTCTCTCTACATGTGATGTCCTTGAATTGAATATACTTCCTCAAGTTGTAGTCTGAAGAATTCCTTGGTATCCTTGTTTATACTTGTAAAATGTAATTACAGTTTCAGCCTTTCCATATGATGTTTTTTTGTGTGGGACAAAAATAAAATCAGTCAAGCCAACCAGTTGCCACTGGGTATAGTTCTACCTCCAAGACCCCATCTATGGGTCTTCTTATGGGATTTGAGGGAATGCTCTTTGCCCCCCCCTCCATTCTCTGTTATTTTTTTCCTTACATGAAAAGATTACATATATACATGTAATCTGTATGTGTGTATATATACTCACATATGAATGCATACATGTATGTATAAACATACGTACATATACACATGCATATATGTCTGTATGTGTATATGGGGCTGCATGATTGCCATGGTGCACATGTGGAGCTCAGAGAACATACTGCTGGAGTGATTCTCTTTTTGTGCCATGTAGGTCTGGGAGATTGAACTCAGATTATTAGACTCAGCAGCAAGTGCCTTTACCTACTAAGATGTTTTGCCAGCACCCCTGGTTTTTTGAGACCGGATCTCTTGAAACCTAGCTTGGTCTTGGACTCTTAGTGTTTCAGCCTCCAGAATGCTTGAATTACAGACGGCACTGGCATTATAGTTGAGTGAGCACCTTCAGACCTGCCATTAATTTTTTTTTTTTTTTTTTTTTGAGAAGGATAAACACTGAGACTTATTGCAAAACCACAGTCATTGTCCATTACACTTACTTTGTTGTGTTTATCCTAAATTTTTAAAGAAATTGCATGGTATGGGTGTGTGTGCATTTTAGTAGAGGATCAGGGACACCAAACAGTAGTAAGTTCTTCTCTGGTCTCAGGGAGTGACCGACTGTTGACCCAAGGAGAAGCCGCTTATGATGTATTTGCGCATTGGAAATGTCCCCATATACTTTTCAGTTTTGTTTAGGGTCCATCAGGTCACCATGCTGCTGACTCAGTGGGCTCATTTTTCTTCATTGTGTCAGCATACGGTGGGCTTTCGGTGGGCTTTCGGTGGGCTTTCATGGCTCTCATGTGGGAGTTCTATGATACCATAACCGTGTGACTGAGCCCCAGATCAGGGAAAGGGCGTTAGGCAGTACCTGAGCTGATTTCTGTTCTGCATTTCTCCAGCTCATCACTTCTTTGCGCTCTCCTTCCCAGGAGCCTTCACGTAAATGGGTCCAGTCATGCCTGCCAGTAAGAAGCCCGAGAGCTCAGGAATCAGCGTGTCCAGTGGACTGAATCACTGTTACCGGGGCAGTGGTTTCTCTAAGACCCTCCAGGAAGATGATGACCTCGACTTCCCTCTGCCTGACATCAGAGTAGAAGAGGGGACCATGGAGGATGAAGAGCTGACCAACCTGAACTGGCTGCATGAGAGCAAGAACTTGTTGAAGAGCTTTGGGGAGTCGGTCCTCAGGAGTGTCAGTCCTGTCCAGGACCTGGACGATGACACTCCTCCATCCCCTGCCCACTCGGACATGCCCTATGATGCCAGGCAGAACCCCAACTGCAAGCCCCCTTACTCTTTTAGTTGCCTCATATTTATGGCCATCGAGGACTCTCCAACCAAGCGCCTGCCAGTGAAGGATATCTACAACTGGATCTTGGAACATTTCCCTTATTTTGCAAATGCACCTACTGGGTGGAAAAACTCAGTGAGACATAATTTGTCATTGAATAAGTGTTTCAAGAAAGTGGACAAAGAGAGGAGTCAGGTATGTTGGTTGTGTCTTCTAGAACTGAGTTCATTTATTTTGTCTTAACCTAAAAGTTTTTAGCATTAAAAATGAATGCATAGTCACCGTGCTGAAGTAGTTATGATATATATCAGATAGTTGTGAAAACTTTTTCTTAAATGTATTGGTTAATGCATTTTTCTTGTTTTGGAGGGGTTAGTCTCTTGAGAGGTGCCCTGAGATAGGATTTCACGTACTCTCAACAACTGAGGTTGCCAATGCAATGTCTTCCTGTCTTCCTTCTACATGGTTGGGTCAGTTTGGTGTTAAAGTTCAAAGATCTACGTGGCATTAAACAATGTATTAACGGAGGGGTTCGTGTATGAGGTAAATAGCCATCAAGGGCTGGAGAAAAATGTCTCTTTCTGAATATCTGACAAAGGCAACATCTTCGGCTTCTGGAATAAAGGAGAAATGATGCATTTGTGGAGATAATTGAATATACGTACTTATTCTAAGAGCAATCAGAAACTGGAGGTGCTGGTGAGTTTATGAAAGCCAGTGTATATATAAGTGTTTGACAACTTAAAAACTCAGCTGGTATGATGTACTGGCTTAAGTTAAGGCTCCTAATAGAGGCTGGCTTTAAAATGTTTGAAGTTTTTTTTCTTTTTAATTATGTGTGTGTGTCTCTGTGTGTGTGCTAGCATATGCTTACGTGAGTGCAGGTGCTTCAGAGGTGTCTGAAGTACTTGGAGTTCAATATACAGTTGGTCGTGAGCCATCCAGTGTGAGTCCTTGGAATAGAACTGTGCCCAGACCATGGGCACTCTTAACTGCAGAGCCATTGGTCACAGTGCTGATGTCAGGGCTGTGCTCATGTATGTATGCTCATGTATGTATGCTCATGTATGTATTCACAAGCTGCCTTCATTTCTTGGTTCTAGCTTTATGTATATCTGTGATGATCAAGGCGTGCCTCTCATATAGCGAAATCTGTCATCCTTGGGTACTCAGTTTCTTTTCTCAGGTTAAGCGTTTGGAGACTTACCTGAGTACTTGACTCTGCTCCATGCTTTAAGATAATTTTAAAAACTGCTGTCTTTTAAAGAACCAGAAACTAAACATGTTTGCATCGGTCACTTCTTGAGGCAAGAGAGGAAAAGCCTGATCAGGCAATTCTAGGCTTAGCATGTGGACAAGAAAGTGCTCACCAGGCTGGGAGAGCTGTATGCTGCCCACAAAACAGTGAACAGGGCCTCTAGCTCCATGCCATTCTTTCTGCAAGTTACAGCATGCCTGCGTCTCCATGTTTGACATAACACCACTGCACGTAAAACTAATTTAGCTAGTTCGCAGTCTGAAATGTTAAACAGGAGCAGCAGCTCCAAGTGTGCAGTGAGACTTGCAAAGATTATTTATTCATCATCCTGTCCTGCTACCAAGCTGGATGGCGCATGTTAGAGCTTACCAGGAGAGTCTGTCTACAAAGCCCCCTCACCCCCCAGCCTCACACGGATTCTGGGAGTCACATTTTTCCAGGGGTGTTGGCTGTCAGTCTGGGCAAACATTGATACCTGTTGACAGGGAGTGTTTTGAAGGATTTGAGATTGTTAATCTTCTGAGTTGTTGAGTTCTGGTTTCCTAGCCCAGATGCTGACCTGTATTGACATGTTTCTGATCAAATGCCAGTCAGTTTTGTGGCTGAAAGTTTGTTCCCAGCATTTCAATGCTGGTAGAACAAAGTTGCAGTTGTGAGTTGGTTTCCCACCCCCCCACCCCCTCTTTTCTTCTTTTCCTTGGGTGAGGCCGGGGCCTCTGGTGACTGTTCCAGTGTCAGGCATACTCACTGCTGCCAGGGCCCTAGCCCTGGCCTGTTATTGGGGGTTTTCTCCTGGATTTGCTGAGTAAAGGGGAAGGCATTCCTGCTGATACATTGCCCAGTGAGAGTCCCTTGGGCTCTGTAGATATACTTGTTTTCTTCCTGGGGAGTTTTACTTTGGCAGTAGGCTCAACCTCAAAACAAGTATCTAAACACACCCAGTGTTGGTGAGAAATACATTAGATGGAGGTGAGGATGGAAGCCAGACATAGTCTATGCACCCAGGTACCCAGGGCACCTTCTTTTTTTGTTTTTTTTTTTTATTTGTTTTTTGATGTGTTTTTGAAACTGGAGGACACAGTTTTTAAGCCTGGCATACCAATGGGAATGTGGAATCTTATGGGATCCTTGTCTCCAAGGGTTTGGAACACAGACCTTGCTGGACAACTGTTTGGCTGAGCCCCTGGAATAGAAAGGAACAGGAGAGATTGCATCAGTCCCCCAAGGCACTTCAAACTGTTACCCCTTCTCAGGCCCCTCCCTGGAGATTGGGTTCTGAGATAGGATGGGAAAGTTGGTAGTGAGGCTTCAGGTACCTAGAGGTGGTGATTCCTGAACCAATGAGGGGTCTTCCTGGGCTCCTTGTTTTGAGGCAAGATCTCAAGTAGCCTAGGCTTGCCCAGAACCTGTTGAGCTGTGGGTGTCCTTGAACTGAAGAGCTCCCTGCTTGTCCACCTCCCTCCATCAAGTGCTGGGATTACAGGCGTGGCTTTTTATTGTTTGTTTTGTTTTTTGGTTTCTTAAGTGCTCAGATTTACTCAAGAACCTTGTCTCAAGATTAAGTCAAGAGGAGAATACAGCTTTGCTTTTACTGTTTTGTCTCTCCAAGTGCTTCAAAAGACAGGCTAAATTTGTTGTTGTTTAATTGTGGATGCTTTTTAGCTGGCAGAAGTGGATAGAGTAATATGAATTTGTGATCCATGTCTAGAGTTAGTGTTTAGTGAGAATTGTCTGGTTTCATTGATTTTTGTCTCTGTTGCGACTGCTGAAATACTTTGAAGAAAACTGAAATTGTGAGCCATTTTATTTCCACATACTTTAGTGTATAGAAGATGAATCCATAGTTCGCTATATAGCCACAATCCTAGTGTGTCTGTCCAGTCCTTATTCCTCATTTAGGTCTCCCAACTATCCTCCCAAGATGGAAAGTCTTAATGTCACCTAAGCCAAGTATTCAAATATCCAAGATTGTTAAATGTTTGAATTAGGAGCCCAGCATGGCGGTTTATAGGTGGTTATGCCTGTTGTGATGTTTTGTGTAGGTTTTAAATATATTGCACTTTGTCCCTTTCTTTCCCCATTTCATTTCCTCTTCCTCCTTCCCTCCTTCCTTCCCTCCCTCCTTCCTTCCTTCTCTTCTCTTCTCTCTCTCTCTCTTTTTTTTTTTTTTTTTTTTTTTTGAGAGGGGGTTTCTCTTTATAGTCCTGCAACTCAGGCATCCACTTGCCTCTGCCTCCTGAGTACTGAGACTAAAGGTGTGTGCCATCACTGCCCACCTCTCCTTCTCTGCTGTTTTAGACACATAATCACTTGGTCTTCAGAGTGCCTTACATCCTGCCTGCTTCCCTTGGTGTCCTTGAATTTGTCTCCAGTCTCCAGGGGTGGGGAATGAGCTCAGATTATCTGCTGACTTCTAGGCTCCTTCCCAGGGAACTGTGTGTAGAGCAGGGCCTGTGCTCCTGAAGCCTGCTTAACTTTGGTAAAGGATTATGCCATCAATCCTGGTTCACACGCATCAGCGCTCCCTATTCTGTGAAGCTCTCTTTCATCCTACCAGGTTATCAGTGGGTGATCTTTGCCCAGATCAATCAAGGTCTTGTTGTTTTTAAAGTCTGGGATCATGTTCGTTTTTTTATTCTTCTTTTAGATGCAGGTCTGAGGACTTGTGTTTAGCATGTACCGACTTCTCTGGGGACCGAAAAGGAGAAGTAAAAATGCAGTTAACTTTTATAGACTAGATTAGAATGAAACAGGTATGTGTGCTTCTATTTCTGTGCTTTTTATTTATTTCCCTTCTTGCTGTTCTAACAAAAAATACTATTGTGGCCTGAAGGTCTATAAAGGAAACAGAGTACACAGTGTGCTGTTATATATGAGGCTGGCTGCTTTGAAGACAGTTTTGGCTGTGGAGGTGACTGTGTGGTATAGCAGAACCAGGGCTGAGTAGGGATCAGGACTCCATTCTGGTGTGGTGGCTGGCGTACCTGGACATCTCCGTACGTCAGTTTTCTGGGTGGAGAAGCAGCCATTGGAAGTGGCTCAGTGCTCCTTAGCCTTGGGGTCCCAATGTCGGAGGCACTGTTGACCCACTACCTGAATTCATTGGCAACATATCAAGTGCTAATGAATGCTGTGTTTGTCTAGGAGGAGGTTCTGGACATGTTGTTTGCTTAGGTCCCCCCTCCCCTATTCCATTTCTTTCTTTTTTTTCTTTTTTTTTTCTTTTTTCTTTCTTTTTTCGATAGATTGAACATGCTAAGCAAGGTCATCATAGTCACAGTGGCATGGCGATGCAGAGGGAACAGTCATGCCATAGTGTAGCAGACATGTAAAGTCCTTATTGATTCTGGAGATGCAGTTAAGAACTATAGAGGATAAGCAGGAGGGATATAGTAAGTGTAGAGACTATTTCTTATACTCTTGATGGAGCAAATTCTGTTTTTTCCAGTGGATGCAGAGGCTCATCTTTGCCCTAAGCACATTGCCTCTGGCTACTGGCTCTCAAGGCTATGTTCCTGTTTCTAGCCTAAGATCCCTGTACTGGGGTGGGGCCCAACTAGCCCTACTGCCTGTGTAGGAAGCATCTATTCTCCTTTAGCCCTTGCCTCCTTGGTCATTCTGTCCTCCGAGTACCTCCTGGTAGATTAATTCTTTTGCTTGGTATTGGTTTTGGCTTATTGAGACATGGTTCTGTGTAGCTCTGGCTGTCCTGGAACTTACTTTGTAGAACAGGCTGGTTCACAAAGTGCTGGGATTAAAAGCATGTACCACCATGAGCTAACAATTATGACACTTTCCCTTATGTATAGTGACCTCTTATTCATTCCCTCCTCCTTTTGGAACCCAAAGCATTTTTGTTTCCTGTGACACTGGTCAGTAGTCTGTGTAACTATCCCTTTAGGAGGAAGACAGCCCAGCTCCTTGCTTGTTTTTCCCTTCTTTTGTTTCTCACAGTGCTCTTTAGCGGACAGCATAACCTGGCCCTGATGCATTTCAGTAATGTCCACTGGAATATGCAGAGATTCGATGAGGTGTGGGAGATGTTTCTGGGGCCATGATGGCCCACCAGTGCCCGTGAGGCATGTGAATGTACCATTCCTGCTCAGGGCTCTCCACACTCCCTGGTCTGTGAGTTCTCTATCGAGTTCAGATGAGAGGTGCCAAATGTAGTGTAGAAGATCAGCAGAATTTATTTT
The DNA here is from genome assembly GCA_033318265.1 of Phyllotis vaccarum. Taxonomy (NCBI): domain Eukaryota; kingdom Metazoa; phylum Chordata; class Mammalia; order Rodentia; family Cricetidae; genus Phyllotis; species Phyllotis vaccarum. The sequence continues at coordinate 50,362,922 of JARWLC010000006.1, forward strand.
AAAGTGAGGTACCCTCAGGAGTTGAGAGTGGACAATAGCCAGAGATAGGCTGAATAAATGGACCATAGTGCACTTTGGGAAGATAACTGAGTAAATTTATTTGCTCCAAGACCAGAGGCTTCAAGTACCTATGACTTTTATGAACTCTGGAGTATATGGGTTGAGACAGACTACACTACTTCTTAGTTTCTGGTGCTGATGGTGTCCCTGGAGGGTGTTGATTTCCAGGTGATTGATGGCTCATTTGAGTTAAGTGTGTGTCCCTCCTACTTACTATGCAGCCCTGGCTGGCCTGACACATGTGCCCCTACATCTGGCTGCACTGTTTTTGCCTGTGTGAGTGTGTGCCTGTGAGTGCAGATGTTGGAGGAGATCAGAGGCATCTGATTTCCAGGGCTGGACACACAGCTGTGAGTTACTTGAGAAGGGTGCTGGTAACTAAACTCTTCCCCGGAGCGGTATCTGTTCCCCAGAACCTCCTTTCTAACCTCCGTTTGGCTGAACTCTTAAGGGACAGTACTGTGTCTTTGTTTTTTACCAGAATGCCTCCGCTAAACAGTAGTCCAAGTCCAACTTTACCTAGTTCAAAATATGTCAAGTTAGACTTCTTCATTTTGATGTAAAATCATGTCACAGACTAGATTAAAAAACCAGGGAAAGAAAATGAAGAATCTGTGAAATCTAGCCACACTGGAGGAAATAGCCTTTCTTTAATAGCTCCGACCAAAACCTTCACGTCTCTACCCTCTTCTTACCATATGGTTCTTGTTTTTAATTGGCGTGTGTTTTTGAGACAGGATCTCACTGTGTACCTCTGGCTGGTTTGAACTCCCTGTGTAGACCAGGTTGGCCCTGAACTCTTAAGAGCTCTGCTTCCCTAGAGCTGGGATTAAAGCCCTGTGCCCACACAGATGGTATTTTACCTGCAGTGTGATTCTTCCTCCGTTCACTGGGTATTTTTCAAGTTTTAATGATACTTTGGGATTCTCTTTAGAGACCAATACTTTCCCTCTCTTTAAAGTCTGCATTAGTAGGGTTAGGGATTTGGGGTGGCCTGTGACTATTGTCTCTAATAGACTGTTAGATAATCATCACCTTCTTGTTGAGGTTGAATTTTTATCAGAAGGGTGGTCAGGGGAGGCTGAACTTCAGAGAAAAAAGTCAGAGAAAGCATCGTTACTGTCTGATGGGAAGAAGGTAAAGGCTCGAACTCAGAAGCAGGTAGGCCACACGTAGAGACTCTGGACAACTGCATGAGGGAAGGAAGTATATTATTTCTTTAAAGGGATAATTATTCCTCCCATTGCCTTAGCGTATCTTCAGGTGGACCAGCTCTACCAGGGGTAGGTAGGGTGGAGTAGGAGCGAACTAGTGACTGACAGGTCTAGCCAGATGGTTAGTTTTCTTTTGTCCACTTGACACAAGCCAAGTTATCTGATAAGAGGGTATGACAGCCAAAACAATATCCCCATTAAGGTTCTCCTGATAGCAAGCCTTTGGGGGCATTTTCTTGATTGTTGATTGATGTGAAGGGTCCAGCACACTGTGGTCAGTGCCATCCCTGGGTGAGAAAACAGACTGAGCAAGCCAGCCAGGAGGAGCAGACAGTAAGATGCACTCCTCCATGTGCCCTGCTTCAGTTCCTGCCTTGGTTTCCCCAAGACGAGCTGCATAACCTGTAAGTCCTCATTGTCACCCCCCCCCCCATTACTTTGATCTTAGTGTTTTATTCCAGCAATACAACACTGGAGGAGATAGTAGTATGTAATGTCCTGGTCTTTGGAGCAGATCAGAATGTCATGTCTCCACCCAGGGCCATAGTATTTCATTATTTCAGCCACGAGGCATAGAAGTGGTAGTTAGTGTTTTCCTTTCTAGTGTTACCAGGGCAACAGGAGGTGAGGGCCAAGCAGAACACGAGGGAGGGACCATTTCCATTTGCTTCCAAGGCTGCTAACCCCTTTCTAGCTGTCTTTCAGGGATCTTTTCTTTTTCTTTCCATAAAAAAATTACATTATTATTTGATGTGTATAGTGTTTGGTCTGCATGCATTTCTGTGTACCACATGCATGCCCTGTGGCTTGAATGGCAGGAGAAGTTGCCGGACCCCTGGGAACTTGAGTTACAGACAGTGGTGTGCTGGGAACCAAACCTGAGTCTCCGAGAAGAGCAGCCAGAGCTCTTAACTGTAGTGGGAGGTTTCTGGCCCTGACTTTCCAGCCTAGCCTCACGGTTTAGGCCCGCAGACCCACAGAGACACATAGATGCTTACAATAGTTTTAGGCTGATTGGCCTAAGGCCCAGGCATATAACTTGCTAACTATTTACCCTTCATCTAACTCATGACTCTTATCCTGTTCAGCCATGTGGCTCGGTACCTTTTCTCAGAGCAGCATAGTTGTCCTCTGCTTCTTCCAGCTTCTTTCTGACATTCTGCTCTATTCTTCCAGTTCCCAGAGTTCTCCTAGTCTGGTAGCCCTGCCCACACTTCCTGTCTGCCTTTGGCCAATCAGCGCTTTTTATTAAACTCACAGGCGGGGACAATTATTTACAATGGAAAACCTAATCCCCCTACACTTAACTGCTGTGATAGCTCTAGCCTTCTGATGGCCATGTTCCCTGGCTGATCCGGTCTGTATGTTTGTTCCCCTGCCTCTTCCTCTCCATTATATGGAGACACATACCTATCTCATTACATGGAGACACATACCTATCTGTTGTCCCTCTCCAGTAGGCTACTTGTTTGTCTGCCTGCTCATTCATTTATTCAGTAAACTTCAAAGTTCCCAGCTTTCTTTTTTGAAGTTCATAACTAAGTCTGTAGAGATATAAAGTCAACTGTTATTACAGAGGAGTTGTACTTTTTGTTTTGTTTTGTTTTGAGACGGAGTTTCCCTGTGTAGCCTTGGAGCCTGTTCTGTAGACCAGGCTAGCCTCAGACTCACAAGAGGTTCACCTGGCTCTGCCTCCTGAATGTTGGGATTAAAGGCATGTACTACCACTGCCAGACTGGATTTTTTTGGAACCTTTTTTGTGGGTTGTTAGCCTCATGAGTAAAATGATTTAACCACTGGGGGTTGTAGCTGAGTAGCAGATCACTTGACCAGCATGCATGAAATCTGAGGTTCAGTCCCTAGGGAGTGGGATCTTTAAAAACACCAACTCAGAAGAATACCCAGGAACAGTTTTGTTAGAATTTGAGAGCACCAGAACAGGCAAGTTGTGTATTGTGGTAGCTACTGGGAGGTGGGAGATGGGTAACAAAAAGCAAAAGCCATGTCTTGTGAGTTAGGGTCCAAGAAAGTGGGAAGGTTCAGCAGTGAGGTTAGTAAGCCAGCTACACAGTGGAGAGAGGGTGACCATCTCCTTGGGACTTCAACTCATTTCCAAAGAAGAGAAAGAAAAAAAGCAGTCAGGCTTAGCACTGAAGGTATGTAATCAATTATACAGGGGTGGGGGTTTCTCTCGGGCACACACATTATCTCATTAAGGGGGTAATGATTCTTCCAGTTGCCTCAGTTTGTCTTCAGGTGAATCAGCTTCCAGTGGTCTCCTGTACAGGTGATGGACAGGCCTAGTTGGATTACCTCTTAAAGGAGTTTCTATAGTGTTTGGGACAGTTTACAATGGCATGTTTCTGTCCGGGGCCGGAGGCAACATTCTATTCTTTTGACCAGGAGGAAGCAACTTTCCCATAGTGGGCCTCAAAAAAGTCTCCGAAGCTCATAGGGTATTTTGAATCCTAAGGAGGGGGAGAAGCAGCTCCCCCTTTCTATGTTGCCAGGGAGCAAGGAAGTGGGGTCCAAAGCTCATTGTAAGTGTCTATTCTCAATGGCCTCTAAGCCTGCTGCCTGACCAGCTACTGGCAGTGTTGAACATTGCTTACAGGGGTCCCTGACCTGGTGAATTCTAGCTACACAACAGAACATTTCAGTGAGTGGCCTTTTCTAGGAAAGCTGTTTCCTGTTTCAGTGCTCTGTCCCCTTTTAATTACCTGTCTTCTGCTTCTCCTGGCAGTGCTTTCTGGCCCTCCATGGGCCGTGTATACACGTTCTGCAGGCCACACAGTGACTTACTTCCCAGGAAGACCCAGTATCCTTTGTGAGGGTCTGGCAATGCCCCTGGGAAACTTGCTTCTATTGGACAGAGGGCCCATCAATGGATCTGTCAGCATCCCCGATGGCCCGCTGTGGAGAACCAAGGCTTCTTCCTCAGCACACTACCAACAGATTGCTTTTCGAACCTTCCCTGTCAAGCTGAAAATGCCTTGGGGTTTCCTTTTGAAATCATTTTAGCTGCAGGATAGTTCTGTGCAGTAAATAATCAGCAGCTAGCACACCTGAAAGGCCTGCTCTTTGCTTCTTTCAGGAGCAGTGATGAGTGCTTAGGTTAATCCATGTTCTTAAATTTCATGTGGTGCTGGGGATTGAACCTAAGGGCCTTGCCCCTGCCATACTTGCTCTGTTGCCCAGCCATACCCACTTGTACTTCCCACTCTGTCATATAAATCCTGCTCATCTAAACTCTCTTCAGTGTTAGCAAGATCACCATCCACTGTGTAGCTGCTTACTAACCTCACTTTCTTGGACCCTAACTCACAAGACATGGCTTTCGCTTTTTGTTACCCATCTCCCACCTCCCTGCAGCTACCACAATATGGGCAGTTGTAGCCTTTATGGAGAATTCCACTATTCTTTTACACAGAAAACTTTAAAATCCTTGAAAGTTTGGTGAAGTGTGGTTGGTGTACACCCATGATCCCAGCACTTGGGAGGTGCAGGCTGGTCAATCAATAGGGGGAGAACAGCCTCTGGTGTGTGGTGAGCTGGAACCCTGTCTTGAAACAAAACGAAGCCCCCAGACCAAAAATATGGAGTGTGTGCTGCTACTGTAATGCTTATCTTGATGCCACTGTGTTTGTGGACAGCTTGACTTCACTAGTTTTAATTTATTTGTGATTTCTTTCAGTGCATAGTAAATATCTTGACTAGTCAGTCCTGCATATATCCTCACACACTGGCCTCTTTCAGATCATCAGTATTTATTTATTCAAGTTGTGCCTTCACGATAACAGGCCATTAGTCCCTGTGCCTACTAGCTTCTTCAGGAGAAATTATTTGGCGATGTTGAAGGTCTGAGGAAAAAGTGAGGCTTAATTCTTATTGTAGGTGCTGACATTCTGAGGAGATGGAATGTAAAATAAAAATGTACAAGCCACGGGTAGTCTCAGAAGCACGCCGGATCCTGATTGGTATCATGCGAAGGCAGCCAGGGAGGCTTTTCTTGGTAGAGCTAGGTCTTAGGAGGTGAGGAAATGGGGATGATGGGCGAGTTACTATTCCAAGAGTAATGAAATGCTCCAGCTGCTAACGGAGCAGTCTTAGTGAGCCCTCTGATAGGAGCAGATAGGATAAGGCATGGCTGTTACAGAAAAGGCAGATGCTGTTGACTTGAGAAGATAGCCAAGTGTTCCTCTGACACAGGCATGAGTCTTCCGCTGTTATTTATAGAGCATTGCTGGTTTCTGTTCAAGTCTTTCATGGTCCAAGATGGCATCGGGTACCACAGAGGTGGAGGGAAAAGACAAAGGGGTTCCTGTGAAATTAGCAGTTTTCAGGGATTTTCACTATAATGTCGCTTTACCTCAATGGTGCTTTGTTCACGTGATCTCCTTTAGCTACAAGGAAGGCTGGGAAATGTAGTTTTGTTTTGTTGTAAACACCCCCCCCTCCCCCGGTACATATAAAATGTTGATTCTATTACTAAGCTATATGGGATCTTCTGTCAACAAATGTCTGGATGCTGAAACTCACGTTGCTGGACAAGAGATGTGTTGGGACGTTGTCAGCATAAAAGGAAAGAGAGTGACTGGAAGGTTCTGTAAGTAACAAATCAACGATAAATGTCAGTGGGGTAAATAACAGTGGGGACCAAGTAGAAGGGTGTAGGTGCAGGGGCAGCTTTAAGATGCCAACCCATCTTTCTTTATAATGGTCCAGTCAACTAGAGTTTTACTTCAAGATATCCTGGTTAGTTTGTGATATTTCAGAAGCCATAGCTTGTTAGAAGTGGCTACGGCAGGTGCACCAAGACGGCTGGAAGGTAAGCGAGGAAACGTATCAGTGAAGATGGAGTTGTGCCTAAAGTTGCTCTTTTAATAATAACTTGACGGTTTGCCCCATGAGATTACAGAGTGAAGCCTTTGATTTTGCGCTTGCTCCCCTGCCTGGGCTTGTTTGAGTACCTGTGCCTTGAACTCAGCAGGAGGCAGTAAATATAGACAGAGCTCCTGGCTGATCTTGCATCTCTTCGTTTAGAGCCTTTTCCTAGGGTGTGCGGGGGTCTCCTCCGGACCCTAGGGGCTCTAGTCCAGTGTTCCCCTCCACTTACTGGAACTCTTTGAAGTGTCTCTTAGAAGGCTGTGATTGTCCTCCTCTGGAGACAAGACCTATAAGTGATTTAACTAATGTCATTAGCTAGAAGACACCCAGGTAGCAGAACCTTTGTATATGCTGTTTTTAGAAAGAAATGTCAAGTCATGTGAATGCTGACATCAGGCTCCCTGGCACAGAGCCGGGATGTAGCGCCCCCCCCCCCCCCCCCAACACTGCTGGTGTAAGTCCTGAGATGCCGGATGAATCAGCTGTAGATGGTGTCATATAAGGCAACAGATAGTGTTTGCAGCTAAGCTCCAGAAGACCTCAAAGAATACTTAGTTTGCAAAGTGAAAAATAGACTTTTTCTTTGCAAAGGAAGGTAACCTCCCTTCATTTTAGGAATGGTCCATGAAGGCTGGACTTGCTTGTGGACTGTCAGATGCTGGATGGGGTCTAACTGGGTGCTGATTTCCCAGACTGTCCCTAGAGTGAGGGTGGGAAGTGAGGGGGACTTGCATTTTGCGGGCCAAGCAGGCAATGTGTCAGGTAGTAATTCATGAGTAAGTAAAGTTAAAGGATACAGCAGTAGAATGGGCAGGAAGGAGGGAGCGGAGAAGGCTTTTCAGAGGAGCTTACTGGGCATGCCTTGGGGTAAAACTCTGCAAAGGTTCTGAGGTGGCAACAGCTGGGAATGTTCCAAGGGCAACAAGAAGGCTTCAGGAAGTGTATTAGAAACAGGAGAATTGGACATTTAAAGGGACTGGAGCAGAGAATTCCCTTTAAAGACTTCTGTTTGCCGACAGTTATTCTGGCTTGTTTCAAGGTCAGAATCTGTAGGTACAGGTATAGGGACACATTTGGATGGGGATAAAGGGGAGGAATTGACAGTGTTCAGTTTGAATTAGGGTTTTGTTATTACAGAGTCTTAACATGTAGCCCCAGCTAGTCTCCAACTCAAAAAAATCCATCTGCCTCAGTATCCTGAGTGCTGGAATTAAAGACGCACACTACCATGTCCAGTGTTAATATTTTTCGTTTCTCTCTCCCTCTGTTTCTCTCAGTTTTTAAATTTGAAAATAGAGCCACCAAATTGAAAGTTTGATATGTGAGCTTAAGTTCAGCGAGAAATTGGAGTACAGATGTAAGCTAGGGACTCATGGAAATGAGAATTCCTCCTTTACCTCTCAGACCTCTGTCTCAGCTTTTTGCATTCTACCATAAGGACGCGACTTCTAAATGTGTTTGGAGCAGTCCTGTATCTCCGACCTGATGAGAAAAATGCACTCCAATTCACATCCATTTAGCATCCCATTTAGCCAAGTCCCCTGCCCCAAGACTTCTGTGAGTTCTCTGCCATCTGGTCCCTGGCCAGAGAAGGATTTTTCTTGTATATGTGTCTCCATAGCAACGAGTTTGCAGTTGATATGGAAAGTAAGCAGTTGCCTTAGCAACAGAGTTAGTGATGTGGTGGTTCCCCTGCTTTCCTGGAGTGGAGGGTGAGCTGACCAAACTACTTCAAAGGCATTATGAAGGGCTACACAGGCTGGCCCTACTGATGTACAAAACTAGCCTCTCTTTGAGATTGCAGCCTCTCTTCTTCCAGAGGAAGGGCACTCTTGTGGTAATAAGTCAGACAAAAGTAGTTACTGAAATCAGACAAAAGTAGTTGCTGTCAGTTGAAATAGATTATAAGAGGGTTTCCCTAGAAGAACAGTTTTGTTTGCCTTGACAAAATGCTGTAGGCAGGGCATATTTGGTGGCAAGGAAAAGAAAGCCACCTCAGTTGGCTTAAGTAAAAGAACGTCTATCCCAGGGATATAATAATCAGTCCAAAAGGCCAGAGTCCAAGAGCAACACAGCTTACCTCGGTTTTGTGTGGCTGGGACTGCTCCTGTGACCACATGGACATTCTGCACTCCTTTCTCTGGGATCTTGTCTGGCTTCCTGGCTTCTTCACTGTGGCTCTCAATGTCTGTGTCTGCCTCTGTGATAGGTGGTCCAGTCCCAGAAGGCAGGGAGCGATGCCCACACTCATCTTTGTGTGGTATACTTCTCATCATTTCATATACTAAGACTTATTGTTGTTCTGGGTCAGGTGTTCAGCCCTGGGCAGAGCGGGCAGGTCTGTGAATTCAGGATTGCTCTTGGGAATGCTGTCCTTCTGGGGCTCTATAGAGTGAGGCCTGGTGTGGTGACATCTGTAACGTCATCCTTGAACTCTGGAGGCTAAGGCAGGAGGATGTCAGGTTCAGGGCCTACCTGGGCTACAAAGTAAGACCTTATTTCCAAAACAAACAAACAGCAAGACACTCAATTTTAAGGCATTAGTGCTCAGGGCTTTCTTAGGACAGTCCCAAGAAGAAGACTGTGTTCTGCTTCTTTACAGCGATGGTTAGATTTAACGATCAGTTTGGCAGGACTGAGAGTCACGGGGGAAGACAGTCTCGGTGGTAAACTGTCTAGATCAGATTGCCTATGGGTGGGCATATATGTGCGGATTGTCTTATTTACACTTACCCACTATGGGCAGCACCATTCCCTGGACTTGGGGTCCAGGGTTAGATAAAGGAGGAGTCTAGGAGTTACTCAGCATTCTCCGTGCTCTTGCTACTTCAAGTCCCTGTAATGGTGGACTTCCTTGTCCTAAAGCCCTTTTCCTCTGATTGTGTCATCTCAGCAACTGAAAAGGAAACTAAGTTACGTGCCAACGGTGCTTTCACTTTTCCACCATGTCCATGATCTGCAGTGGCTGTCCCTCAACAACCTCCCCCCTGCCAGCTGCCCTCACATGTCCTGTAGTCACGGGGTTGAGTGACTCCGAGAAATTAGGAACTTGGAGCCCCTGATCCAGGCAGGAATAAATGCCAGCTGTCCAATACACATTGTCCTAATTTTCCAGATCAAGAGATTGAGCAATTGTCTTGACCACTGTGTACCAACCCATGTCATCATGCTATTTTCAAAATGGGGAGAAATGTGATTGATTATCCTATGCCAGGGACTAGTGAAACAGAAATCTCACAAAACTCTGGTAGTTGAGACTGGATGAAAATTAAAACAGACCGGGAAGGCATTGGGTGATTGCCAAGGGGTTGGCCAGTGGCCAGAGTGATGTGGGTGGGAGCTTTGGGGGAACAAATGGCCCATCCTGGATGGCAGTGTCACTGATGGAGCCTGAGGAGAAGAAGACTGGGGCTGCTGACCGGAGGAGGTTGTCCCTCAGGCCATCAGCATTGCTTGGGCACAGAGGTGGAAATGACACTGAGTGTGAGATTGGGAACAGAAATTTCCACAGGGGTTTGTCGGGGCAGGGGGAGGGGTTAGAACGGTGAGAGCCATACGTATTTAGGGTCTCACAACTTTCCAGCAACTGTAAATTAACTAGAACGGGCTTTTTACACAGGGGAATCGGAGGTTCAGAGAGCATCAAAGACCTGGCCAGGCTCCGGGCTGCCTTCTGAGACTTTCTTCAGTTTTGAAGCAGATGGTTCCTGAGGGAAAGGGGCCAAGGTGTGCTGTAACCTCTTGAATGATGTACTGAGGAGCTGGGACTCTATCCTGAAGGAAGGAGGGCTGGGTACCTGGCTCAGTGGGGACCCCAGAGCTTTTCCTGAGTGCCAGGTGACATAATGGTGATTTTCTGGTGCCTTAACTACTTCTACATCAACACTTTTTATTGCCCAGAAATTCATGGAGAAAAAGGCCACAGCTGCTACTGAGTGCTGTCCCGTAGAGCTGTCCTGTATGGATCAGACATCTTTTCTTTTTCCTTAGTTTGTTTTTGCAATCTGTTTTCCTTCTATTGAAAACCTATTTTTCTCCCACATAGCGCACCCCTTCAGTCTCTTCTCCTGCCTCCACTTCCCCTGCTCCTTTCTACCCTCCCTCCCACCCAGATCCACCCCTCTACTGTCTCTCAAAAGAAAACAAGCAGGCTTCCAGCAGATCATGTAAAATATAATAAGATAAAACAAAACTAACATATCAGAATTGGGCAAAGCAAGCAAACAAAAGCGAGAACCCAAGAGAACGCACGAGTAACAGAGACCCATTCATTCACATACTTAGAAGCCCCAAGAAAGCACTAAATTGGACGCCACAATAAATACACAAAGGCTCTGTATGATAAAAATAGAGAAGAAAAAAATATAAATAAAATAAAATGAAAATATAAAAAATTTTTTTTTTCTTTTTTAAAAAGGAAAGTCCTGACATGACATTATGAGAGATAAGGAATCTCCAAAGATGGCCTTGAGTTCATTTACTGTTGCCAGTCTGCCAATAACATGTAGCCTACCCTTAAGAGGAGTTCGTTTCCCCAGTGAAATTCCCTTGGAGGAAATCAAATTTTCATTTGCAAGCAGCCATTGATTGGAGATAGCTTCTAGGTCATAGATGGGGGCATGTGTCTCCTCCTCTCAGCTCCAGGGCCCCATCTGGTGCAGACCTGTGCAGGCCCTGTACATGTTGCCTCGGTCTCGTTAATTGAGTTCATATGTGTCAATTTAGAGGGCCTTGTTCCTTGGTGCCGTCCATCTTGTCTGACTCTTACACTCTCTCTGCCTCTTCTTCTGAGGGTCTCTGAGCCCGGAGGGAAGGGATTTGATTGAGACATTACATTTTGAGCTGAGTGTATGGATCAGATTTCTGTCAAACCAGGAAAAAGTCTTGGGGAGACGGTTTCCTATTTTAAATGTTTTGTTCTTAGTTTTCTTTAATGGCTCTTATTTTTCATGGATGATGGGTTTGTACTGTTGGCGTGAATCCATTAGCATCTTGTGATCTGTGATCTGTAATGTACAGTGTAACTCTCGAAGGATTAATGTAAATATCCTATGTATCATCAGCTGTAATCTGTGTGGTTTTATTCTGACTTTCCCATCCCTCGCTAGCCCCATAGTTAGATTGTTTTACAGCAAATCTGAGACATCCTGTCACTGTGTCAGCATGCATCTATGGTAGGAGGGGATTTAAAGACACATGTAGCCACAAAGCAACTGGAACATCTAACTCCATTCCTGTTTATTATACAAACTCTTAGTCTCGGAAAGTACCTGATTGACAGCAAAATTCTCAGTGCTTTGTTCAAATTAGAAATTAAAAACAAAACAAAACAAAAAACCCCAAGTTCTTTTGTAGTACTCACTGGATGTGCCTCTTGATCTCTTATTGGTCAGGCCCCTTGCCCCTTGCTTGCCTCCACTTGAAGGAGGCGTGGTGCCCCTCACTTCTTTTATTCTCCAGGCCTTCTGCTATGATCAGGACTCCCCAGCGGCACCGACTTATGACTGTGTGTGCTATTCTTTTGCCTGGACACTCTTCCTCCCTTTTCTGTGTTAGGTGCCGCATCTCCACATGGAAAACTCAGCTGACCCCATACCCCTGCTGTGGGATTATGGTCTTGAACATTGTAAATATTTGTCCCTCCTACTGGTTTAATAAAACACTGATAGGCCAGGAGGTAGACAGGAAGGGCTACCAGACTAAGGAAACCCTGAGAAGATGTAGAAGGATGAGATGATGCTCTGAGAAAAGGTACTAAGCCACGTGGCTAATCATGGGCTATATTAAGTGTAAGAGTTAGCAAATAATGTACCTGAGCCATAGGCCCAATAGAATGCAATTAATATAAGCTTCTGTGTGTTTCTTTGGGCCTAAATAGCTGCGGGACTGTGGGTCCAGACCTCAGAGCTATGCCAGGTCAGAAACTTCTTACTACAAATGATGCCCCATGTTGTGCACCAATTGTAGCTGGTAATTAATCACTGGCAATTGATTAAAAGGTTAATATTTATTAAGGGGGGTTAATGGCAATTTACAATACCAAGATTAAGCAGGAAGGCTGAGATGATTCATTCAAGGGAATGGAACAGGTCTTCCAAGGGTGAAAGGAAAGCAGTGAGCATGCGAATGTGCATCCCAATTTCAAGTTGCCTCCAGCCATGCCTCAGTGCTGCAGCCTCGATGGTCATAGGTGAGTCCCATACCTACCTTGGCCAAGAGGCAATATATATAGGTCAAAGTGATACACTTGCTCCCCATTGTTAGACCCAGGTACTTCAGGTTTGTTTTATTTTTACTTGTATGTACATGTATGTAAGTGTGTGTGTGTGTGTGTGTGTGTGTGTGTGTGTGTGTGTGGGTGGGTGGGTGCCCTAGAAGCCAGATGAGGGTGTTAGATGCTTTGGAATTAGAGTTCCAAGCTTTTGTGAACCACACCCACTGTGGATTCTGGGAATTGAACTCAGGTCTTCTGCAAGAACAGCAAGCTCTCAGCTGCTGATCCAGCCCTCCAGCCCATCTCTCCCATACCTAATTTAATTAGCTCTTTCCATTATTGTACAACACTAACTTTGCAGTGAGTTATCTGTCCCTCCCCACCTGAGACTGAGGGTAGGAAATGCATTGTTTTGGGTCCCTCTTGTGTATGAGACCAAGTATGAAACCTGTCAATGGTCTGACCCTGTTAAAGTGACATGTGTAGCAAACACCCTTGGCTGGTGACATTCTCTTTAAGCTTTTCATGGAGTTTTGTTGGGATCCCAGTGGGTGACGTAGATTGATACACTGAGAGAAAGCAGTTGCTAAACACTAACACAGTTGTGCAGAGGACCAGCTCTCCTGCCTCAGTCTGATACTCCTACGCCCCTTTTAGGACTCTGATTAGCTGGGAAGGGACATGGCCTTGTGATATTTACATGTGATTTGTTTTTCTTACTGTATCTTTTCTTGGTATTGTCAAATATACTTTTTTTAAGTAAGTGATTTATCATTCCTATTGTGATCTCTGAGACGTGTCAGACTTGTGTGATTCTATGTTTCATTAATTGTACCCAATGTCCTGGAATGCCAGTCTTTGCCCGAGTCTGCATGTGGGCTTATATGTCACCTGTATTTGGCACTTAGTGATTGGTGAAATGCACATGGGTCCTTTCCATGAGCACAGGGTGTGTTTGTTCCTTCTGGCATTAGGTAGAGAGTTCTAAAGTTTCTCAGAAGGAATGACAAGTGTGACCCATGAGGGTATTTTTTTGTGTCTTGTTTATAGATTTTTCCCAAATACCTGTTTTGGTGAAGTCTGTGTTCATTAGTTTTGGTCTCTGGCTTATTTTTAAGCACTTGCTCCGTCTGTAGAGATAAATTTGAAAAGATCCTTTCCCAGAAACGAGATTCATAAGTAACAGTACTGTTATTCCTAAGTGGTACCCTAAGCTTCTTAGAATTCATTCATTCATGCCAGTGTGGATCTGATGCATTAGAACAGGCTTGTGTCAGGCACAGGGGATGAAGAAGAGAGTGCAGACCCTGCCTCAAGGAAGTTCTGGCCTAGTGGGAAAGCCCCCACCTAGAGGTAGTGGTTGCATAAGGTAGCATGCGCTCTGGGAGGGGAAAGGGTGCCGGCTACCTCTTTTGTGCAGATTGATAGGGACAGTGCAGGTGACTCAGTGCTTGGTCTGGTGTCAGGAGGTCCTGGTTCCAGAGCTGATTTGGTTGGACCAGCTCAGTGATCTTGGACAAGTCCTTGGGGGCCTGCTGGCTCTCTCGTTGCCTGTCTTGTGTTGGACAGTCAGCAGGTGGGAGCCAGCTCTTCTCAACATGAGGTCTCAAAGGAGCCCTGGCTTAGATAAGGACAGCAAACATCAAGTGTCTTCTTTTCCTTCTGGAGTTCTAAGGCCAGCTGTCACCATGCAGGCCCCATAGTATGCGCAGACATCTGGCCAGATGTTGTAGTCTGGTTCATTGACCAAGGGCTATGGGTCTTGTCATTTCCACACCCTCTACTTTCTCTACACTTCCTAGTGATGTCTCTTTATCACAAGTCTATGGCGCTGTAAGTGAAGTTGGGCCTCCAAAAGTTCCTGGTCCAGACAGGCTGGAGCTGCCGCTCTCTCCTCTCTGCCTCTGTGAGGACGGGCTTGTGTCTCTGCAGGTGTGGCTGATGGCCAGGTGGCTGTTGTGTTGCAGTCCTGGCTGACCTCTCTGCTGTGTGAAATCTTTGGCTGATAGGCTCTGTGCTGTTTATTTCGCCCTGGTATGGAGGGGTGGGTAGAGGCTTATTGGGGGGAGCTTCACAAACGACAAACAAACGGGCAAGTCCAGCACCTCTGGGCCATGGCAGGTCATGGGCATTTTGGTGACAGCCACAGGATTTCAAATCACGCATTTAGATAGGAGCTTAGTCACATGGTCTCATTGTTGGAGTTCCCAGGGTGCTTTGCGTTTATTTTCCTAAGTGGGACTTGAGGGCTAAGTTGACTTCCTCCTAAGATATATTTATTGCATTCCAAGTCTCTGGTCTGTGAATGTGGCCTTCTTTGGAAATAGGTCTTTGAAGATGTAATCAACCTTAAGTGGATTTGGATAGTCCCTACTTATGTATAGAGGAGAGACATCTAGACACACATGGGAGAATGCTATGTGAGGTTAGGGGCAAGCTTCTAGAACTAATCAGAAAATACACTTGAGTAGCCTTGATACCCAGTCTTGGAGTCTTGTTATTGTGGCCCCAGGAAGCCAATACTGTAGTAAAAAAAAAGGTAGCAAGGGTGCCTGCCTGTGCCAAGACACAAAGATCCCCCCTCCTCCCCCCTGCCCCCAAAGGTCCTTTGACTTGAGGCAGGTAGGAGCTGTGTCTTTTCACAGTAGATGGGAGACTCAGGCTGAGAGAGGTGCTTGTAGCTATTCAGTTGTATATTTGGATCTGGACTCAGGTCTGTCTCCTGAGCTTAGACCTTATCAAGCTTCTCAATACTGTCTATTCAAGGGAATTTATTTATTTGCACTGAAAGGGAACAAGCCATAGAGTGGTGGGCAGAGGGCTTGGGTATGTTTTCCTCAAGGTTTCCTAGGCATTAATGATGAGCAGGGAGAGCTGGAGAGTTCCATTGTACCTGGTGCAAGGTGCATAGTAGTCTGGGCATGGAGCTCTGTCTGTGCCCTTGATTATATGCCAAGCACTCATATTACCCTTTTATTATTGTAAATGATTGTTCCAATATGCTAGCATGCTTCCTTCGTCCTCCTGTGCTCCCCGCTTCCCAAATGGAAGCAGCATGTCTATAAGACTTTTTTCCCCCTCTGTCAGAGCAAGATAGGGAGAAAGGCTTGTTTTGTTTTGTTTTGTTTTTTAATTGGTTTGCAGATTTTAAAAGAGTCCTGTTTTAAAAACTCAGAAAATTACCCTGCCAAAGTCCAGGTCCATCGAATTTTTGGGAAGACGCCATTCTTCTCACTGTGCCCTGGGTTGCTTTTGAGGTGCTCTAGGTCAAATTTTGAGCTCTGTAGACCTCTAGTGCTGAGTGTTCTCTTGCAGGGTCAGCTGCCTCCCCTGACCAGCCTCAGCTGTTCTGTCCAAGGTCAGTGCACTGAACCTGTAGGATGGTCCTTGCTTCCTGGAAGCATTGGAAGCATTCAGTGTCCAGCATCTCTAAAGAGGTAAATTCAATAAAGCTGCCTTGTGTCAGTCAGAGCAGCTCTGGCTTAGGGAGCGTCTTCCTCCACAGACAGTCCTTTGGGTCGGGAGCATGAAGTCACGAGCTCCGGCTTGCACAACTGTGAAAGCCGGAGTCAGATGGCCTCTTGGTACGGAATGGAGGGCTGGCCCGAGTCCTCTGGAGTTTTGGATGTATTGACTACGTTGTTCTTGATGAGACAATGTTTGCATGACCTCAGTTTACTGAGCATCTGAAGGCACTTTTGTTGAGTTTAGTAATAGCTTGTTATTTCTGAGAGGCACTTGTGCTCTGAATCACAGGCTGCTTTTGGAGGATGGGGCTCACTCCTGCCTTTAAGAGGCAAGGCCCAGGCATGCCCGTTACTGGGAACCTGGAAACCTGGAATAGATTCAGTGTGACTTCCTTAGGTCTCAAACCCTGAACAGCTTGCCTATTGACATATCAAAGCTGACGCTGGCTGTAGCTTCTTCCATTAACCCCCAGTCTGTAGTTTCAGGGTCCTCCAGGCTAGCATACCCCAAATGCCTACTCCAATCTCCAGCCCAGAGACTGGGCAGAATTTTCCCTCCCCCCAGCTCTTCTGCACCTGAATAACTTGGTCATTTTGACCACACAAGTCTTTTGGCCCAGGCTGCTCCTTTCGGTCAGCAGCTCCTTTCTTGCTGTCCCTACCGCTTGCTGTTCTCATGAGCGGGCTCAGACTGGCCATGTTCACTCTGAACTTTTCCACATACTTCTAACATGCTTCCAATAAACCTTTTCCTCCATCATACCTAGGAGCAATCATGCTCTTTTTAATTTTTTTTTCAGTCACAACCCCTTTCTCTTAAGGATTATTATTATTATTACTGAGTCATGGAGATGTGCCCAAAGAGACTGAGTATAAGTAAATACAATTTCCTGCATAACCAGCCCTCTGACATACAGCAGGCTGGATCCATTGTTCACCTTAAGGGCTGGAGAGCAAGCTTTCTGGAAACAGTGGCCACTTCAGCTCAGCCATTGGGATGCTTCTGAAGTAGTAAGTATAGGAACTGTCTGGATTGGCCCATGAGGGCCTGCTTCCTCCACTGGCCTGCCTCCCATCCTTCAGGAGTCACCTCAAAGCAGCGCTAAGGCCCAGGACTCAGTCAGTTTCTGGAGATTTGGTCATAGGAACTGATTCAATTACTCTGGTGCTTTTTTGGACTGGTTTTATTTTCTTTAATACCTGGTATTTTATTTTGCTAGGCTTTCCCCCTAGAATAAAGGCACATTTAATAATAAGAATTCTCTACCACCTAATACAAAATGATACTGCTTGTCAGTTTGAAGAAAAAGCAAATTGTCTGCTTGGTGTTTTGGGATTTTTCTTTCCACCTCCCTCAAAAAGGCGAGGGGGGGGGGGAGCAGCTTAGAGAAAATCCCTGAACACAGTCTCCCAATTGAAAAATATATTAGTGGGTTTCACTGCTCTATCATTTTCTTACACTCACAGTTTTCCTCATTTGAGAGAATACATTTCTAGTTTTCTCAGTTTTGAAAAAGCAATACCAAAAAACAGATTTTTTTTTTAAGGGTTTACAAATAGGATTTTTCTTTCTTTTTTTATAAAATTGTATCATTGGAAAGAACTATGCTTGGATGCATGCCTTAGCTGGGGTCTCTTCTAAGAGGCTTCCATGGTGAATTCACTAGGATCACACAATGATGCTTTCAAACTACACCTGTGTGGCAGAGTTAGCTACATCCTCAGCAAGACCCCTCTAACCTGTTATCCCCACCCCCATACTGGTTATCTGCCACAATCCTGTTCTCTCTGTAGGAGCCTCTGAAGCCGGCAGGTGGGCCTGGCTCTGCCCTGCAGAGTTCACCATGTTACAATCTATGGCTCACACTTCTTGCTTTCCTAGGCCTGGCGTCAGTCTCCTTTCTGTCTGTCTTATGGGCCTCACATAGAGCCCATCTCTAATTAACTTGTTCCCAACCTTAGATTCTCTGTCGCTGATTAGTTTGTGACATGCTTTGTGATGCTCTGCCACTAACAGACTAAGAACATCACAGATGATTTTGCGGCAGGCAGACATTCGAGTCAGAGACAGGAGTCTGAGTCCTTGGCTCCTTGACCGCCCGGTGTCCGTCTGTGATACAGGAATAGTGGTTCCCTACCATGGTTGTCTAAAGAGTGACAGAATGGTACAATCCCTGCACAGCAGTAGACATGGTAAGTGCCACACTGATGTGTGTGTTGGTGCTATGGGCCAAATTGTGTCCTTCTAAAATTTATATGGAGGAACCCTAAGCTCTGTGCATTTGAGGTGGGGCTTTTAGAGGTGAAGTCAAATGAGGCTATAAGAATGGCTGCCTTTGCACTGGATTGGTGGCCTTGTAAGAGGTGAGGGAGTTGAGAATTTCCTACCTGTGTGGTCTTGTGCACACACAGAAGTAAAGGCCATGTGAGGATAGCAATGGCAGTCTTGCTGCCAGGGAAGCTCATTCTTATCAAGCAAGCTCATTCTTATCAGCAAGTGGATCTGCCAACTGGACTTGAGCTTCTAGAACAGAGAGAAATGTTTGTTGTGTGATCCACCCAGTCAGGCTGTGGCATTTTGTTATGGCAGCCAGTACAATATGGCTCACCTTTACCCTAATTAGAGGCCACTTTGTTGAGGTGACTATTCATCAGGTCTGCTGCGTTCCACCAGGAAGCAGGTGACACTTGATGCTTTGAGGATGCTGTCATTTTGTCTCCAATGGCCTTGATGAATGTTATGTTCATAGGTAAATGTGGGGTGGGGTATCCCCGAGACACTGCATTTGGAGATCTGAGTGTCTGACTCACTCACTCTCTGTATTTTCTGATGCTTTCAGGCAGGCAGGGTGTTTGTATGTGAGCCTGTGTACCATGGGCTTGCTGCCTGGAGAAATGGAATGGGAGGATCCCATTTTCACTGTTGGTTGTCTGAGCCCCTTTTAAAAAGATCAGTGATGAGGTGTCTAACTTAAGTTCCAGGTGACAGCATTATAGCATTTAGACCCAGAACCCTGCATATAGACATTGGCCAGGATTCCCTAATAGCATGTTTAAAACTTTATATTACTTTCTTATCTATCTATCTATCTATCTATCTGTCTGTCTGTCTGTCTGTCTGTCTGTCTCATCTCATCTATCTATCTGTGTGCGTGAAAGTCAGAGGCCAACCCTGGATGTTGGTCCTCACCTTTTATCTTGTACTTCCCTCCTTCCCTCCTTCCCTCCTTCCCTCCCTCCCTCCCTCCCTCCCTCCCTCCCTTCCTCCCTCCCTTCCCTCCTTCCCAACTTCCTGTCTTTCTCTGTCTTTGTCTGTCTGTCTGTCTGTGAGTCTGTCTGTGAAAATCAGAGGCCAGTCCTGGATGTTAGTTTTCATCTTGCACCGTGTTTCAGAAGGTTCCTGTTGTCTATCTGCTGGGCGTTGTCAGCTGGTTTAGCTGGATCTTAGGCATCCAGATTTTCTGCCTCTGCTTCCCTTCTTCCTGTGCGAGCATTGTGATTAAAGGTGCTTATACTGTACTGCACATCTTTTACATGGGCTATGGAGATTTGAACTCAGGTCCCCATACATGCACAGTAAATGCTTTTATAAAACCTTTGGGTCATATCCCAGCTCTCTACGTTGTTTTAATAAAAATTCCCACATGACATAGGATACATTGCAAATGGGCCATTGAAAATAGACAAACCTTGCAGAGAGAAAAGAAAACAAATTCTTCAAACCGCTTTGTTTGTTGAGATTGAGTGTCTTGCCAGTTAAGGCAAAGTAGAAAGTTACCTTCCCTGGTAAAACTGCACAGAATTCACTGGTCTTTTTTCCTCCATGAAACATAAAACCTGAATTTTACAGCTCTCATGGTGCCTTCACTGTTCAGGAAGCAATCAACATTGCCATTCAGTCCGTCCTTGTCCTCTGTTCCTGTACACTGGCACCGTGTCTCAGAAGTTCCCTGCCTGCCTGGGCAGGACTCTGTCCACAGTGGGGCCATGGGCTGTGTTTCTCAATGCCTCTGTGCCTCCATGTTGCTTCACACTGTCTTTTACAACTAGATGAAACCATCCTGGACTCTTCCTGCATGGTGGTAGGGGTGTGGCTAATGTTCCTGAAAGGCTGATTGGTTGGTTTGTTTGCTTTGGGTTTTTAAAATCAAGATTAGAACATGGTTTTCCAAGAGGTTGTGTCCTGTTCGTCTGGATGGAAATTTTCAGCTAATTTTAATGTCTCCTCACTGTCAAAATCTTGTGTGTAATGAGAGAAAGCTCATGGTACCAATGGACAGATTTGAGTTCTAACCCTGTTTCCTCTGCTAGGTAGAGGTAAGGCTTGAATCCTTGAGAGTCTCTTTCCTCATTTGTTAAGTGGACAGGTCAGGGAGCATGTATCAGTGGGGTTCATCTCCAGGTCTGCATCCCATGTTCTTACGGCATCTCTCAGTCGTCACGAGTCCCTTCTCTGAGGAGAGAAAGCACTTGATAGCAATACAAAGCCTTTGTGCTTCTTGTAGCTTTGATGATTATAGCAGTTTTTCAGGTTTTCTTCCATTGCCACTATAGTGGGCTGATGATTCACCTTCCACCAAATTCAAATCTACCTGGTGGCTCAGAATTTGTGACCTTATTTCACAGTAAGGTCCTTGCTGATATAATCAGTTAAAATGAATTGGATTGGGCTCCAAGTTCAATGACCGGTGTTTTTACAAAGAAATGAGGGCTGGCAAGATAACTTGGGGGGCTTGAAAGTACCTGCTGCCGAGCTTGACCTGAGTTAGATCCCTGCAAACCACGGGGTGGAAGGAGAAAATCTCCCACAGCTTCTGCTCTGACCCCTGCATGTGTTCTGTGCTATGCCTCTCACCCCAGTAAACACGTGTAATAGACAAAGTAGGAAGTGACGCTACCACAGAAGGTACAGCCACACCCAAGGAGCTTCAGGTCTTACAGAAGTCCACCAGGAACTAGGAATTGTCCAGAGAGACAATCCCTGAGCCTTAGGAGCATTCCCCGATGGCTTCTTCATTTCAGATTTCTAGCCAAGGGGAAAACAAATGTTTTTTGTTTGGTTGGTTTTAAGCTACTGAGTTAACACTAATCAGTTACCAAAGTGTACAGAATTCATTCACCCAACCTCTATTTTATTTAAAAGCCAACCATCCCCTTTATTCTCTGGGGCATGTATGTCACTCCACACATCTAGAAAAGCCCAACATGTCTGATGATGTCACTGTGCCACACATCGTGGAAAGAACATGACATTTCCCTCACTGTTAGTAAAAATTTAGACATTGATAAAAAGCCTGCTTTCCCAATTAATAGATGAAAGCATATGAATCACTTTATGTTTTTGTGAGACATATGTTTAGCTTTGACTCCCCGAGGTCTTATTGAAATCATCGGGAACCTGGCCTCTGCAGTGTAATTTCACAGATGGCACAGACTCCAGCCAAAAAACGAGGAAGGGAGAAAGACTCAGTCAGCATGCTGAGCTTCTCAGCACCAGGGTGTGGAGGGGACATTTGGATGGGCACTGTTAGAACATCCACCCCCACCTCTCCTAAGCTAGACCCAGCAGGCACCTTCTTTCCCATGGCCGACTCCCTTTAGAAATGGTACCTTAGATGAATCTTGTTCAAGGTGACCTCTAAGATTTTGTTCATGTTTCGCTGCAGCAAATACTACCATCTTTGTCATGTTATTTAATGATCTCCCCTTCCTATGAAGTGGGTAATTATTGTCCCACTCCATACACAGAAGAGACTGATGAGGTAATCTGTCACATGGAAGCCGAACCCAACTCCTTGGAAAGCTCGAACCCAACTCCTTGGAGAGCTCTGTATGCTTCAGGCCAACTCCTGGGAGCAGTTATGTCAGGACACTGGCTTGATCCGAAAACACAAATGGAAATAGACGCCTCTTAGAGAAATAATTTGGGGGCAGGGGGAGAGAAGGGGAAAACTTGAAATAGAATGGGAATGATGGAAGGTGCCATACTGGAGGAGAGGCTTGGTTGATATCCAGGCCTACAAAATTATCGTGTTTTCTGGAAGAGCTTTGAGGGTCTAGAGCAAGAACAGGAGTGAAAGGCGACAGGGTGGTGGCTGGGCCGTTAGGAAGCCTGTGACTGGCATGGTCTGGCTGTGGCCAGGAATTCCCACAGGGGTGATATTAGCAGCAGTGGAGAGGGTCAGATGGTTTCAGCCCACCATTATAGTGATTGATGCCCCCCCCCCCCCATTGCTCTTCTGGTGTGGGAGGGAGCAGGTGGAGGGTGAGTTTGTTTAGAGGGCTCCAGGAAAAAGTGAGGGGGCGTGGCCTGGCTGTGGTAGACCAGAACACTGCAGGGGATGAGCAAGAGATAGCAGGTGTGTGGAAGCAGAGACTTACCCGAAAGCTTTGGGAATAACTGGGGGTCATGCGGAGGACTGGATAGAGCTGGTTTGACTTTGATTTAAGCACACATTTCCAGATTGAGGGTGCCAGGATGCTTGGACTCACATGTCACATGGTTGGGGCACTAGGCAGTGGTAGAGTGAGTTGGGGAAAACTGTCTGTCTGGTCATGTACTATATGGTGTTGGGAATGCTTCATGAAGCTAAAAACAAATATGTTGTCCATGTGGCTATAGACCTGCAAAAGGCATGGTCCTTCATCAGTTACCTCAGGACCAAATTAGACTGATGAGTACTTAGAAAAAAAAGAAAGCAGTGTGCCGCAATGCAGTTCAGATACCTTTGTGGTGAGTCTTGTAGAAAGGGGACTCTCTCCTGTGGCAGCACTGAAAGGTCCTGGGGCTGAGGATGTCCCTGTAGCTTTTCTGTATAGGAAGGGTGGGCAGCCCAGCATGTAGCCTTAGAGGAACAGGAGGCCACCCTGCATTTCACAGGAGAGGACAAGTGAGAAATATAGTTTTGAGT
The DNA here is from genome assembly GCA_033318265.1 of Phyllotis vaccarum. Taxonomy (NCBI): domain Eukaryota; kingdom Metazoa; phylum Chordata; class Mammalia; order Rodentia; family Cricetidae; genus Phyllotis; species Phyllotis vaccarum. The sequence goes on from JARWLC010000006.1 coordinate 50,385,675, forward strand.
CACCTTAGCATGGGCACTGCAGGGGACAGGATGTGTGGTTCCCTGGGATGTCCTGTCACCAGAGCTGTCTGAGGTTTGTCAAATATTGTCAGGAAGGTTGATGGCTTTTCGGCCCCAATGTGAGTTTAGAGTTGAAGGTGTTAGTGAGCTTTCTGCTCCTGTAGCAAACACTCAAGGGAGGCTTTATCTTGGTTCACAGTTTTAGAAGTGTTAATCCACGATTGACTGAACCCATTGCTTAGGGTCTGTGGTGAGGTACCTCGAAGCAAGAGTATGTTGAGCACCAGGCTTCACTTGATGGCTGTCAAGTTATACAAAGAGGAAGAAAGAAGGAGCCCCCCACCCTGCTTCCCTTCAAGGGCATGACCTCTTACTAGGCACCACCTGTTAAAGATCCTCCTATTTCCCAATAACTGTCCTGAGAGCAGGCTTCAACACACAGGCCTTGGGGGACATTTAAGATCTAAAAATAAGCCTTTAATAAATTGCTTTGGTATTCTTGGAAAAATCGAACTTATCAAGAGGGATAGGCTGCAGAGAGAAGCCTTAGTATGTGAGGAAAAGTACTGTTCTGCACCGGAAATAAGTTTGTGATCTGCGTGCAGGTTACCCTCACCACAGAACTGAGCAGCCATTCTTCAAGGGAGGTGATCTTGTAATCCCTGGAATACCTGAGCTACACAAACCACCACATACTCTTGGGACAAGCTCTTCCCAGATGGGCTTAGTGTCTTTAAATACCAGGTGGGAAAGTCACCTGGGGGGATCTGTAAGATCCTCCTCAGCATTGCCTTCTGAGAGTCTAGAACTGACTTTTTCAGAATGTAGACGGGTCCGTTGGTATGAGAAAAGCTGGGCCTCAATTCTGTTCTCTTCTTACCAGTTTTATCTTCATTTTCTTCCATTCTCAAAAGGTAAAATCTCATGATATTAAAGAAATATTCAGTAGGCTCCCCCTCACAGGGGTAAGCATGAGAATGCTTTTGGTATTTCAAGGAGACATGGCTTGCATCTGAAAAACATTGAATTGCAGTGATAGGAAATCTGATGGGGTCTGATCATTCAACAGCAGACAGATTTGTGTTTTAAGTGGCTCCCAGGCTTCTAGGGATGTCCCCAGACATGTCTGGCTCTCAGAGGAGTTCTGTGGGTATATAAGAGAGTCTGTAATTGCGGAAGTTGGGGCACTCCCCAGCTAAAGTAGCAGACGTGTTGACAGCAGGAGTAGCTGTCTCAGCTTCCACCCACAATGCACACCACACTAGTAGTGTCCTGAAGACTCATGGTAGTCTGTAACAGTGTGTAGATGATGTCACAAGGGAGCTGAAACTGTCCCTCCATTTGTGTTAGGGGCCAGTTTTCTGCTTTGACCTGATACTCATTCTTGTTGGGGAAAGAATAATTTTGGCGCTGAACAAAGAGCGCTCAGACAAAGCACAAGTAATTCAGCAGGGTGATTTCTTTTTGCAAAAGGGCTGTGCTAGAACCCCAGCTGGTTTAGCAAACGCACTTGCCAGAATGATGTCATCCTCTTCCCCAATGTAGGTGGTTACTGCATCTTATCTCATTGGTGGGAGCTCAACTTCACGGTCCAGTGTGATGGGCTGATTGGCACAAAAGGAAGTGAGTTGGTTTCAAGAGATACAGGGCCCTTCAAATAACCATTTCTCTCATTATTGCCCAGTTGGTTAGGTTGAGTACAGCAAAGTACCACAGTTTGTATGACTTAAACAGTAGGGTTTTTGTGTGTACACATTTTCCTGTGTGTGTATAGTATATACAAAGGCCAGAGATCAGCCTTTCATCAGCAGCCTTCCGCTTGTGTTTTGAAACAGCATCTCTCACTGGCCTGCTGTTTGTCAAGCAGGCTGGTCTGGATGGGCAGCAAGCCCCATATCTATCTGTTCGTACCTCCCTTAGGGCATGTGTATATTTGTGTGTCTCCACAATTGGGTCCTGGGAATTGTACTTAGGTCCTCATTATTGTGTGGTGAATACTTGCACCAACTGAACTATCTCCCCCTTTTTACTATGACAAAAATTCAGATATGCATTAAAGTTGGAAGAACAACTCTTCACCCTCAAAAGCTGAGAATGGATCTCAGGAACAGATATGCTGCTCTGCATAACTGCAGCAATCCCATGCATTCAGGAAAATTTAAAGCAATTCCACATATGGTCTCATCTTATCTTCAGTTTTCTATAGGCGTCTTCTGTGGTTTTCGCGTGCATGCGTGCGTGTGTGTGTGTATGTGTGTGTGTGTAAAATACCAAATGCAAGTGTAGCTGTTCTGTTATGATACTGTTGAACTTGGCCCTGTGGAAGGCAGGTCTAAATAATCCCAGGTTCCGTTGGTGTCATCTAAGTGGTTGACAGGCAATGCCAGGTGCTACATAACCCACCAGATTTTTCTAGGCTGAACCCACTTAGAGAAGATGAGTGTGCTTCAGGCAGTTTCCACTGGACATAGTGCTTTGCCCTCGTATCATGAGCATGGACACCTTGGGGACCTGATTTGGGACTATGCAGGCACCCATTGGTGACTACTGACTGAATCATTTCAATGAGGGTTGCAAGATGGTGATTGTAGTGATTGTCTCAGTAGCTGATAGTTCTTAACAAGGAACTGTAATGACCAGTTTTTACAGAAAAGGGTTAGTACAATAATTGCTCCTAATGATGGGAAATAAATCCCTCTCTGTGACTATCACTATGGACCCATGGGGTTTTCTTCAGTCAGTGTTTTATAATCAATTGCAACCATTATTTTGATGCTCAAATTATCCCAAATTTGGCCCATGAGACCCTTTCAAGCTGCATTTTATGCCCTTTGAACATGCCCCTTTCAGTCTGTAACTACTTCCCCGTGGCCTCAGCTTATCTTATATTTTCTATTTCAAGACCTGAAATTATTCATTTTCTTAATAAGACTTGGCTTTAAAAAGATGTTTTATGCAGCTCAAGCTGGCCTTGAACTTCCAATTCTGAGATTATGGGTGTGTCACCACCCCAGGGTTTATGACTTTATATACATGTTCTTAACACCCAAGCCATTCTTGTCCCTAAAATTAAAAAAAAAAGAAATCACTTAAAAAATTAACTCTGTTGGGACATAATTTACATACTCATAATTAAATTACACTCAGGGGAGATGTTTTGACTTGGGCTGGAGAGATGTCTCAGAGGGTAAATGAGCCCGCCACCAAAGCCGGATAAAGAGTTCAATCCTGGGGCTCACATACCCAGTGGAAAGGGAAAGTGACTCCTGAAAATTGTCTTGCATGCTCCACAGTACGTACACACACACACACACACAGTTAAACAAAAGAGAATAATAAAACTATTTTGTGAGTCCCTGCACCACTGAGCCCTCTCCTTTGTCCAGCATTTTTAAATTTTTTCAAATTGTAAAGGTTGTAAAGACTTAACAGTTCAGTTCTACATTTGCCAAGGACCCTGTTTACCCGTGTATTGTGATGTGCTTATCTGGTACACCTCTTGGTAGATCCTGGGTTGTTTGCAGATTTTAGATATTATAAGTAAGGCTTCTCAGAACATTCTTAACCTTGTCTCATTGTAGACCTATGACTTTATTCACTTGAGGAAGGCCTTACGAATCTGTTAGGTGGCCCATGCAGTAAGTATAAGTGTAACTGTTTATGAAATTGCCAGACTTGTTTTACAAGCTGGTGTACAAGCTTTACATACTCATTCATTGCTTCTTGTCCTGACCAGTGCTTATGTGGCTCAGTAAGTACACATTGCGTCTTATTACTTTCATTGTGTTGCATACTTTTGACTTTATAGTTTGAATAGTCATACATTTGTGTGTCAAAGTCAAAACATGTATGTGGTGAAATACCAGATTTTTATTTCCTTCAGTTCTGCTATGGAGTGTGTGATGTAAATGATGGGAGGCACTATTACACGCCTGCTGTGTGCTAGACAGTGGGCTTTACCCGTTACTGATTGCGAACTAAAATGAAGCAGAGAGATGGCTCAGTGGCTTAGGGTCGTAGTCACAAGGACCTGGGTTCAAGTTGCCAGTACTCATCTTAAAAAGCCAGGCTTGGTCACACAAACTGTAACCTCAGTGCTTCGGGGAAGGAGACAGAAGAATGGGTGGGCCTTGCTGGCCACCAGGATAGCTCCTGTCTGCAGTATTAGCCAGTGATAGAAGAGAACATTTAGTGTTCTTTTCTGACTCCAGTGAAGCTTGGGCTCACACACCTGCATATATATCTCTCTCACACACACACACACACACACACACACACACACACACACACACACACACACACACACACACACACACACACACACACACACACTGTCTCACCTTCACACACACACATACACCTAGGGAAGAAAAGGGAAATAATTTTCATGAGGTTTACAGGTAACTTAAGGGGACAGTGGTCAGTGTCCACACGTGGTGTGTGCCTACAGGGAGGCTATAGGCATCTAAGACTGTTCTATATAAATTTTACCGCACTTTCCCAGGAAAATGACATTTTACAAACATGCTTCTTCTCTTCATATTGGTTGCAAAATACTTAGGTGTAAAATGCTGTAACTTTGGGGCTTGTACCAACAGGTTCAACCCTGGGAAGTTAACACCACCCACTGCGGGAACCCAGGCTTCTCAGGAAGCCTGAGATAAGCCTGCACTTGATCATTTGGCTTTAGGTAAAGTCTCAGAGCCTTGGTCCTTACAAATCTCTGACTGAAATATGCCTTCAGTGTTTAAAAAATAAGCCGGATGTGGTGTTGCATGCCTCTCTAATCCTAGCACTGGGGAGGCTGAGGCAGGGGGTTTGTTGGGAGTGACTGAAGAATATCAGTGCAGGGCTAGACCTTGTTCCTCAGTGGTAGTTGCTAGCTTGGCATGTGAGTCTCGAGGCATCGTTCTCTGCACCGCAAAAAGAACATAAACATAGGTTAAGTCCCTTACAGCTTTTGTACTCCTTAGATATGTGCTCGCACACACAGACAGAGACACATATACACAGACACACACGCAGGCACGCAGGCACCAGACACACACATACAGACACATACACACAGACATGCACACACAGAGACACATACACACACACACTCACACACTCAAAAACACTCACACACACCATCAGACAGCTCATAGTACTAAACTCGGAGATTGTAGTCTTGTTCTGAGTTCCTATTAATGCTCTGACCTACAGCAGAGCACCTGTCATCTTCAGGATCCCGTGGCTGGATGTTACCAAGTGTGATTGAACACTGTTCTTATGAAGTATGACTGAACAGTCTTTGACTACAGTTAGCTCATCTAAGATTTTCCACCAGTAGCTGCAGAGTCACAGACTTGTGAGCTGGTGTGCACTTTGCAGTTTGTTCTGAGTGCAATTTTTATATGCATTCAGAGCAATTCAGAACCATAGTAGCAATGGTTGATGATGCTGCCCTTAGAAAGGAATCCTGCAGAGTATTTTTAGCAGCAACATACTTCTTTAATTCTGTAATCGAGTTCCATGCTCCACAGCTTACTTCACTTTATAACAAGATGGTTCTGCTCTTCCAAGGTATGCCATGTGGTAAATTATTACAGAAGTATGGATGACCTATTTTTCTGCCTGTCCGCAACTTAAAAGAAATGGCATAGGAGTTACTAGATACCTATTGTGACATGTAGATTCAGAGAGAAAGACTCTAGGGTAATCAATTCTGTTTTTAACTTGTCAGTCACAGTCCTAGCAGGAGATTGATGGCTCCCTAAAGTGAAGTAACTGAGGAGCATTTGATAAAGACCAGTTCACAGCTGTGGGCAAGTGTTTTGGAAAGCAGCTCATCCTGGAAGGAAGTTGGTATAGGCGGCTATGCCAGGGCATGTTCTTGCTTTGTGGGTCCGCAGGGGTAAGAAGGAAAGGAGGGGGTCTTAGAAGAGAGAAAATAGACTGCTAGAAAGGAGCTGTGACCTTGAGAAGCAGATGCAGCTAACCCACTGTGCCCAATAGGACCAAGTACGGGATACTCGCCTGCTTCCTCTTGACTCCATGGCTCACTTGTGCTTTCCTTTAGAGGGGCCAGAGAGAAAGACAGTAAAAATGGGAGCATGTAGATAGATCATCTTATTGTCAACTTGGGGCAAGAAGGGATCAGGTGGCTCTGCTGGACCCTTTGAATAAGTCCAGCACATGTGCATCACTGGGGAAGGTGGCCCAGCCATGCAGTGGTTCCCATATGCCTTGAGTACCTGATAGGTAAACTGAATCACAAGTACAAGAGGGATGAATGTGGCTCCCAGTAGGTCATGATAGCAGGTTTGTTAATATCTAAAGATCTTTCAGCAGGTGATGTAGCTCAGTGGTAGAATGCTTGCTTAGTATACATGAAGCCCCGGGTTTAATCCCTGGCACTCTATAAGCCAGGTGTGGTGGTGCCCACCTTTATTCCTGGAGGCAGGAGGCAAGGGGGTTAGGAGTTCAATGTCATCATCATCCGCATAGCAAGTTTGAAATGAGTGTATGCTATATGATACCCCCACCCCCAAAGAGCCCCAGAACCCCAAATTCCTTCCAGCTAAGTTCCGATACTCTTTTTAAGCAGGTGATAATTACTTTTCCATGATTTAGAAGAAAGTATAAAAATCAAAAAGATTTTTTTTCCCAAAGGGCATCTTTACCTTCTTTGCTTTCAAAGTCACCTTTGTGGAAGGAGCTAGCTTTTGTGAAACACGGGCATCTTATACTCTAAGAAGATCCTTCTAGTGCTGGCTGACCCTGACCTTGGGTGAAATCATTGACTGCCAACTTGTCAGGGTCAGAACCACCTAGGAGACACACCTCTAGACAGGCCTGTGAGGGGCTATCTGGATTGGGTTAATCAGATGAGATTTATCTGAACTGTTGATAGACCATTCCCTGGGCTGCATTTCAGGAAGTTAAGAGGGGGTTGTTGAGTACCAGCATTCACTGTCTGCTCCCTGTCTACAGTTACTATGTGACCAGCTACCTCATGTCCCTGCTGCTGCTATGACTCTCGACTATGATGGACTGTACCCTTTAAGCCTGTCTAAGCCCGCCCCTCCTTAAAGGAAGTATTTTGTCCTGGTAATGCATAAAGTAACTAAAGCAGACCCTGTTAAATTACCGAGACTAACTGGTCAAAGCAAGCTTTTATTAGTATGGTAAGAAAATTGCATTCCATCCTGAAGGCTGTTCTTAGGGCAGCCACAGGAGGAAAAGCCCACTGAAGGAGACTTGCTATTCTGTTGTTGACATGGTGGGCTAAGTTGCACCATCAGAGCACTCCAAGGACATTTCTTTTTTTGTCTCATACAAGATTAAGAGCTGTGCTTTACATATGTACGCATTTGTAAGTGCTGAATTTGTATGTATAGCACTTATCAAAAGTGTTAATCCTGCCCTCACTATTGTGCCCCCTCCCCATGGAGTCCTTTCCTAGGGGTGAGTGGAGTGTGTGTAGTATGTAGAGTATGTGGGGGATGTCTGCTGGGGGTGTGTGTGCGTGCCTGTGCATGTATGAGTGCAGGAGCCCTGACATTAAAGGAGAGGAGAATGTCAGGTGTCCTGCACTGTCCCTCTCTTGTCTCATTCATTTAAGACAGGCGCTTGCACATGGGGGTCATACCTAGCTTTTTAAGATGGGTGCCAAGGATTTGAATTGATAAACTATTGCTGAACCATCCCCCCAGCCCAAGTTGAGGTGTGTGGAGATCAGAGATAGATGCTGGGACCGTCTTGTTGAGATAGCTCACTGAATCTGAAGAGTAATGATTCCGCTAGACTGGCCAGCAACCCAGGCTCCTCCCCAACCCTGGGATTATGCTTTATATGTGTGTTAAGAATCAGACTCAGACCTTCAGACTTTCTCAGTAAGCTCTTTATAGCTAGAGCCGCCTTCCCAGCCAGTCAGATCCAGTTTAGACAATTCTAGAGGTTTTTATTGGACCTCCTTCGCCACTGCTTTTTTGAGGCAGGATCTCATGTAGCCCAGGCTAACCTCAAATTTGGTATGTAGCCGAGGATGTCTTTGAATTCTTCTAGCTTCTGCCTCCCTTGTGCTAGTATTATAGGTGTGTGCCACCACCTTTGGTTAGTCTAGATAATTCGGAAACCACATTGGGTTCTGGCTTTCTCTCCTTTATTACTCTGGGTATTGCTGCTTTAATTTTTTTTTTTTTTTTAAGCATACATTTTTAGAGACATCTTCTTGCCAACAGAATACAGAAAACTTGCATCAGGATCAGGGCAGATGAATACAAGATGTTCACATGTTCAAGGATGTGGTTTATCTTGGTAGATATGCAGATGTGAAACCTTGGAAACCATACACACATCATTGGAAATGTTTGTGGCAAGGCTGGGCTTTCTCATATGGGGACTGCAGCTTTGAACCCTGCTACTGCCTCTTGCTGACCATGATGTAGGCCAGGTTTTCCTCCTTACAGGGCTTTGCTTTTGTGGCTATAAGTGCTTTAGAAACCTTCTCAGATTGAGTAGGCTTCATGGAGTCATTTAGGTTCACCTGAGGAATGTGATCACTGGTAAGAATTTGTCCCAGAAGAGGAGAGGTGATATTTCTGGAGATAGATGATCACATACCAGTAACACAAGTAGACTACAACAGGAAGGACTTTTTTTTTTTTTTTTTTTTTTTTGGTCTGAAACAATTGACTAAGGATTTGGGATGTTCATCGCTTATTATTGTGGTCGATCTGAAAATTAATTGTGGTTTTAAAATGTGGGATGTGTTTGTATTGCAGCTGGCTACTGCCTTGTTGTAGTAACTATCATGGTGTGTTTGGTGGTGAGGGTACAGCTTCTGGTTTCATTGACCTCAGGCAAGTTTGTTAGCCTGTCTGAGCCTTAGTTTCTTTATCCTGGTACTCCCCACCTTCTAGGCTGCCTGGGAGAATTAAGTGAAATAGCAAGTGTCAGATGCTTGAACGTGCACTGGGCACATGGTCAGGTAACGTTAATGGAATCAGAGCCACTGTTCCTTTGACACCTCCTTGCCACTGTCATTGAAAGTGTAAGCATCTGAGCTGTAAGCAGGGATGAAATATACTGGACTTGCAATATACTGAATGCATTCAATAGTCCTTGCATACAATTCTTATAGATAATCTGAAATGTGGGCTGAATTTTGGAAAGCTTTCTCACCAGCCTTCCATTAGCCATTGGGGTACCCAGAGTGATTGCCAGCTATCAGTCAAAGGGATGAACCTGAGGGACTTCTGTCCTTTGTCTCAGGTTGCTAAGAATTCTCAGGTGAACTCAGAGAGATTGACAAGCTGGTGTGTTGTCCAACTGCTCTAGCCATGTTAGGATCTCACAGATTGTGTGCCTGTAGTCTAGGAGAATTGCCACGTGACTGGTTTGGTTTACACACACACATGTGCATGCACGCACGCACTCACACACACACTCATTTGGTTTGAGAAGCAAACATTGATGCTGGTAGCCCTCAGCAGGCCTCCCAGGAGTGGCATGTGAGAAGGCAGTGGGGTGTGATGGTTTCTAATACTGTTAACTACCTTGGATCTAGAATCGCCTAGAAGGCCTGCCTCCTGGCACACCGAGGGATTGTTTAGATTCGGTCAGCCTCTGGACAAGTTTGTAAGGGGTCTTTGACTTTGTCTTGGTTGTTTTTCGAGGTAGGGTTTCTCCATGTAGCCCTGGCTGTCCTCGAACTCCATCAAGCGGGCTGGCCTGGTGCCTCCCCAGTGCCAGATTAAAGTCTTGCATCATTGCTCTTTAGTTGGAATTATCTTGATTAGATTAATGAAGTGGGAAAACCCTCCCTAAAAGTGCAGCTGAAAGAGAGGCGCTATTCCTGGGGCTTGGGCTCTGAGCTGTGTGGAAAGAAGAAAACAAGCGGGGCACGAATATCCATTACCTTCTGCAGCCTGTGGATACAGTGTGACCATTTCACTCAGGTGCTCTGGCCTCTTAGAGAAAAGCATGCCCCAGACAGGGGAGAGTTTGGAGGTAGCTGACTGGCAGGTGCTGTCTTTTAAGTCACCGAATGTAGAAGCTCAGGCCTCTGCACTTGGTCACTTCATGGTGAGCTGTTTTAGGGCCAAGTGAAGTGGTATTCTGGGTAGGCACCGCCCCCTTACCATCTACTTTATCATCCATTCTCTACCATCTCCTTCGTGTGTTGGCCATATAGCTAAGGCTCATGCTCCCCCTTGAAGTTTGGGACTGGCTGCTTGCCTCCCTGACCCCTACTTTGACAGCTCACTCCTTTCCTTGATGTCCATTTTAACCAAGACTTAGAAGAGTCGAAAGCATCTCCAACTGCCTGTTGTTGGCTCTTCAGCTTTCCTCTCCTTGGGTCCTGGGTGGCTTCTGTATAGTGCAGAGTGCCACACAGGTGAGGGCCATATGCAGACACTGAGCCCAAGGCTGTCCTGTCCATACAGAAGTATCTGGGCTGAAACTTAAAGTCACTGAAAAGGCCGTTTCTCCTTAAAAGTGGGATTAGTAGTTTAGCAGGATGCTGTGGCTGAGAGCTGGATCCAGAGCTCAAAGATTCCCAGGAAGGTCTTGGTGAAGCGAATAGAAGGTGTGTCCGTGGTTACCAGTGGGCCATGGCCACTCCCTAAAAACAAGCACACAGCCCAGTGACTTTGATTCAGAGCCCAGCAGTTCCTGTTTTTTCTTTTAATAAAGGAGCTAAGTGTACTGCATCCCTTGCCATGTATATCTGTCACTAGCACTTAGAACCTGGCCGGGTGCTTCTAGCAACTTTGAGTTTTGGAAATAAGGTGATCAAATTATATGTGCCAATTAGATAAGATCATACTGGAACATTTAAAAATAAATGAGTGACTATGAGTAACCAAAGATAAAGTGGCCCTGGGAGAGCTTGTTTGTTGTAACCTATCCTGGGGTGTCTGTGTTGTGCAGGGGTGTCTGTGTATGTCAGACTCCAGCCGCTGTAATTGCCCCTCATAAAATATTATTGCAGTTTCTGAGTCACCTGAAAGCTGGTGGAGGTGCCGGAGAGTGCAAAGTCAGCCAGAGCCCAGCCCCTCCCCACTCTGCTGCTTCATCCGCCTTCTTTATAACATTCTTTCCTGGGTCTTTAAGTTCTAAAATTAACCAAGATTTTTATGAGTAAATGGGGTGAGTGCTGAGTTTTGCCCTTCACGTCTCTTAGCTTTAAGTCAGTTTACCTTTTAAACTGTAAAAAGCATGAAAAAGGTAGTCAAATCAGAACTTATTTTGTAGAGTTCATTATTTTATGCGTATGTATATGTGTGTGTTATAGTGCATGTGTAGCTCTCAGAGAACAACTTTGTAAGTTGTTTCTCTACTTTTTTCCCTCCCTCCCTCCCTCCCTCTTTCTTGCCAGGACAGGGTTTCCTCTGTGTAGCCCTGGCTGGCCTGGAACTTACTATATAGACCAGGCTGGCCTCAAACTCACAGACATTCGCCTGCCTCTGCCTCCCCTGTGCCAGGATTAAAGATGTGTGCCACCACCATGTATTCTCTGGGCTTCCCTCTCCAGTCAACAGACTGGGGAAGCAGTCTTCTTACTCGCTGAGCCTCCTAACAGCCGTCAAATACAGCTTTTAACCTGTCCTTTCTGAAATTTGCCTACAAGTTTGATGCCAGCCTGGGCTACATAGTTCAGTACTGTTCAGTACTACCAATCTTATTACAAAAGAAAGCTCCCATACATAGAACAGGCTAGCCCATGGTGCATCCTATTTTATTACATTTGGTTATTGATTGTGTGTATGTGCACATGTGTGCGTGTGTGTGTGTGTGTGTGTGTGTGTGTGTGTGTGTGTGTGTAGGTCAGAGGACATCAAGATGGAGTCAGTTCTCTCTACTCTGGAGACACAGGGGTTGAACTCAGTTTATCAGGTGTGCCAGTAAGGACCTTAACCCATGGAGCAATCTTGCCAATCTATCTTTTTTTTTTTTTTTTTAAATAATTAGTGTGTCCACCCATGTGTGCAGATGCAGATATGGTGTGACATTACCCTATGGCAGTGACATTGGCGGTTGGCGGAGAAATGATTGGATGGGTTCTTTCTAGGGATTACTTTGGTTTTAGTCAAATCTTGGAATTATCTTGGCTTTACTTAAGTGTTAATGCAAGAGATTATTGATTCTTCCTGTATAAATACACACACATACACACACACTTCACTTGATTGGAGAGTTTGCAGTCATTATACTTGAGTGTGTAAAAGAAATCGTACCCCACCTCTCCCCCATAGCCAGGTACCTACAGTGAATGGCATCATTTAGGGGTTTGAGTGAGCCTCTGACAGAGCTAGGAGTTAGACACTGGAGCCACCACAGAGCTCGTGGCTCTGCATATGGCACAGGCGACAACTTAGAGTGATTTTCGTCTAAAGTCACAGCATGTCTGTTGGCAGGAGTGGGTGGCATTTCTCTTCTGCCACCTAGAAAACATGTATTTAGAAAACATGCTTTCTAAACTATTAGAACATTTAGGTGGATGCCCAAGGGATCTTTGCTTCCCTCCCTTCCATTTCCCCTCCCTCCCCCTCTCCTTTCTTTCGCCTTTTTTTTTTCTTTGTCAAGGTCTCTCTATGTAACTATGGCTGTCCTAGAACGTGTTATGTAGACCAGGGTGGTCTGGAACTCAAGAGAGTTCCACCTGCTTCTGTGATTAAAGGTGTGATCCACTACGCCCCTCTGGAATGTTTCATTTTTTAATCTTCTGCCTATTTGTTACAGGAGGGGACACTGACTTCTCGAGGAGAAAATTTTCTGCACTCATTTTTCTTCTCCCTTCTGCTTCCCTCTTTCATGTACTTGGCTTATTTCCGAGAGATAACTTTCCCAGGGCTTTTGAAATGTAAAGTTTTCCCCCCAGTGTCTTTAAACTGCAGCCAATAGAACTGTTGATAGACCACAAGTGCTCCTGGTAGTCTGTCCTGTGCTGGGTGTTTATCCTCATGTCTCTTGAGGTTCTCATCTGGACATTAAGGTCATTTGTTAGATGGTCCTCTGTTCTATCCCCACCCTCTTCCCCAGTATTGTGTAACTTTTACTGCTCCCAGAGGAGTTAAACGGACTTGCTGCCTCTATGGGCTGGGTGGGGTGCATCTCTAAGTTGCAGATGAAGAAGTGCAATCCAAGAGGACAAGTGGTATCCCTCAACTTCCACCCCAAGTAATACAGTGTTTTTTAGCAGCAGCACCAGAAACCACACAGGTGTATTCCCTTGCTGTGGGGAGCCTCCTTTCTGGAATGTTCTCCAGAGAAGCTCTGGCCTTGCTCTGGGCATTCTCTTATGGACACATAAGCATAAGATGGTTGCCTCTCAACCTCTTGGAGATTGAACCAACCTCTGAGTTATGCTCCATGCTGCAGAGAGATAGCAAGAAGCATCAGTTCCTGGGTGGCAGGGGCTGTGGATAGCCAGCATTACCACTGGAGGAGTGAGCTAAGTATGTGCACATGCTCCATGCAGTTTTATGGTTTTCCTCCCTCAGGCCTCATCTTTTCCCTTCTTGATGGTCCTGTAGCCTCCTTTTGCCAGCATAGGTAATTCTTTATAGTTTATTGCCTGCCTTCCTTTAGAGGTCCTGCACTAGGAAAATGGATTCCTCCTTAGGGTCTCCACACCCTGCCCAGATTCTCTTGCCCTGTTGTTCTGTACAAATGATGTTAAGTGGCCTGCTTCTAAAGGAGCCCAAGAAACACACTTTGCTCAGGCTATGGAAGTGTGTGTGATGGGGATGTGGTTCGCTAAAATACACATGCAGTGGCAAGCTTCAGTTATATGGGGCCTGGGCTCTGAGGATGCCACTTCCACCCACTGACCCCTTCCCCAGCTGCCTGGCAATATTGTCTTGAGGAGCTAAGTGTGAATTGGACTGTATATGAAGAGGAGAGAAGCAGAGAATCAGGCCCAGTGTTTAGGCAGCTGTGTTATAGCCTGGTGGTCCCCAGAGGTTAGTTAGCTATCAGGATAAAATACACTGGCCTGATCCAGAAGACTTTTTGCCTCCTTGAGTCTGGGCAAAGTTTGTGTGGTTGTAAGGCATGGTAACATGACACAAATGTCAGCTGAGGTCCCTCTAGTAAACCCAGTGTTACTTGGTGACAAAAGAGAGAACTTTATGGTTTCCAATTTCTGTGTGAGAATGCCGCCCTAGATAGAGCACATGACCCAGAACCACCCACCTCTCTCCTACCCCTGGCTCTGTAGCCCTGCTCACCTTTGCCACCTGCGTTATCCTCTGAACCAGGCTTCTCCTCACCCTGTCCAGGATGGACTGCTTGGCCACTCTTGGAAGCAGAGATCTCAGATAAGAAGCCCAGAACTCCCACATTGTCTCTGGGCCCCGAGGCACATGAAGACAGATCTTGAGTTCTTTGAAGAACTCTGAACTCCTGATGGTCCTGACTGACTGGCTTGTTCTGCTTCATGCACCTTATGCACAGTGCTTCCATTAGGCCAGCAGAGAGAAACCTCAGACAAACAGCTATGTGTGATTGTGTCTCATTTCTCATGTACTTGTGGATGGATGCATGTTTGCATATGTATGGTGTACATGTGTGCGGGGTATGTCCATACAGGGGCCTGACATTGATCTTGAGAATCATTCATGGATGATTTTTCATTTTATTCATTGAGGCCAGGCCTTAATTAAACCCAGTGCTCACCAGTATGATTATTGTTTCTAGCCAGCTTGCCTTGGAGGGTAACTGTGTTTTGGAGCAGTGTTGACAAGATGACCATTTAGCTTTGCATTACCTTCATAGTAACGAGCTGAAAATTGTTGTGCTGTTGCTATGTGCCAAGCCCAGCATTGATTGTCTCATTCATCCTTAACCGCGGTCCCAAGAAGCAGATGCTGTTATAGTAATCCCATTTATAGACCAGGAACTAAAAGCTCAGAGCAGTTAAGCATTTTGCCCAGGGTCACACAGCTGAGAAGTTGAAATAAAACATGGACTCCAGTCTTTAGGACTCTAGTTTCCATGCCGATCAAGCTTAAGGGCTGTTCTTTGAAAGACTACTGAGTGGAGTGATAAGCTTTTCACTAACTTTATGGATCTATGGCCCAGAAAAATTCCTGTCAGTGGTGGCCCTACGTGTAACACACATACAAAACCCAGAGTGATAGACCCTGTGGGGACTTAGTTTGATCTGGTAGGAGTGTAAATTGCTCTACACAGGTGCACAGTGCAGCAAGGCACAGCGCCACTAATGATATGTGGCATCATTAATGATGAACATGACTTGTAGTGTATGTCTGTACATCTCCCCGTGTTCTCCTCCATACATATGGGCACCCCATTTTCCTGTCTGGGAGCATTTGACTTAGATCCCCATTGATGCCCTACCCCCCAGTCCAGAAGGACCACCCCAAATCTCTTAACCTCAGAAGTCTCCTTACCTGGGCCCTTCTGTTCCCAGAGCCACAGCACTTTTGAGTTGAACCTGAATACAAGTGTGGGAATCTAGGGCCACAGGCAGTCGACTGAGCACTGAGGCTTCACACACAGCTTCCCTGAAGCGCAGCCACACTCTATGGTTACTTCTATGCTTGTCTTTTTGTTGTCACAGTTGCCAGGGTGGAGCCACGTTGTCAACAACAGAGGCTGTAGACTTCAAAGATGGAAAGATTCCCTCTGGCCCTTTAAGAAACTTTACCAAACCCTGTTGCAGAAGAATCAGTTGACTTCAGACCTGCCTTGTGTGCTCATGGCTTCAGCTGCAGAGGTTGGGTCAGTGAGGGTTTGACAGGGAAGAAAGGTGGCCTGAGTCTGTGAACCGTTTTTCTTTTCCGGCCACTTTGAATCATTCTCATATCCACCTAGTTCTCCAAAACACAAGTCCTGAAGGTGTATTCTTTCTCCCTCCTTCTCCCCTCCTCCTGCCCACCCCCTGTCTGCTTCCCCCCTTGCTCCCCCCTCTCCTCTTGCTCCCCCCTCTCCTCCTGCTCCTGCCCCTCCTCCTGCTTCCCCTTCTCCTCCTGCTCCCCCCTTGCTCCCCCCTCCTCCTGCTCCTCCCCCTCCTCCTGCCCCTCCTCCTGCCCCTCCTTCATGCCCTTACATGCCTCTGTGCCTGTGGTCATCACACCTGGATGCTCCCTTGCCACCTCAGATCGCATACCCCTCATACAGCTGTTGCCTCCTCACATCTGTTCTTCCCATCTAAGTTGCTCACTTTTACCCCACTCATATTTTTCTTCTCTGGAATACATGAAGGCTGCCCCCTTTTTGTGTCGCTCTTATTTCTAATATCTCCTCCATGGTGACTGGCAAGTAGCTAGATAGGACGAGACAGAGGGAGGGAAGGAAGGAATAAGTGAATAAACAAATGAATGCTGCTTGATGGGTCATTAATGAGATTAGGTAATGTTGGAAATGTCCCCACAAGTGGCATATGAGAAACATCAGGAAGTATTTCAAGGTCACTGAGAGAACACACTCAGTTCCTCATCATCTAAAAATCAGGGTCTCTATGTCTGTTACTGTTAAGAGAGCCCTTTACCTTAGAGAGGATCTGAAAAGGACAAAGCTTCCCTGCTACTGTTGTCTTAGAGCAGTGTTTGCTGAACGCTGTTGGCCAGCCCCGACCTATTACCGTGTGACCAGAACGCGCATACACATTGTACATAAGCACACACAAGCATCTCTCTGCATGATATTTCTACTCTTTTCTGTTGTATTCTATTGTATTCCTTTAAAGCGATCCCAGTTATGACCTATTATGTTGGTTTCAGGACTTGTTAAAGCACCATGGATTGCAGTTTGAAAAAGTAAAGTTTAAACCACGGTGCCTTGGGGCTGGGGAGATGGTCCAGCTGGTCAGAGCATGAAGACCTGAGATCACGTTTCTAGCATGAATGTAAGGAGACAGGCTGTGCCTGTGACCACCCGTGAGCCTGGCATTGTGGGAATGGGGGAAGGAGGACCCCAGAGATTGCTGACCACCTACCAGCCTTGACACTTTGTCGTAGAGGCAGACGGTGATGGAGCAGGGGACCTGGCATCCATGTCCCTTTCTGTCCTCTCATCAAAGTGCATATATGTACTCACACTAGTGCTTGCTCTCTCACTCTCTGCTCTCTCTAACAAATATTGTGCCTTTCCTCAAAAATTCTTTTTCCTCAAAAACCCCCTAGCAAAAGAATTTGAACTGAAAAGCTGGATCTCAGGCTGACTGCTAAGTGCTGCATTTACAGAGCCATGTGGGAAGTATGGTGATAATGAGCCCACAGAAGAGGGGTCCCTTCCTTTATACTTCTCTTGAAGTCTGGGGGAGAACAGATCTTTTCCTGGTAAATTTCATTCCCCCCACCCCACATTTTTCTTCTCTTGTATGTTGAGTTTTTGGTTTTTTAAAATTATCAATGGCGTTGTCAGTGACTCCTCAGGTACTTTTAATTAAAAAGATGTACAAACTTGGTCTCATTTTTTCACTAATTTTCCCACTCTATTGTTTGTACATCAGTTTTCTCTGGGGTGGGTATGGTGTGTGTGTGTGTGTGTGTGTGTGTGTGTGTGTATAATCACATAATACATATATATGCATGTGTATATATAATGAACTTGTACCTCTAAGTGGTGTGTTTTATTGTTTTGAATTCCTTAGCATTTAATGGTGCATGACCCTCACAGTTATTTCCATTAAGAAGAAAGGTCTGCATTCTTGTCTTCAGATGACATGCAGAGATTTCTATAAATGCTCTGACTCTGACTTATTGCACAACTATAATCAAATTACACTCCCTTCTGCATGAAGCATTCAGTATAATTCTTCCTGGCCTTCGAAACTTGAGTGCTCTGTTCCCTGTACATTTCCATTTCAGAAGTTTTTAACTAAATCACATGAGTCACCACATGAAACCAAAGAGAAGGCTTGGAAATGAGTGCTGGCCCCTCCTACTGCCCCAACCCCAGGGTCTGTGCTTGATGTTTACCCCAAAACCTTCAGAGGCTTTGATGGTCCCCAGGAGTGCATACCTAAGAAGCATTGCATTGAGCTCTTCTTTAGAACACCTGTAGTTCTCAGTGTAAGACACACTGGGTTATAAAGTATCTTACTACTTTTCGGATAGTGCCTGTCTGGTCACAAAATCCCCTAAAACACAGAGTACTAGCAATCTCAGACCTCAGCAGAGTCCAAAAGATCCTTAGGATTTTTTAGTATCCAAAGCCCGAGATTGTTAATAAAAACTAGTACATGTACTGAGTAATTTTGGAAATGTCAGTTTGATGATCGTGATCCTTTTTGTAAAAGGAATGTTCTAGAAGCAGGGTGGTTCTAGTCAGTGGTGTTGGCTTCCTTAATAAAGAAGTTGCAGTAACCAGAGCTTGTTTTAATGGGGTACCTAGGAGGCTGATAGATTAGGAAAAGGGGGTTACGTTAGAATGCTAAAAATCTCACAAGCATACCGTTCAGCCAATACAGCACAAGGGAGGAGGTAGCCACTTAAAACCCTTTAGTTTTCAAGAGCTCCTCCCATGCCGCTGCTGGACTGCAAAACCCATCAGATTTAATGTAATGGAACATGTCTAGTCAGGCATGTTCCCTTTGTTAAGATCTCTTCAGTACCTTGGATATCTGCAGGTATGGCCACTGTGTTTAGGTTTTATATCACCATCTCTGGGTTTGCCTGTCTCTCACCAGTAAGGGACCCATGACTTTCTCTGGCACCATGACTTGTCCACGGCCACACAGAAATGGTTGTGTGGCTGTGGACTACCCACTCTTGTTTATCAGCCTCCCTCTCAGGAGCTGGATCACTTACTGGGGGGTTGTTCTGCACAAATCTGGGGTTTATTCCATCTACTCTTTAAATAGTATCCCGACATCATAAAGAGGATACTTGGGTCAGGATTGGGAGAACCACATTCCTGGTTTATACTTACCAACCCCAGAAGCTGGTTTTGCCCTGATTGCTTTGTTGTGGGTGTTTTCAGGTGGAAGATTAAACTGCCCTGCCTCGAAAGCCTTCTTGTTGAAAACAAAGGCCCCTAGGCTCCTGCAGCTGGGACATCCCCTTGCAGAAGTGATGACTATGGCTTTCCCTGTAGCTTAGGAGGTGCTATGCACTGGTCCCCTGGCCATGGGCTTAAGGGTCAGGCCAGTCTCCCACTGTTGAAGAGCTAGCTTGCTTTAGCGACTTCAGTGTAGTTTGGTAAGACATTGTCTTCTCTGCCCACTCCTTACCTTGTGGCTTTCTTCAAAGTACACCATGCAGCTTTTTCCATGGGAAGACATGGAGGATCCAGGGTCAGTTTTACTTGGAAAGGCTGGGTCAAGCCCTTTGAACTATACAAGACTTAAAAATGTGAGCATGAAAAGAAGGCTGTGTAAGTTGACGATTTTTAGGTCTTTATTGCCCACATGGTTAAACCCTGCATGGATGTTTTTAGAATAGATGCTCTGGGACTGGGTGACTGGGCTGGTTACTATGGCTTTGGAGGTCTCTCCTGTCCCTGGTATACCAGCAACACTTTGTTCTAGTTGGGCTGCTGTTCCTTAGGCTTGAGAATTAGTTTAATATGTGCTGTGAATGCACAAGGTTTGTAGGAGAGCTATTTGGTGATGTGCTAACTGAAGTACAGAACTAAAAAAAAATTCTTCAAAGAGTTTTGGAATGGCTTAGCTTTAGTGGTCCTTTGGTGGAATTTTCTTACACTTTTTTTCCCTCCCTGTGGGTAGTTAAGAGGTTTCTTTTGTTTTTCTGAACCTTCGAAGACCCCACTAGGCTTCCTGGAGGAGAATTATTGTGGATGAGAATGAGAGACACGGGAAGATGGGTTGGTAATTTAGCTTCCTTTCTTTCCAAATCAGTAAATAT
This sequence comes from Phyllotis vaccarum, assembly GCA_033318265.1. Classification (NCBI taxonomy): domain Eukaryota; kingdom Metazoa; phylum Chordata; class Mammalia; order Rodentia; family Cricetidae; genus Phyllotis; species Phyllotis vaccarum. The sequence continues at coordinate 50,405,501 of JARWLC010000006.1, forward strand.
TTACAAATGACCTTATCAAACACTTTGGGTACACTGACCCACTTGAAAACAGGGCAGTGAAATCTGCTGTTTGTGATGCCATTTAAGGCCAACCCCCATCCACTTTTAAAGCAATATGCTGATCTTTGACCAATTGCCTCCAGCCTGCCCAAAAGTGGCCTTCAGGGGAAGCTTCCTGCACCCTCAGGGAACAGTTTTAGCCAATTTACACTTTTAAAGTGTGACCTCTTTAAAGATTCCTAGAGACTGGGAGCAGATTGTTATGAACTGAAGCGCACCCCCCCCCCCCATATAAAAAATGCATTGGGTTCTGGCTTAGGTTTGCTATTGTTGCCAGAAGTCTTTTGTGTTTTGGGGAAAGGTAATTATAAATTCCATTCCAAGCATAAACATTCCTTTGTGAGCAAGTTTGGGAGGGTGGACCAAAAACAATGAGTGAATTACTTTTCCATTTTTGTAAAATCATACCAGTATAATGTGGTTTAAAACAGCTGGGATTTTTAGAGCAGAAATGGAGCATTGAGGTCGTCTCAGTCCCCTTAACATGAATGTCAGCCAAATTACAGATTTTTTTCTGTTTTTGGAAGAGAATATGTACGTTCTTCCAAACTTATACTGAAAAATGAGGGATTCTTGTATTTGGGTAGTTCAGACATGAAAACTTTATTATTGTCTCAGCGTGCTATGGTAGCAACATGTTCGTCTGATTTGTCCAACTTTGTGCAAAGAAGAGTGATGTGCTTTTTATGGTGTCCTGCTGTCAGTGGGCGGTATTTAAGTCTGGGAAAACATTGTTATGGGCTAACAGGAGACTTTTAAGGGTAACTACAATGTAGCTATGTATTTGCCTACTACAAAATACTCTGTAGTACATTAATATATTAATACTGTACTAATATGTTTGTTTTAATTTTCTTATTGTTGTTTTTGTTTTGCAGAGTATTGGGAAAGGGTCATTGTGGTGCATAGACCCAGAGTATAGACAAAATCTAATTCAGGCTTTGAGAAAGACACCTTATCACCCACCTCCTACCCCTCAGGCTTATCAAAGGTAAGTAAATTGGACTATCGGATTTTTTTTTTTTAAGTCTCCTGGAATTGTGTTATTCTAGAAGAGTCAGGCTCTAAAACTAATTTAGAAGGCTGTATGAGATCTTAAAAAATAACTGCAGATAAATGAGAAAAAAAATTAAGTATGATTAGGAGCTACATCCATTGATGTATTTCCTGTGAAGCTTACCATTTCTGCTGCTCCAGGGGCAGTGTGTCTCCAGAAGGCTTTTCTGGTAGGTAAAAATAACGTCTTCCTGGGTAGAAACATTTACAAAGGAAAGTTGACAGCTTCTGTATCTCTGTGTGTCACATTTTGTTGGGATAAGAGCTGCGAGGCAAACAGGTGATCCACCTTCCCATAGCCTGACTATACAGATGTGGAGAGAAGGCTCACTCATTGTTGACATCCCGTTTCCATGTAGACAGACTCCTCAGTGAAGAGTTTGTTGTGGTTACTAAGTGTTTGCCTTGAAACAGTGGCCACCTTTTCCCCTTCATTTGTCTCTTTGTCATGAGATTGAAGTTCTGAGTGCATCTGTACAACTATATAATGGGGGGGGGTGGGCTTAAGTAGATTGTCATGGTTTCAGGAAGTACGTAATACACAATTAGAAGAAGATAGGGCAAAATAGATCAAAGAACCAGATTTCCAAGTGGAGTCTTCGCTGTTCATGATGCTTGGATTTGTCATCAACCCTTCCAAGAAAGTTTTTGAAAATTATTTTATTTGTGTGTACTTTTGTTTTGTCTGCATTTATGTCTATGTAGCACTTGCAAGCTTAGTGTCTGGAGGCTGGAAGAAGGCGTCTCATCCTCTGGAACTGGTGTTACAGACGTTTATGCCACTCTCACTGTGACAGGGCTGGGAATTGAACTTGCGTCCTCTGGAAGAACAGCCAGCGCTCTTAGTCACTGATCCATCTTTCTAGTCCCCTACCAAGAAATTCTAAAAGACATGTAGCAATGTTTCTTTTGTAACTATCCCGTTAAAAGAAATTGCCCCTGGAGTAGACATTTATGTTAATTGGGAATGGCCTGATGTCAGAAGCCTGGGGAATTTTACAGTCCACTTGCAGATTTTTCTGTTCTGATGTTTGTTCTGCAGGAGAGCACACAAAGTAAGCCTCTGACGTGGCATTAATGAAGTTCTTGTGCATTCCATCACAGGCCCTAGACAATCAGTCTCCGGCAAGAGACGGGAGGAGCAGCTGGGCTCTATGAGAAGACTGCTGTATGTCTGCCTTTGCTAGGCGATTAGCGTGATGGTAGCCATAGCAACTGGAGTGTCTCCATAGTAACGCATAGCCTAGACAGGTGCACTTGCATCACAAGGCTGTTTGTTGCCTGGCAAAAGGACAGGCCATTAGTACTTAGATATACGCTGTTGCCTTAGAAACGAATAACCCTCCATAGCAACTACAGTTGGTTCACAAGGGTATTTTTTTAGGGGCTGGGGAGGGGAACCAAGGTTGTAGCAGCTTTTGTCTGTGTTCATAAAAATCAGTGGAAGCATACTTTATTTGAAATGACAACTTGAGGTCATATAGCTGTAGGAGGAGAAAAATGGGATTTTCCAGAGCAGCCAGAGTAGAAATGTCCAGAAGGACAGAGCCATATGCCTGGCCTTCCGCTTGTGATTGTAACAACTCCTGAAGTGGGAGCTGGGATTGGAGTAGAGAGTTGCTCCTCTATGGGGTTGGTGGGGAGCCTGGCACTGATTGTTGAAATATTTTCCATATTCACGGTTTCTGACCCCCTCCTCGTTACTCTAGTTTCTAACCTAGAAGTATGTCACACCCGTTCGCTTCTAGCAAGTTAAAAAATGTAAGTGTGATTCACTGGGTCGTGTCATTAGTTCATTTTAGGTCAGTGTCTTGATGCCAAATGTGACCCCAAGGGAAGCACTGCAATTATTTAATAATTTGAAGGATTATAACAGAGCTCTGGGAGTTACAAGTGGAATATACTGGAGGCCAGAGGTATTGTGAGCTGGGCATAGCCTAATGAATTAACTTGAGTTTTAATAAGGGCAGAAAAATGCAGATGAACCAGAGTTTTTCTAGTAAAAATAATTTTCCTTTCTCCCAATTAACGGAGGATGCAGGGCACAGTGGACTTCCCATTAGGTACCCATGCAAATGCTTAGATTTCAAGTCCATCATGGTCACAGGATGTGAAGTGAGATTCCAGCTGTCTGCTTCATGGTTTGACTCCGGAGAGCACCTTGCTCTCTCCGTGCCTTTGAAAGCGTGTGCAGGAGGAGCCTATAGTGCGTGAACTCATACTGAGGCCATGCCACACTTGATAATTGGCAAGGAATTTCTATGTCCCGGGCCACTGGAAAAATGGAAATCAGATACCAGTCATAAACAGATACCAAAATGCTGAATTAACCTGATATGGCCAGGTCTGCTGTGACTCAAGGAATCTTTGTCAGCCCCTCTGGAGCCACTGTGAAGGGTACCTGGGAAGTGTTTGACTTTCGGAGCTGGTACTTGGCATGCTGGGGAGATGGTCATTATACAAGAAAGATGGCCATTGCTATCCTTAGCAGGTATGCTTGGCAGCAGGGATGGACTGCCCTGCAGGTGGCTGAAAGCTCTGTGAGAAAATAAAGGCATCTGAAAACACTGCCCCAAACCTTCACCGCCAAATGGAATGCTAAACATTGTATTATGTCGACTTGCACCTGTTTTCCAAGATTTGTTAGAATGCTCCTCTGCACCTGCTTTTTAACAATATACTAAATACTGTTTTTAACTAAAATGCAGAGAGCCAGGTGACGTTAGCCTGTGTGTTAATTTACATAGGCCACCATGACCAAGAAGCACAACTGAGTGAGTTAAACAGCCTATTGCCTCACAGTTCTGGTTGGCAGGAGTGTTCTGGAGCTGTGGAGAGCCGCCCAGCCTCTCCCCTGGTTCTGGTGGCTTCCTCACTAGCTGTGGTATTTCTTGGCTTGGAGGAACATCGGCCCATCTTTGTCATACTTTACATGGCTTTCTCTAAACTTGTCCTTCTTAGGAGGACACTAAACATTTTTGATTAAGAGCCCACCTTATTCCAGTGTGACTTTAACTTCCCAATAATACAAATTTGAAATACAGTCACATTCTGAGATACTAGGGCCTAGGACTTCTATGGATAGGAATTAGGAAGACATAGTTCAACCTTTAGCATTCTGGGGAGGCAGAAAGTATGGGTGTGTTGAAATGCAAAGCAGTAGGGGAATTTCAGGACATTGGTACCATCCTAAAATTGCTTCTATGAACACACCGGAACAGTTGGAACAATGGACTAAGTGATGTTAAATGCATTATAAATGAAATATAAAACAAATATTTGTGAGCCCAGATTTATTAATAGAAATAAATAAGCTAAATTTCTCATAAAGAAGAATCCCATGTCATTGATGGAACCAGTTCTTTATAAGAACTTGCAAAGAGTGGACTATAGAGTGGGGTCCTAACGGATATTTATAGTGATCAAACTTGACAAATGATAACCTGTCAATCAAAGCTCTTCATCCAGGGCTGGGGAGATGGTTCAGCAGTTAAGAGCACTGGCTGATCTTCCAGAGGACTCAGTTTCAACCAACAGCATCCACATGGCAGCTCCAAAGTCTCTCTGGTCTTTGTGGGAACTGAACATACATGTTGAACAGATACACATGCAGACAAAACCGCCTCTACCTAAAATAAAGATAAATAATTTTTAAGTTCTGTGGTGGAAGATAGCAGGTCTGCCTAATATGGTATCGTTTGTGTAGCCAGTTTCCTGCCTCAGTAACAGTAGTGCATCAGGGAAATAACTCTTAAGGAGCAAAAGATGATTTGGGCTCACAGTTTCTGTTCATAGACCCTTGGCTCTGTTACTTAAGGGCAAGTGGCAGCCAGTGCATACATGTGGCAGGCTGCTGACCCCATGACAGTAGAGTGGCAGAGCAGGGGAAGGAGGAGGGCAGAGGAAGGAAAGGGTGTGCAGTTAATATCCCCTCCAGGACCACGCCCTCTCCCAGATTACCTCACTTCTGACCAGTCCCACCTCCACCGATCCCCAGCCACATGCTAGTGACTAACCCTTCAGAGTGGGGCTTTGAAGGCAGAAGGGATGTTTATGTTCCAAGCCAAATGGTGGTCTTTCGCTTACACCAGCAAGCATGTTTTAACCACAAGAAAGCTTGGCCATCGGCTCTGTCCTCCACCAGGATGGTCTCCAGAACTCCGAATTGGCATTCTTCACAGCTGCTGAGGTCATCAGAAACAAGGAATGTCTGAGAAAGTCAGGTGCAGACCAGACAAGGCTGGGGAGACATGGTGACTACAGATGACCCCAAACATAAAGGGGACATTGGACAGAAGAAAGTGAATACCAGTAACCTGTGCAGAACAGCTGAAAGCAATGTGTTCATGTTGATTTCTTAGTTGTGACAAATGTGTCCTAGTAAAGTAGGATGTTATCATGACAGGAAACTGAATGGGGTATATGGGAGCTCCCCAAATTATAAGAAAACAAAAAGCTGAAACACAGACTAGTTGCGCTTGATTATTATATTGAATTTACACCCAAATCATTCTTGCTGTAAGGTCAGATGTCCTTGCCTGGCTGAGCAATGCCTCAGGACTTCTGTCATTGTCATAGTACCATGGAAGAGCTGGCTGTCAGGGCTTCTTCCTTCCGTCCACTCCTTGTAGGATCTGCTGAGCCACAAGAGGGGTGGCATGGTCATTTAACATTGGATCTTGGCCCGTTCTCCTTGTGAAATGGTGCTCAGCTGTGCTTTGTAGAGTCCCCATGACTGAGTTCAGTCGGGGACCGAGGCCAGATCAGCTTGCATAAGGGCTCCTCCACACCTCTGCCAAGGTCAGGTGCAAGCATGGGCTTCAGAGGAGAGGGCTGTTATTTTTGGATGTCTTGCCTTTTATTCTGGAAAGCACAATGAGCTGATTTAATATTTAGTGTTTATGACTACCCTTCCTAGACGGAGCCTTTCTCATGAGGGGATAGGCATGCTTTTCATAGGCGCTGCCTGAGAGCCTTGTGCAGCTGTACTCTGTTTTGGTTTGTGCTCCCCCAACTTTAATCACATGTATTTATTTTGTGTATATCCCCGCATGTATGTGGGGGTCTGGGGACAACCTGCAGGAATTCTTTTCTTCTACCGCATGGCTCCTGGGAGTTGAACTCAGGTCCTTGGGCATGGTGACAAGTGCCTTTATCTGATGAGCCATCTTGCCAGCTTCCATCAACTTTTAAATGATACCCCGCCCTTGCCTTTCTCCATGTCTGATGGTTAAATTAAAGATAGTTCGTAGTGTGTGAACTAAGCTTTTATCATTTGGAGACCTAATCGGGTGGTGTTTAAAGGTTTCAACTAACTTGATGTCCTAGAAACTGTTGACACTGTTACCACAGAGTTTGTGACAGCAGATTGGTGTAGCAGGTTGTGTGTGTGGATCTGCTGTAGGGTTTTTATGGGTAGACACAGTAGTCCAGATCAATCTGAAGGAAAACCTTGCGATCCTCCTTCGGCACAGATGAGGAACAGGTTGTGCCATGCTCAGGCAGGGTGGATTGGGGGTTTCTTTCTTTCCCATCATGCCTCCCGAGACCTCTTAAGAAATCATCACTCTGAGAATAATAGTACCATATCTTATTTATTTTAATGTAGTGTTTAGAAAACACTTCAATAAATTTATATCTCACTTAAAAATCTGTTAAAGAAACTGGGTGGCGGTGGCACATGCGTTTAATCCCAGCACCAGTGAGGCAGAGGCAGGTGAATCTCTGTGAGTTCAAGGCCAGCCTAGTGTACAGGACAGCTAAGTTCACACAGAGAAACCTTGTCTCAATGTGGTGCATGTTGTATGTAACCTCAGATGTGTTCTTTATGTTGTCTCTCAGTCTCTGGCTGTCTCTGTGTCTGTGGCAGTTTAATGTAATTGGAGCCATGATTAGGGCCTTAGTGGACTCTCCCAAGCATTTGGCCTTTCTGATATTAAGGTCCTTAATGATAATGGTTGTTTTTATGTTAACTTAGAGTTTTAGTGGCTTCTTCCTGCTACTGTGTTCATTAATTATAATTCTTTAGATAGAGTAAGCCTGTTGAGTGTGTGGTCCACCTTAACTTTCATCCATCTGCTTGTTTGGTGGAGGCTTGAGAGAGCCCCTAGGTAAATAGCCTTGGCTTCTGGGGTGATTTGTCCATTCCCCCCACAAAGCCTAGAGGGTGGGAAGGAAACCACTGAGGTGACTGGGAAATTTAGCCTTCTAGACAATTCAGAGATCAGTAAATCCTTAAAATGATTGGCTTGTTAGCATAGCTGTGTTAATTCCTCCACTCAAAATGCTGACTTTGCCCACAGCAAGTATCACTTATTCATTGCTGGAATAGGGTGATAACACACAGAGAGAAACACACACACACACACAGAGGGAGAGAGAAACACAGACACAGACACAGACACACACACACACACACACACACACACACACACACACACACACAGAGAAACACAGGCACAGAAACACACACACAGAGACACACATAAATACAACATATACATACACTCACAAATGCACACACAGAGAGAAGCACACAGACACAGAAACACACAGACACATTCACAGAGAGAAACACACACAGACATACACACATCCCTTTTCTAATTTTATAAACTATTGTGCATTCTAATTTGTAAAAACTGTGTGGTAGAAGAATTACAAAGCCACAGTGAGGCGGTTGTCTTCACTTGTTTAGTCAGAAGATCATAGGGCCATTTTGTGTTTAAGTTTGTTCAGGCATGAAGGACACAAGGATCTGTGTGCCCTAACCTAAGAATAAGACCTAGGTCAGTGGCAACAGCGCACTATGCCTGATGGAAATCCCAAATAGTTCTTGGAATGCCCTTTGTTGTCAATATACAAATTTGTATAAACTTTATTTTAAAGGACGAGGTATTGCATATTTGGAAAGTTATGTTTAAACTGGTACTTTTTTCTTAGAGTCATTAAAAGGAATATAAGTTGAAAGTCACTATGATGTCTCAATGCAGTAAATTAGTGGGCAAGTGTACTAATGTAAAATAGGTACAGGATTAGACTGCTGAGTCTCTGCAATAGTATGTCTTATTTTGTCAGAAAAATTGAAGAGGGTGGGTAATGGAAAACATTTCAAATGTAGGAATACTCTTATTTGTAAGAGTTATACTGCCCAGTATGAGCTTTAAAGTCCATTAGTTGCTTATAATTTTATTTTCATATCAAATCTCATTATCTATTGACTTCCATTATGTTTTGTGAGCTGGTCTCATAGAATATTTTTGACCTCAGCATTCTGCCTGGGGTATGCTGTGCATTGTACATTTAATTCTCCTTCAGGGCTGCTGCTTCAAGTCATTTACTTGGAAAACAGCCCGTGTTATCATGGAGCAGTTAGATAGATTCTAGGTGGGTCTCATGAATACGGGGGGGGGGGGGGGCGTTCATTGCATCTCATTCTGTGTTCATACTTGGAAGTCGAATGTGTGAGCAGTGTGACTGACAATGTCTATTTGACACAGGTACTGTATAAAATTCCTGGCCCAGAGAGCCAAGCTAGTTGGAATGACTGTCACCTCTGTAGTCCTGGGGATCTGCAGCGCCTGCTTCGTATTTAGCAGCCATGTTAGGAGTCCTCTCGGTCTCTGCTGCTCTAACTCCTGAGCCAGGGAAACAAAGATGCAGTGTGCTTTTGATGCCTCCCGAGAAGAAAGTTGAGGTGTGGATGGAGCCCAGAGGGGGGCTGGAGTCTTTTCATATTTGCTTAGAGTCTATTTGCTTCTCCAGACAGCCCAGCTGAGGGCCTGGCAGCTTTCACATCTGAGCACCTGAGGCTTTTTTAAGTAGGGAGGAGATGAGGGCAGATGGGATTGACTTCATGATGCCGTTGTCAAACCTTTTGCTTTCCAGAGAGGGAGGGAAGGGACCTGTGCTAGAAAGACAACCCTGAGAAGAGAGATTGCATTAAAGCAAATGGTGTATAGTACAAAGAAAGACGGCATTCTTTCTTCCTGCTATAGTGTAAAATGAGAAATCTGTTCTTCATAAAACAAACAAAACCCCCCAAGCTTCTGCCATACCCAGGCCTGTTCTGTCTCCAGCCTCTGGTTCCATCACGTGTTCAGGATGTTATAGATGGAAAATGAGGATGAGGGTTGGGGAGATGGGTCAGCTGGTAAGGCCCCTTCTGTGCAAGTCTGACCTAAATCCAATCGCCAGGGCCCACATAAAGATGGAAAGAAAGGACCGCTTTTGAAAATTGTCCCCTTACCTCCCCACGTGTGGCGCACACCACCACACGTACAATAGTAAAAAGCAAATATGTAATATGGAGTGGAGGAGGTGGCTCAGTGAGTAAAATGCTTCCTGCTCAAGTGGGAGGGACCTGAATTTGGTTCCCCTGGCACACTTGCAAAAAGAAATGTGTAGACTCACATGTCTGTAACCCTAGCACTAGGCAAGAGGGGACTAGAAAATCCCTGGGACTCACAGGCCATACCAAAACGTGAGCTCCAGAATCAACGAGAGACCTTGTCTCAGAAAATATAGGGGAGAATGATCGAGAAGGATGCGTGATGTCAATTTTAGTATTGCCCTCCACGGTTCACATATGTCAGACAGACTGACAGACACACACACTGTATAAGTTAGATGGAGCCTAGATTTGGGGAACTTAGGAGAAGGATTTGTTTAGTGTATATAGCAATAGATTGTGTCAGTCAGAATAGTAGTGAGATGTATTCAGTGGCCTTAATACATGGTAAGTGTCTGTGTTGGGCGCTTATTCCCACCACCATCATCAAAGACTCTCTAGGAGGCTTCTGTCCACATGGAAGGGGTCCACATGGAAGGCACTGTCGCTGGCTGGGAGATCCCAAAGGGCTTCGCCATCACTGGAGAACTCACAGCTCCCCTTCCAGATTGAGATCTTAGATCTGTTGAGCTGCTAGCAAGATGCAGTGGGGGTAGTGTGCACTTGGCATGATGTTGACAGCTCTCCAAACCTGCAGTGTGAAGTGCAAACCAAACCTCTGGGCCAGCAGGCCTGCCCTTGTTCCTCAGAAGTGAAGAGTTAGGTTTTTTCCCTGGGAGTAAGTCCAGCTTTGGAGCCCACAAAGGACCTGATGTGTTTCTCTTTGTTTTCTGTCATCCAGTCTTTTGAGTCTTGCTCTGCAAGTACCTTCCTTATTTAGTGACACTTGCTTCCGTGTGAATGAGATTGTCTTTTCAGTGTTTTGCTAAGCAGAAGATCATTTCCAAAAGCTGTCCATCATATCATCCAGACCTTTCCCCCATTGTTTATCCAACAAAGTAATGAGAATATCACCCGCCCTTTATAGAAATCTGTTTGGAGAAGTCAGGCTGGTATTCTTGTCTCTTAAGATAGCAGGATGGTGAGGTCTTGGTCCATAGTCTCTGATCACATTCTTTAGCCTTTGGTTTGCTTCAAACACCGAGTCCCACTTGTATTATTTCTCAAACGATCATCTGCAGGAATCAGGAATTCCAAAGTCCTGGCCAACTGGAGACGATTCTCCTGTCATCTGCAGAAAACATCCATAAGCCACCAGACACGTCTTCCAATCTTATCTTTTTTTTTTTTTGAGACCTTGTTGCTAATCATAGCAGGCCAGGTTGAAACTTGTTGTGTTTACTCTTACATGGAAACTTCTGGTGGAGGTCTGTTTACCAGCTGCTCACCCCACCCTGTGCCTCTGGGGAACTGAGCTGCCCCCTCCCCTCTGCTAGTGCTCATGAAGAATAAAGGTGAACAGGAAACAGGGTCAGAGAGAAAGTCCTCCATGTTTTGTAACTTCCCTTTGGCTCTATCTTCCTTCTCTCCTCCCTTCGCGGCTCCTTCTCCTCTTCCCTTTCCAGCCATGAGGCTTCTGAGCAAAAGGACTTAATTTTTATTTACAAGGAAAGGAACATTTTGTGTCCGTCCGTGTCCGTCCCCCCCCCCCCCAAAACCTTTCCCCACCTACCTTTTTTTTTAAAACCTCTGGAGAAACTGAGGTACATAGCCTTTTCACTTGCAGCAGGGCCCAAGGGAGCATTTGCTGGCCTCGTTGCACTCGTGTTGAGGGACCTCCAGAGACCACCAGGGAGCTGGATTCTGTTGTGAACACACGAGGGTCAGTTTATTCTTTGGTAGGTTCAAATGAACCAGGGACAAAAAAATCCTTTGTTCCAGTGCAGTGGAGGATTTCCGCCCTGAGCTCAGAGGTAAGAGGGTTTTTAAAGAAAAGCATACATGAGCAGGGTGCTGCAGGATTGGGCAAAGGGGTACGGGGTATGGGAACTATTGGCTACATGAACCCAAGCCCTGAATCTACTGGTTGAACTTTTGATGTGAAACTAAGTTTGAATCTATTGGCTGTCAGGGGCATTCCTGAGATTCTTCCCAGAATCTTAGACTTGGGCCCTGCCCTCAGGCATTAAATGGTCTTTCTCTGAAATAAAGGTTTGTAATGATAAATCTATGCCTTCACAGCCTGACCTCAGCAAGTCTGTCCCACCACAGTCCCCATGCTTAGCCTCATCGCCACCTGCACGTGCTGTGCAGGGGACCCAAGTTGGTCTGCAAATGGATGCAGCAGCTGGGCCATCCTTGGGAGAAAGAAGCTTATTGAGAAGGAGCAGGGAAATGAAAATGATCTAAAGATATCGGGTTGTCAATGGGTGAGTGACAGTGACTTCCCCCATGCTGCCTCTTTGTAGGCCAGCAGTCAGAAATAGGGCTCCATCTTGGGCCTGCAGCCAGTCAACATAGTGCTTATCTGTTTCATCATCCCATGATGGGGCAAGACATAAGAACCACACACCTGCCTTGTTGCAGACTGGCATAGTAGATCTATCCGGCTCCCTCCTGGCATCTCTACATATAGCTGGTCCATCTCAAAGTGACACTGGCTTGGTCACTCCATCATTAAGTGAATGTGTAGCTGGAGAGATGGCTCAACAGTTAAGAGCACTCCTGAGTTCAATTCCCAGCAACCACATGGTGGCTCACAACCATCTTTAATGAGATCTGGCGCCCTCTTCTGGCCTGCAGCCAGAACACTGTATACATAATGTTTAAATGAATGAGTGCATGCATGAATGAATGCAAAAAGGTTACTTTAAAACAATAAGTGAATGTGGACTCATTACCTCAGCTCTCTAAACCTCCCTCCTGTCATTCCTGCTGTGCTTTAAATACCTGTCTCACATGAGGACTTTTGGCTATTACATCAAGTAAATGTGTCAGGCGCAGCTCTGTGCCCAGTCCTAGAAGAACAGCATATGCTTTTTCTTTCCCAGATAGTCACATGGTCCTCTTTTGCCTCCGTTATGTACTGGTTGATTTTATGTCAGCAGTGTCTTCTTCTACTTTATAAACTGTGCTCTCTGCATGGAAACTGGGGCTCATGTCTCTCTGTCTTCCCCTTGTGTTTTTAAGCAAAAGTTAAAGTTATTAGGCATAGAGGTGCTTTGGGGGATATTTACCAATGGCCAACACACATTGTGAGAATAGTTCAAAAGTATTTTCAGCCCCAAGACTAATAGCATTTGGAGGGAAACGAGGATCTGGGCCCTGTTTTTTCTGTCTTTTGAGGTATGTGGGTAATCTGGGCAAGGCAGCTGCTTCTGCTTCCCAGCCCTGCCCTTGTGGGTACAGGAAGCCTGACTCTTTAGGACACTGCTATTCCTAAAGCCTTGGAGACCTGTCATGCTGCCTCTCTCTGCACGGGAAGGTTCTTATTTCCAGGCCATTGGCCCCAAGCTACCAAATCCTGTTAGGGGAAAGACTCTACAGCTGCAGTAGGAGAGACTGCTTTTCTGTGCCTTTGCTAAGAAGCCTCCATCTGAGGCCTGCTGTGCTGCTACTGACAGGCACTCTGGCCCCAGCGCCTCATCTTAATGGGAAAAGTTTCCAACCTAGGCTGGCCAAACCCTCAACTGTGCACTTTTTCCAGCAGACCCTTAGTCCTGCTCACATCTCTCAGCAGTAACTCATTAGCTTCCCCCCTCCATTCTTCTCCTCTCTGATGAGAGCAAAGCTAGTTCCTCCCTGTTCTCAGTCTGGCCTTGCCTTCCCAGGGAATTGCCCTGGGCATGATCATCCCTTAGCAAGAAAGCCCTCTGATGGTGTCTTCCCAATCTACCAACAGAGGGAGCACCTCATCCCCAGCATTTCAGCCTCTATGTTTGGAACTTCCCTGTCCCCGGTGCTGCAGACCCTGGATTCTGCTGGGGGGGGTGGGGGTGGTGGTGAGGGGTGTGTGTGTGTGTGTGTGTGTGTGTGTGTGTGTGTGTGTGTGTGCGCACGCATTCCATCTTCAGTACTGAAGGCCCCTCGCTCGGCAGCAGCGCCTCAGCTCTTTAGAGGAAAGAACTGTTGCACACACCGCACGCTAATGCCGATGGAATTTTATTCTCCCTAAAGCCCTTTGAAGCCCTCCTCCTAAAGCTGCCCCCCTTGCCCTCAGCTCTTAGATGTGGTGTGTTCTGTCATTGGGGTCGGTGCAGTCAAAGTTGTAGGAAAACCATCTGAATTTCTCTAATACAACTCTTTGATGTTGAGTAAAACAAAAATCTATTTCTACCCAATGCCTTAGACTTCAGAGAGATGAACTCTAGAAGTCGGCTCTTTTAGCATGGTAAGAATTTCAAATTGATTTTCTCCTCTGTTTTAAACCCAAACTGTTCTGGATTTAGGGTGAGAGGCAGACACATAAACGCTGACTGAGCACATGCCGTGTGCCAGGTTCTCATTCACCCAAGAACCAAGTGAGCCGGACTTGACTGTTCTTTTCCGTCTGAGAGGTCCGAGAAGAAGGTTAGTCATGCGCTGAGTTGGAACCACGCCAGCTTGATTGCACTTTTTCTTTACCCACTGCCATTTGCCACCTCTTGGTCTTTTATGGAAACATTGTCCAGTGCCCAGAGTTGATGTATCTAGAGGAATGATGTATGAGGTGATTGATGTTGTTACCTTGACAGGTCGAGAATCAGCTACAACATAAACCCTCCCCCCCCCAGGCCTGTCTCTTAGGTAGTCTCCACATTAACTTCACTGAGATGAGAATACCCACCTTCAAAGGGGGCAACCCCATTTCCTGGGCTGGACATGTCAGACTGAGTCAAAAGAGGAAGTGGGGGCTGGGAGGTAGCTCAGCTGGAGAGAGTACAAGCTGTACAAGCCTGGGAACCTGAGCTTGGTTCCAGGAACCATGCAAAAAGCCAGATATGGTCAGCTTCACCATAAGGGGACTGTAAGCACAGTAAAGGAAGCTTGAGGCCAGCTGGCCTTATAGAGCACAGCAGGAACGAGAGGAACCTTGTCTCAAAACAAGGTAGATGGAGAGAACTGCCCCCCCCCCAGTTGTCTTCTGATTTCTACGCATGTGCCTATGTATCGTACATGCTGGACACATACACACACCATAATAATAAAACTAAAACATTTAAATGGGAAAAGGAAGGAGGTGAGTTGAGCACTGATGTCACTCACTTTTTGACCATGGATGCAGTTTGCCCACAGCCCAAAGCTCTACCACTAGAAATTCACCCATGGTGGACCTTATGCTCGAACTCCAAACTGAAAATAAGCACTCCCTTCCTGAGGATATTTTGACCAGGCATTGCATTGCCAGGCTGAGAGGAGTAAGAAAGGAGGGTGAGATCATGAGGCAGAATGAAGCCGGTGGAGACTGGTTTGGACAGCCCCAACAGGGCTGGGCTGGCACTAGCAGAGCAGAAGCAATGAGGAGAGCCCTGTGAGCCCCTGGAAGGCTGAAAGGAAAGGGGGTGCAAGGGCTATTGAGGGTAAGGGGGAGGGGAGATCCGGGGCTCCTTGGTGAGTGGTAGGCTTGATTTGAGAGTTATTTATACTGGCTCAAAGTTCACCGCATCCAAAGGCAATCCTTATCTCTGGTGCCACCGTTGGAATCCACCTGTTTTCGTCATTATGGAGAATAAATGTTCATGATTTTTTTTTCTTAGAAAACTAATGAAAGCTGATATGGAAAACTAACCACATTTTGGATTTTAGTGTATTTTCTTTTAAGACCATTGTGGGTAAAACAATGTATTTTGTTAACATTCATCAGAAAAGTCTCTCAGCAGGAATCTGAGTTTCAAGTACTGCCCAAATTTAAAAAAAAAAAAAAACAAAAACTAAAACCAAAACCCACCAAAATGAGAAAACCCACACACACAAATAAAAATGCCCCTGTGTAAGCTGCATCCTCCATTTCACCTTCAAGGGATAAAATGGACCGAGATGCAGGATAGCCGTGTTTTGTTAAGGAACAAGCAGTGAATGCCCTTGTAACACTACATGGCTAGCTGTGCACATGTGTCAGGTTCTAACTGTCAGAACAGGCCTTGAAGTTGGAGGTTGGCTAAGGCAAGAGGTAGGTTCTGACAGGTGATGCACTGTACCAGTCATTTTGGTTTCTATGTGCCATATCACACCAGTTACGTGGAGGACAAAACACAACAGGTCTGAGGCTGATTTCAGTCATCTCAACAGGAGGGTTGCTAAGAAGAGAATGAACTGAGAGGAATGTGTCAGACCATGGACTCTTGCTTTGCAGTTACTCCTGGATTTCTGTTGTCAATTCTCCCAGTTCCCTTGACAGATGCTGTATATTTAAGGCCTAACCTTGATGTAAGTGCGTGTATAAAATGATTCTTACAGTCAAGCTAATGTTCTATCACTTCACATTCTGTGTGTGTGTGTGTTTGTATGTGTATGCGTGTGTGTGTGTGTGTGTGTGTGTGAACACTAAGAGCTACACACAAACACAGATTTTGAGTGTGAATACTGTGAGCTGCCTTCATGTGCTGCACGGGAGGGTCTTTATCAAGTCTGTGTCCTCTGACCACCCCCACCCCCATTTTGTCATTCTTTCCAAACAATGTCAAGACCAGTGTCATGAAGCTCTCCCTGTGCTTTCTATGGGGGCATTTCAGGTACTGTGTTCTAGATCTTTAATGTATTTTTTATTGAATTTCATACTCTCCATTTTATTTTTTCTGAATATAAATTTGTTCTTAAAATGAAATTGATAAATTTTAAAATTATTATCTTTTGGGAGCTGTAGTTATTATGTCCAACGCTTATTTCTGTTTTGTGTAAAGGAAAACCATGTTGAGAATTTCTGTTCCACATCATAGAACGTTAGAATTAAAAGGACCTTACAGTTGTCTAGTGTAGAGGTTCCCAAATGGCTTGAGGGAGCAGTGGGATTTTACTTTTGATTATATGTGAATTTTTTTCATGGTCAAAAATTTAGGGGAATACAGATCACAGAATACAGAGTATTACTTCTTTGTAGTAAGTACACTAAAGGGTTTCCCACTTTTTATGAAACTGATGCTTTAAAATGGATGGCACACTAATTATTAGCATATTGTAGGGGTTACCAATTAGGAGGGGAAAGAAATACCTGAAACAGTGTCTCGTCACACGTGGCTGTGGTAAAATGAGTTAGTGACTGGAACTCTTTCTCTTTCCGAGAAGTAAGAGTCAATAGAATATGCTAGAGTATAGCGCGGGAGGGGTGGCTGCTTTGTGAAACTTTTAAGTTTCCGTTATGTCTGTATGCTTGTGTGAAGTCAGAACGAAACATCTGTTTCTTACAGAGGACAGCTGAACATTTCTGGAGAACACTAGTCTAATGCACTTCCGCTTCACAAGCAAAAACACTTGAGTCTCACTTGGGGCTTATATTCCCACAGATGAGTGACAGGATCAAGACGTTTATCTTCCTTACCGTGCGTCAACACACTGCTAAGTATACCAAAAACACTTCCCTTTAAAAAAAACAAGAGAAAACAAAACAGCAAAAACCCAGTGCCGGAGCAAACAACCCGGATGTCCATCCACAGGTGGTTAAACAGTGTGTACAAGGAAGTGTTATTCAGTCTTAGAAAGGAGTGGAGTTCTGACATGCTGCAACCTGCTTGAACCGTGAGGACATTCTGCTAAGCATTATGAGTAAGGCAGTTACAGAAAGCTCCTGTGTAATTTTCTGTTTGGGGTGTTGAAAGAGCCCTGGAAACAGATAGGGAAGAATTGGTTATGTAATAGGAATGTCCAAATGCCAGTGAGCTTAACTTTAGGGGGAAAAATGGTTTAGATGGCAGTTTCATGTTATATATATTTTAGCATCCTCCCCAGAATAGACACAGAAGGCTAAAAAGGAAGCACACGCCTTTTTTTTTTTTTTTTTTTTTTTTTTTGTGGGTCCACATTTTATTTTGCATTTTAGTATCCGTTCTTCTCCGTTGGTTCCTCCCCTTAGGAGTACAGGTCTGGCCAGCAGGACCTTGAGGCAAATAAGACGGTACTTCCCTCTGAGGAGCCCCTGCAGCACAGTGGCCAGTGACAGTCTGAGGCTGGAATCCTTTGATCACTTTTCCGTGGCCTGTCAAGCTGACAGGCCTGACTTGCAGCAGGTTGTGTCCTGGTTTTCTTCTTGTTTAATTTCATCCTTCAGTTACTATTTCACCCCAACCTGTTGACAAATGGCCTTCATCTCTTTTTACCCGTCCTAGACCTGCAGGCACTCTGCTAATAGCAGCTTCAGTGACAGGCTCGTGGGCCCGAGTCGGTTAAAGCAACACACAGGAGAAGTGTCTCTGTTTTTGCCTCATTTTTCCTTTCAGAATCAAAATACCTGGGATTGACCAGAAGGAAGGCAGGGGTGGCAGGCTCCTGGGTCTTTCTTAGAACGTGCACCACCATCACAGGCAACTTTGGATATTTCTTACTGCAAATGCTTCTTTGCTTTTGCCTCCCTTGACTGGTAATGCCAGCCAGGTCTGTGCTTCCAGCAATCCTGTCAGAGCCTCTGTGTCCCGACAGATCTTCATCCTTAAGCAAGGAAATATGGAGAGCCTCCCTCTAGCTCTGCCAGTGGGAGCATTTATTGGAAACTAAGGAACTTCAGACATAATTTATTTGTTACATTGAAATTGCCAGAAGTGAGAGGGTAGCAGAGGGGGCTGTTGATTCTTCTGGACTGGGTCCACCTTACCATGGTAGTGACTTTGAAACTCCTAGCCTGCTTGTGGGGATACTGGGTCGTCCCTGACCTTTTCTACCTTTAGCATTTCTGGCGTTTGGAGCTAGAGAGTTCTTGTGCATTGTAGGACATTTAGAAGTATATGTGGTCTCCACCCATGAGATAGCAGTTGTAGCCTTCATGGTATAATGATCAAAAGGGTTGTGGGCAGTGGCTCATGTGCCCAGGAAGACAAAATCACTGATTGAGAACCACTGGCACCCCTTCCCGCCCCTGCCTTGCTTTATGTATTAAGCACTTCATCAGTTCTATTTGGTGGGGTTGGGGCGGGGGAAGGCCCTAGGGTTTTATCCTCATCTTAATTTGTTTAATTTCTGTTGCATTCATACAGAACTCAACTCTTTAGAGGGCATATAAAGTATGGCTTGTTGGGGGAAATCAGCCTCACATTGATATCGGAAAGCTTCCTTTACCCTGTGCTGGGCCTGCTGTGTTTATGATGATGTGCAATCTTGTCAAAGTGATGTAGTTTCTCTTTTGATCTCTCTACTGGAGGGTTATATCATGTGGAGGGTTTGCATTGCTTTTCTGTCTTCTGATTTGCTGTTTCTGCTGCGTGGCATGGTAAGGGTCTGTGTGGTTATCATCTGAGCTAGATGAAGCCTGTAGTCGGATCGACCGACCAGTACTACCTGCTTTCTCTTAGTGTCTGAGCCTCTCTTCCATGTCTGAAGAGAAGGTGAAGCTTGCTCTTACTTTTTAAGTGGCTGCAGCAGTATGGCCAGGCTCACCCATGGTGCTTATGTATTGGGATGTGGTACCAGTCACTTGCTGTATTTTAGAATCCCTTGTGATGTGGCTACTTCTTCCACAGTCAGTGAAATCTCGCACACCACCCTGTATAAAACAAACCCCACTTCCCTCCTCTTAAGCTGGACTAGCAGCAGTATTTCTTTGTACTTCCATTCTATATATCTGGAGCTCTGGTGAGCCATGGTCCCTGGGATATGTACATGACTCAATCAGGTTTCCTGTTGATCATCAAAGAGCTACCCCATTTAGGAAGACGGGTGCATAAATCTCAGTCAGCTGAAGTGGGTTTAGTTTTCTTGTCTGCTTGGAGTTCCTCCAAGAATTGAGGGTCTGCACGGCAGTGGACATTGCAGAAGGCATTGGCAGTTGTTTTGGGAGAACACTGCTGGGTATCTGAAGCCTAGGTGTTTTATGTTGATGCTGGGTAAATGCAGGTCACCTCACCACAGAACTCAGTTCCTTGCTTTGTAAAACCCTGTGGCTGGGCCAGGCAGGGCCATCCCTTCAGACTCTGGAAGACTCTGCATGTACTAATGACAGCTACCAAACTCACGGTTTGTCAGGCTTGTGAAGAATTTACACATTTAAAAGTGGCATCCGTGATCACTTAGACAGCTCTGGGAAACAGGAAGCCTAGCAACCTTTAGAGTGGTAGACCCATTTGAGTGCTAGACCAGTAGTTGGGAGATATGAAGTCAATCTCTTGTCCTAAACCTCACTAGAGGTGACAGCTTTGCCAAATTCCACTGCATTAATCCATTGGGTGAAAGTTACACATTACATCTGCTCCACAAGCCATAGGTAAGTTTGCTGTATAGCGTGAACTTGGACTCTGTGGTTCTCATTTCTATTTCATAAGCTATATTACAGCGTTCTGGGGCTGGTAATCAAGAGATGGCAGTAGCCAAGCTCATTGCAAGGGACTCCTAGACAGGGAGTAAGATCTCAAGTTATTATGCACATCATGTATGAAATCAGAGAGAAATATTCAGAACACCCCTTTTCTTTCCCATTGCAACTGAGCATTCATATTAATGTTTAGTTCTTTTGTGTGTAGTTTTCCCCATAAAATTACATCCGCAGAGCTCACTGCATGCTGAATTCAACTTTTTGGTCCACCAGGATGATTCTTGACATGCGTAGACTTTATTGTGATCCTGTGTATACATGGGCCATTTCTATTACAAGGATGTATTTGAAGAGGCAATGATTACACTCAGCCACTGGAAAGCCCTCCATGGCTCTGCTCAGACTGCCCCCACAAATGCATCCATGTGTGTTCCGTGGCTCTGCCCAAACTGTCCCCACAAATGCATCCATGTATGTTCCGTGGCTCTGCTCAGATTGCCCCCACAAATGCATCCATATGTGTACCGGGGGTGCGGGAAGTGTTATGGAAGGAGTGTCAGAAGTTGGAAATACTCAGTGAGAAGGTGTTGAGTTGGATCCATTGTAGGTGGTTAAGTATTTCATGGTTCTAGTTCGTTTTTTTTTTCTTTATGCCATTTATTGTGGGCTAGCGGATCGGATGGAGTGTGGTTTGACTGACAATACTAAGTGGTTGCTGGTTATCTGCACAGACACAGCTTTCTGTTGTTTTATAGCTCTGACTTTTTAAAAAAGCAATGTTTACTATTTCTGGCCATTATGTACACTAATATAAAATTTTAATTAGAGTCTTTCTTTTTAATTAATTATTATAGCCGTGTTTGTTTGCTCTCTCAACAGAGCTTACATTATGGGAACAAGCGAGATCAATTTTCTATCACAGAATTCATTACTTTTGACTATAATCCAATGCGCTGCTGAATGTGTGTCTCACACTCTTGGTGACCTCCCCAGCAGCTGGAGGATTGTGGGATGTGACAAGGATGGGTACTCAAAAGGCCTTCGTGGGAAGATCATTTGGATCTGAGAAAATTACGATAGCTGTCCTTCTCAGATCACTGTATGAGTGGAGTCAAAATTCTGTGTGATACCAGACATTGAAAACTCTGTGTCTTTTTTATTCCTTGGTTCGTTTTGTACTATGCAGACATTTGAAATTAGGTGTGGGCTAATAAAGATTTTATCCAAGAAAAGTTATTTTCTTTGATCACATCTATTAGAGAAGGTTTATTATTTGAGAAGGCAGGGGTCTGATGTCATACTCACTTCCAGGGTCCACACTGTACCTGGTACCTAGAGGCGTTGAATAAATATGTGTTGAATGATAAGGCATGGCCTAAATATCAAGTATGGCTTTGTGTCATTGGTAAAAACATTTTCTGGATTAAAGATAGTCTGTGCCCATACCTGCAGTAATTTCCTGTGAGTAGTGGGTTAGATAGGGCTGACTTCAGTACCATATGTTACATAACAAGTGGACATGGTTGTTGAAAGGTGAAGATATTGCCTAGCACAGTTCTCATAGCACACGAGGGCAGAGTGTAAACTTAAGAGTCACCCACACATACCTGTTGCTTAGCCACCCGCCACTGTCACTAGCCTTATGATGTCAGGATATATAGTGTCACCTGTCTTGCTCTATGTCACTGATCTGTCATACAAGACCAGGAATGCCTTCTACCCAGTGAAGTGACAACTAATATGTCTGAAACCATTGATTCTCAACCTTTGTGTCATGACCTCTTTCATGGTCACATATCAGATATACTGCTTATCAGATATTTACATTACAATTTATAGCAGTAGCAAAGCTACCATTATGAAGTAGCAATGAAATAATTTTATGGTTGGAGGTCACCATAACATGAGAAACTGTATTAAAGGGTCACAGTATTAGGAAGGTTGAAAACCACTGCCCTAGACCCATACAGTTCCATAACAAGGTCCATTTACAAGTGTTTTATGTGCTAGTTTAGCTACGCACAGTAACACGTGTATACAGACACACTCAGAGATGTTTTCCACCAAATATATGTGCATATTGGGTATGCATGTTGATGTTCCATGCACAGTGGCTATTGATAAATACCTCAACATCATGCATAGTGTTTTCTCTGCATGGAACTAGAAATGTCCTGCCACCTTCCTGAAAGTGGGAATAATTTCTGGCCGTTGGGTGCTGGCCAAAGCTAGCAACTTGACTCTGTGTTTAATTACTTCAAAGTCGACTCTTCATTCTTAAATGGCGAGATGGTTCACTTCCACTTCTTGTCAGTGGTGGTGGATAAAGGAGCTTGTTAAGCTGCGTCTGAGGAACTGTAAAGGGCAGTATGAGAAAGTGAGCTGCAGAATCCCTTCTGGAACATTCCAAGTCTCTCTAAGCTTGATGTCATAGTGTTAGTGACATAATAGAGCCTGTGCTGTATAGCAGCTTGTGCAAATGCATGTTCTGTGTCTCCACCCTTGCCTGTATATGGTCTCTGTCTCTGATATGTATCCTGCTGACCCGGGGGTGAAGGTGGCTGCTTTCTTTGCCATGCTTCTGTCCCTTCTTTGGGTCTCAGCTCAGATTCACCTTCTCATAAACTCTTTCCTTGTCTGCCCCATCTAGAGAACTTCTGACCCTCCATCCTTTCTTCCCATTACCCCTCTTGACATTTCTCCTTAGCTTTTGTTACCTCACACATCTCTGTATTTCTCTTGTGTAAATTCTTTGTTTGCAATGGCTCTCTTATGCAGGCCTGTTCTCTTGAGTTCCTCCTTTACTGCCTTATCTAAGGTTTAGGAGATACCTGGCCCATCGTACCACAAAATGTAGCTATTTCTGAATGAACGGGTGAATGAATTACTATGTTCCCAGTGAGCATTCCAGTTGATGGTCCTTTCAAAGTATCTGTTTGCTCGAACAGTTGCAGATAGAGACCTCATTCCTGTTTGTGTGACTCTGGACCACTGACACTCCCCTTCTGAGTCTTACTGGGATGTTCTTCATTTTTGACAGCTCTTCCATATTGGTCTGTTTTCTGTCCTTCCTCGTGTCTCCTCTCCCAGTTCAGAGCACTGGTACTGAATGTGACCACCTCTCCTCAGTAGAGTTTTGAGTGGGGGCAGAAACCGCGTCTCTTTTCCCTCATCCCACCTCCCTTTCGGACTTGGTACCTGTCACAGAAGAAGCACTTACACCTATCACTGGATGAATGAAGCCGTTAATGCTATGGTAGGCCCACTAGAGTAAGTTGGAACCATCTCGCTCTGGAATTAAGTGTTTCTTTGGCACTGTGAGATCTTAGTACTCAAGCTGTGAGATTTAAAGGCAAAATGCTTCCTGCTAATTATTAACAGTTGCCCTGTAAGAACAAAGTCATTATGGGGCCCTGAACCCTGGCATTGTGCCCCCTCCCAGCAGCAAGCAATGGCACAGCGTAGGAAAAAAAGCAAAAGCCACTCCAGGCCTGGTGCCCGCCAGACCTTAGATTACCCAAAGAGGATTGTGGTGTCAGCGTCGGGGCCAGAAGAGTAGAGTGGGTGAAAGGATTTAGAATGAGATTATAGCACCTAAAAGATCCTTGCTTTTGTTCAAGAAATAATTTAGTGGTTTTTGTCAAGATAGCAAGACAATCCAGTTGAGGGCCTGGAGTCTAGATCAATGTCTTGGCGCTCTTCAGATACTTAAAAATAAGTTGATCTGTAATTGCACTTAAAGTTTCTTAAGGGGAAAAAGGAAGAAGAAAGACAGGAATTGAGAGGGGGGAGTTCACAAATGGCCTTGAACAAGTGAACTTGGACGTGAGATCTATTGGTAGAGTACAAAGGCTTCTTTTTTAAAGAACGTCTCATTCAGTCAGTATGTCTTCAGGCCAAAGTCTAGAAAAGGAGTGGATAGTGTGACCAGAATACAGTTTTGTTTTTTTTTTAAACCTTGAGGAGAACCCATTCCCCTTGACCCTGACCCCTCTCATATCAGGCCATTCATAAAAGCTCTGAGAGGGCAGTGTCATGAGTGTGTGTGTGTGTCTGTGTGTGTGTGCGCGCGCGCATGTGCATGCTATTTTAATTTTTTAAAAAAGATTTATTTATTGTGTATACAGTGTTCTACATGAATGTATGCCTGTAGGCCTGAAGAGGGCACCAGCTTCCATTATAAGATGGCTGTGAGCCACCATGTGGATTCTGGGACTTGAACTCAGGATCTCTGGAAAGAGCAACCAGTGCTCTTAACCTCTGAGCCATCTCTCCAGCACCTGTGCTATTTTTTAAATTAATTTGTTTTATTGTTTTATGTGTATGAATGTTTGCCTGTGTGGATGTATGTGAACTATGTGTGTGCCTGGTACCTGCAGAGGTCAGAAGATGGTGTCAGATCCCCTGCAACTAGAATTGTGAATGGTTGTGAGCTACCTTTGTGGGTGCTGGGACTGAACCTTGAATCCTCCTCAAGAGCCGCAAATGCTCTTAACCAATGAGCCGTCTTTCCAGCCCTTAGAAATTTTTTTTTTTTTAAGATTTGTTTTTAGTCACACATACATGTGCATGTGGGTGTGGGTATGGTTAAGTGCTTGTGAGTGCAGGTGCCCACAGAGGCAGGGGTGTCTGACCCCCTGGAATGAGAGCTAGTTGTGAGCTGCCTAATGTGGGTACTGGGAACTAAACTTTGGTCCTTTGTCAGCGCTTCACAAGTGAACAATCTCTCTAGCATCCTGTGTTAGGATTTATACTTATCATCACAGTTCCCCAGACCTCTTTATGTTTACCACATCCTGGAGGTATATTTTGTTTACTCTTTTTAAAAGTTATTTTACCTGCATGTACATCTGTATGAGGGCCGGGTCCTGGAACTTACAGACAGTTGTGAACTCTCATATGGGTGCTGGGAATTGAACCTGGGTCCTCTAGAAGAACAGCCAGTGCTTTTAACCATCTCTCTGGCCCCCTCTTTTGTTTACTCGTACCCTAGACTGCAGTTATCATCATCTTCCTTACGTTAGTAGCCGCTCTGCTCTCTCTCTTTAGTTTTTATTAATATTAGAGGATTTCAGTTCTACCTAAGAGGGGGGGGGCAAGAAGGATATGTTGTACTGCTGAGGGTAGTTGGATCAGATTCTTATGTGATGGTTACGTGTTAGTTAACTCACTGAAGTTGTGAAAACCCACTCAGAAAACAGCAGCTTTAGAGCCTGGAGAGATGGCTCCGTAGTTACAAAGCTTGCTATGTAATCCTGCAGGGTGGAGTTTGGCTCTCAGCCCCGCTGAAACAGGCCGAACATGCCACAAAATGCCTATAATCTCAGCTTCTCATGCTTTTCTGGCTTCTATGCAGAGTCATGAGCACCCACATACAACACATACTCCCATTCATAGATACACATACACAAAGTAAATAAATCTTCAAAAAAATGAATACCAGGTTTATTCCATTTGTTAACACTGCATTACTGAATCTCAGTACCCAACAGACAAAGAAAGGAAAGACATTTCAGGTAGTCATGGTGTGCAAGGATAGAGTAGTCCATGCAGTGGAAGGATGTGACAGAGACTTTTCACATCATGGATGACCGGGACCCTTCATCACTAATAATCCCTGTAATAGGAACCAGGAAGGGGCACCTTTTATTAGTGATTCAGACCTCTGCCTGCTGGTGTCACCTCCCAAAGGCTCCCCAATTTGAACAGCTTGGGTACAAGCATTCAAAACATGAGCCTTCGAGGGACATTTCAGATCTAAGCCATAATACAAGGAGATCCAGTTTGTGAGTAATCCTGAAGAAAACTTTTGAGAGATTTCCTATCTCATGGAGCCTTGAGATAATGGAGCTGGTAGAGGGGAATGTCACTGTCATAGCCACTTTGTGGTTATTGGACGTAAACATGTGCCACTCTTAGGAGGCTCGAGATGTAATTTTTTAAATATATTTCTGATTTAAGGCTCCATCTTGTCCCTTTCTCTTAAAACTCAGGACTTGGAACACGACTCAAAGTCTCTTACTATACAAGTGTGAGGACCTAAATTTGAATCCCCAGGACCCATATAAAAAGATAGGTATGGCTATGTGTACCTACCCCAGTATTGGCTAGGGAGTAGAGGCAGGAGGATTTCTGGGACTTCCTGGTTACCTGCCTAGATCCTGACTCCATGAGAAAAGAGGTAGGAGCATCTTCTGGTCTCTGCTGGCACACTGCACATGCACATTCAAACACAAAAGGAAGTAGCCTCCCCCCCCCCCCAAAAAAAAACCCATGAAGTGACCTCTACCCTTCACTTTTTCACTGTCTGAAAATGTTTTTTATTTGCAGATGGGGCTGCTTGAGTTTGAGTTAATAAAGCTTTAATTGTGTTTGATTTTGGAGCAGACCTAATGTTGACTTATCCTAATAATGAAATGCAGAGTACTATCTTCCGAGGGATGCTTTTCCCAGATGGTAACTGGTAGCAACCTTAATACTTGCTGGCCCTGCTCTGAGGTGTATTTGTGTGTATTTTGGTCAGTCTATTTGGATATAGGAAAAGTGTGATGACTTGAGCACTTGTGTATTGGGCAGAAGATGTCACCTTATAGCATAAGCTCTAGCCACTCCTTGGCCTTTGGAGCAGTGGTAATGTAGCAGCCTGAGGTGGTCCACCTTAGAACTGGCCTTACAAGGTGGGCCCGTGTGGTATACGGGGAGGATTCTTCTACCTTCTGAAAACATTAAAGAGTAGCTGTCCATGCTCAGACTGCTGTATGCACAGTGTGGCCAATGGAAGCTGTCTGGAATTTTGGTGTATTCTAGTGGAGGGTGCCTCGTGTGAATTGTCTCCAGTAAAACCTATGGGGTATGTGTATGACATGCCTCTGTGTAAGCAGCACCTTCAATGTGTTGTTAGGATTTGTTGCTGGAAGGAGCAAGCCCACCCTGTATGTTTCAGATAGAGAGAACTCTTGGTAGCTGGTACCACAGTTAGTGGTGGACTTGACCTTGTGAGCTTCTACATTGGCTGACTTTGCTCTGTGACCCTCTGCTGTGAGCCCTGTGAGTTTGGAGGTGGCCTTGGAAACCCCTTAAATTTCCCCATCACTATATTTCAGACCTGTTCTGCCTCTTGAATTGTCTCTCCCTGCCTCCTAGTATCCAGAGACACAGACCTGTTGATTTTGCACGTAAAGCATCTCTGGAATCCAGGCTTCCTTTGACATTGTTTATCCTGATCTTGCCTCCAGATTTTCTGTAGTAGCCTGTTTTTAATTGGTTCCATTTTCCTTTAGTCCATTTTAATGTCATTGTTTCTAAAACTAAACCACCATAGAGCACTGCTAATGAAATAAAACCCAGATCCATCAGGTCAACAACCCCATGTTCAGCTCCATCTGGCAGTTGTGTGACAGTGTGACAGGTTTGAATCTCAGTTCTATTCACTATCTGACACATTGTCTGTGTATGATGTCCTCCAGTCAGTACGTGTTTAATATCCTTAGAGTGTGTAGTACATACAAGGTGCTTCATGTCTCAGTGTCAGCTGAGGTTATGTTTTGTAGTTGCCCACCTTTGGTGCTGTCCTCTGGGCTGTCCACTGCTCTCTAGCATTGTGACTGGATGTGACTCGTTCATAATGAATGAATGAAAGAGAAACAGAAGGTCAATTAAGCATGGTTCACTCATAAAATGAACTTAATGGTTTAGTTGCGAGGCTCTAAGACACCGTACCTGATAAACAATATAAGAGATGCCTGAGTCAACTAATCTGAGACTGAATAGGGACCTCTGAATGATGTGGGAAAGGAGGTTGACCAGATGACTATATTAGCGTTTCCCAGCTGAGGTTTGTTGTCATCTCAGACATGTAGAGAAGGGGGTAGGAAACTGTTGGGATTTTCTGTGCTGCTAAGAAACAATCATAGGAATGAAGTCTGCCCTCGGGACCCTTAGATTCTACCCCTGCTGAAGCTCGCCTTCCTCCCCAGTGACATTTCAAGCTACTTAATGCAGAGTGGGCACTTTCAAGAGAACAATCATGGTGTAATGACTTGTGAGCAACTCTCCAGGGTGTCTGGATTTCTTCCCCGGTTCCTGGGCATGGAAGGAACTCACAGAGAGGAAAACACAGGTCAGTTCTAGAACTAACTCAAACTGCTGGACAGCAGGTGGGACTATGGGGAAAGTTACCAACTCATATTCCTTAATTGATATGAAGGGTTGGCTTAGGATGGCCGATGATGGTAGAAAGTGACTATTCCATTTGCCACTGCAGACAGCCTTGTCCAAGGAGTTTTTTTTAGTAATGCTTATAAGCTTTTTCTGTTTACTTTCTAAACAGTAGGTAGGTGCCCACTAAAACCTTCACATGGAACCTCATCTTGAGAATTGCAACCTTGGGATCATGTTTTGTTGGGCATGTTTTTACAAGACAGAATGGTATATTAGTTACCATAGCAAACACCACAGATTAGTAATTTACCCCTTATTTGGTGTGCTGGTAAGCTGGCCTAGACTCAACTAGAATGCATATTGTTGGTCCTTGTGATTTTTAGCTGGGCTTACCTGTATGTTTAGGGTTCTTTGGTAACTGGAACCTCTCTCCAAAGATTTTAGATCTTTGGTAAACTACCTCAAGCTCATTTACAGGGTAGCATAGGAGTTCCCACTAGGAAAGAAACAAGCCTGAATATTTAAGCTATCCAATTTCTGTGTTATATTTGCTCATATGCCATTGGTTACAATGAGTCTTGAGGCCATGCTAGACTCCATCTTGGTATACACTCTATGCTCTCCTGTGTATAGAGGCAGGAGATTGAGGTAGCTCACCTAGAGGGTTACCAGAAACCAAATCGGTAAGATAATTGCAGTCTCCCTTCATTATTGTTCTTCCTACTGGAGTTCACATCAGTTGTCTGCCGCGGCCCCTTTAGCACTGTTTCCCTTCTGTCTCAGAGGTTGATAGCAATTCTTAGTCCCTGGGACCACTGGACAAATGTGCCTGCATCCGCATAAATCTGGTGCCAATGAGAGAAGAGGAACCTCTTGAGTTGCTAGTGAGTATGACCCACACAGAGCATTGTGACAGAATGATGTCTCCAGTCTTCTGCACTTCTCTGAGCCTGTCTAGGCCTGGGCTGTCCCTTCTCCCAGGTCTTGAGTTTATTCTCAAATGCCAGCAGCTCTGGGCCTGCCCGTTGTTTCCTCTTCTAACAGTGTGTGGAAATCCGTATCCAATCGAGCACACAGACAGCAGAACAATGGCCCAAAACCAAAGGAAGGAGACACAGAAACCTAGAGCCCTGGTTCTTCAGCTGAGTCTGCCACCTGTTAGCGTTGACTTTTGGATGGTAGAGGGTTGATTGGATGGACTAGATAACATCTATTTTTCATCTGGCTTGCAATAGTCTTATATCCTATATATGGGGGGAGGAGTATGCTGATGTTAAACCTGTTTGAAAATTAACTGCGCTGCCTCATTAAAAATACTGTTGTGGGCCCTACCAAGAGACCAGCATTGAGAGAATAGCTTTGAACTTCGGTGATGTTTAATTGGAGAGCCTAGAAGGAATAAGAAGAATGGATAGTCAGTCTGTGAGACTTAGGATAAGATTGGGCCTTGGACAGGGCACATTTATCATTTCCTGCTTGTTTGACAAAACCAGGTGATGGGGATAGGATGGTATCGGGTCTATTAGCGGAAATAACTGAAGGAGATCGCTAGGCTCACCCAAGTAGAGAAGAAGAATCAAATTGGAACAAGAAAGAAATCCTATCCTTTTAGTCTGAGAGGATGGCTGTTTCAGGTGGAGCATATTTCCCTGCCATGGCACTTGGGAGTTCCTCATTACGGTGCGGTGGCACAGGCTTGAGGTTGGCTGGCAGCATCACCAAGTGGGAGATGACTGCACAGACTGTCAGTCCATGTCTTTGTGTGGGCTTGGCATAGAGCTAGGGAGGCCCCACAGCATCCTTCCCGTTCATCTTTGGTCTATCTTCCCAGGTACATGGTATCTAGGAACTGAACTTATCTTGGCCACTGTGTGTCCCCAACTTTGTGTATCTCCCAGCACTTGTTAATCACTGAAGAATAGTTATTGAATGAATAAATTAAGAAATTTTGGGTAGAGATGTGAGTATATAACTATGTTGTACAGTACTTGCCTAGTTTAGGAGAGAACCTAGATCTAGTCCATGGGAGGGAGGGAATAGATTTAGAACTTCTGGGCAAGGATTTATGTTTAAGCATCTTCCCTTGGTAGTTTTTATGGAATTAACCTGAGCATTTTAATGTGCCACAGAGCTGTGACTGTTGAGTTATTTTGTTGGAGCGCAAGGATTTTGTTTTTTTATAAAGGAACAAGCTGTAAACTCCAGACCGACATACTATTAAAAGACACACACTCATGGCCTACCTCCAACCCCAAGCCCCAAGGTACTGTGTTTCTTACCCTAATGTAGCCAGATATTATATTTCAAATTTCTCAGGGATAAAATAGATTCACTGAATGGTCTGATCAGTAAGTTAGTGTACACCATGTTGACAGACTTTGTTACTTTGAGAAATATCTGAAGGAAGCAATCCAAGAAGAGAAACGATTGCTGACTGTTTTGGCATATCGAATCCCAGGACTCAGGAGGTAGAGTTAGGAAGGTCCTGAGTTCAAGGCCAGCCTGGACCACTACATAGGAAATATAATGGAGGAGAGACATGTGTCAGACTCGTGAATTCAGAAAGTCTAGTAGATGGTACTAGGCTCCGTTGTTTCTGGGCCATGGTCAGGCAGAACATCCCACCTAGGGTGTGGTCTGTTATATCTACTTTCCTCATAGCCAAGAACCAAAGAGGATAAGTCGGGGGATAAATACCCTCTTTTGTGGCCCGCCCTCAATGATCTACACCTTTCAGCTAGCCCTGCCTCCTGGAGTTTCCATCACCTCTCAAAACAGTGCCATCAGCTATGGACCAGTTATACAACACACAAGCTTGTGGCAAACATTGTGTTCAAATCTGAATTCAGTCCAGCTATGGGCCAGTTATACAACACACAAGCCTGTGGCAAACATTGTGCTCAAATTTGAATTCAGTCATGCTCAAGTAGGGTAATCAAAGAGAAGACACAAAGAACTCTGAAGCTAACCCTACTTTCATGATGGTTAGCGACACAGGAAAGATCTATGAGTATTTTCTTATTCTTTGAATTGTGGTCAAATAATGTATAATAAAATGTACCATTACCACTTGTATTTATCCATTTTTTTTTTTCTTTTGGGAGATTGAGTATCAGATTTCAGCCCAGGTTGGTCTGGAATTCTCTTCCAAGAAGACACTCAAACCTATAACCTCCAGTTTCTACCCTCAAGTGTGGAGGTCACAGGTGGATACTGCCATATCTGGCTAACTTGGCCATCTGTAACACATACGGTTCTGTCGTGTTGAGTTGTTTTTATAGTATTGCTCACTTAATCTCCAGAACCTTCCCACTTTTCAAAACGGATGCCATCTAGTTGAAGTAGCCACCATTCTATTTTCTACTTCTGTGCCTTTGACCCCAGCAGGCACCTCATTGGCTCAGTGCTTGCTCTTTCATGCCTGGCTTCTTTCACTTGCTGTCCCTGAGATCTTCCCATGCCGTAGCAGCCAGGTGTCAGAATTTCCTTCCCTTCCAAGGCTAATGCTTCCCTGTATGTGTGTTCCATTTATTTGATGAAGGACACCTCCCTTGGGCTGCTCCTCACGACAGAGGACAGGGCTACTAGGGACTAGTGTCTTAGTCACTGTAGCTCCATGTCCAAGGCAACTTCACAGTGCAGGTATTTAATTGAAGACTGACTTACACTTTCAGAGAGTCAGCCCATGATCATCATGGTGGGGAGCATGCTGGTGCCCCTGCAGGCATGGTGCTGGAGAAGTAACTGAGAGTTTCCTGTCCTGATCTGCAGGGAGGGTGTGAGGGCAGGCCCTGGCGCAAGCTTTTGAAACATCAAAGCTATCCCTAGCAATACACCTCCTAATTCTTCCCAAACAGTTCTAGCCGGTGATTAAGTATTCAAACATAGGGACCTGTGGGGGCCTTTATCATTCAAACCAGCATATGGATGTTGGAGCATCGTTTTTTTTTGAGACAGGGTCTCTTAAGTTAAGACTGAGCTTGGACTTGCAGACTTCCTACCTCAGTCTGCTGGAATATTGGGAAGACAGGCCTGTACTACCACACCCACCTTGGACCACTTCTTGACAAATTACTGCATCTATACATATTTTGTTTATACATAAGATTATATTGTAGGCGGTACTTTGTAGCGTGACTGTTTCCCTCAATGGTGCATGTGTATCCTCTCATCCATCAACATTAAGATGCAAGATGCTCTTTTTTTGCACCATGTTTGATGTCCCCTTGTGTAGATTTAGGTTGCTTGCTAATTCTCGATAATATAACAAAGCCTCAGTAAACATGCTGAGGCTTAGGCTTTGGCATGTTCACCTGGTGATGATGATGATGATAAATTATTACAGTTGAATCTTGGGCTGGATTTTCTAGGAGCATAGCCTAGGTGAGACTTACTTGTGAGGGGCGAGGCTGGGGAAGAAGGGGGAACACAAAACAAAGAAGGCCTTAAGTCAAGCCTTAGCCTGACTGGAGTATAATTACACCAACATATTCCCTTGGAACCAGGAGGCCAAGCTTTTACACTGTCAACCATTTACTTTGGAACTCTCAGGCCTTTGGAATCTTCAGCTGAGAGCAGTTTGATAGAAAGCTGGTGTCTGTGAGCAGCTAGTCCACAGGACAGGACTGCTTTACATCAAGGGGTAGATCACAGGCCCTGATACAGAGCATATTGGCAGATGGCTGCCCAGGTGTTAGTAACATATGTGATCCTGACTTTAAGCTGGGTGCTCTACCAAGTATGTAAATGAAATGTTAAGTCTTGTGGCCCAGAAGGTGACATGTCTCTATTATTTAGGTGAAATATAAAAGCTATCTTCTCTGTATGTCATAGGAACAAGTGGAGCTGTGAGGCAGCCTTTGGTGGTGTCTAAAGCCTGGGTTCATGATAGACAAGCTGTGAAATAGAAACACTAATTCTTAAAGCGGAGGTGGTGGGACACAGGTTTTGTGTGTGTGTGTCCTCTACTGTCCACCAGGTCTAGTCAGTCTCAGATATCTACTTGGTAGGGACTGTTGAAACTTGATATTTTCCCGTAATCTCTTCTGGGATTGAGAGCCCTCCTGTGTTCACCGGTCAGCATTATTTCACTCATTCGATAGATAGTCTTCTCCACAAGGGTGTGAATTGCCTGGACATTCCCACAGTGTAAACTGCACCTGCAGCCTGAGGCATCTTGCTAGCTTCAACTAGGGTTAAACTCCATACCCACAGGAAGCCATCTACAGACCCATCCCCACCCTCCTGGCTCATGTGTCACCCCTTCCTTCCCAGCCTTAGACCAGTTAATGAAGCTCTTTAATTCCATTTTTATTACTTAAAGCATAGGTTGCAGCATGGAATCTATACACACACTAGTACACACGCTCACACACACATGTCCACACTGTTTTCTTCATTAATTTTTAATTGTGCCAGCAGCATTGCCTATGTGATGGATGAAGCAGTGTCCTGGATTTGGGGCTTCTTGCTTCTGTTCTGTGTTCAGGACAGATGGAGCATACCAGGGGACATCTGAAAGCACAGAATTGGGGTTCTTGTCAGGAGCTGGTTCATTAGCCAAGAGCCAACTAAAGAATTCTCTCCTTTGTCACTCTTCAGAGTAGGACAGCATTCTTTAGATTAACACAGTCCTTGGAAGAAGCCACTAGGGAACACACTGACCTTGGCTTCTAACTGCCTAATACTAAGCCAAGTATTGCCCCCTCACAACCCTCCCCTCTCTCTGCACCTGCAGCGTAAAGCATATATAAGCAGCCTGGAAATAATAAAGATTGACCACTAGATCAGATTCCCAGACTGGTGGTCCTTCTTCTGCACCTCCTGCCCCCCCCCCCCCATTCTCTCTCTACAGATGACAGGGACCCTGATGAAGTCCTGAGGGTTGGGACAGGTTCTGGAGTATTGATCCACAGGGGCTATGGAGCAGTCCCAAGCCTTTCATGTGGAAATGGCCTGTAAAGGGTGACAGGGATGGGGAAGGGGAGGCTCTAACCTGGCTTGGAGTTTGGATTCTTTTGTAAAAGAAGATTTTGCATATCATAAAGAAAAGAATAATGAGCAGGGCTTCTATATTTATTAGGGATGTTGCAAACACACACACACACACACACACACACACACACAGTTATGGACACACACACACACACACACACACAGTTATGGACACACACACACACACACACACACACACACACACACACACACACACAGTTATGGCCAGGAAACAGGTATCCAGAAAACACTCAGGGTATTCAGATGCCTGCTCCTGTGTCTGTGTCATCTGTGTGTGGCACCTGGATCTCTCTACCAGTCAGCCTCTCTGCTCTCACCCCAGCTCTCTTCCCACTTCTTCAGCAAGTTTACGCACACATACTTTGACCAATCCTATCTGCCTCTGGGTCTCCCAGAAGTTTCTGCTTGCACTTCCTCTTCAGAGTCGCATGACTAGGCTCTGCCTTATCTGGTGGGTAGACTTAGTTACACAACTGCTATCTTCAATTCTGTATTTTTCTCAGCCCTGAAAGCAATGTTAATGTTTTGATTTTAACAATGAAAATTATTTCCATTTAAAGACTGGTGTAGATTGAATAGATGATCTGAGGAGTCCCCAGATTGTTCCATTCATAACAGCAGAGCAGAGAGACAGTTGAAGCAAAAACAGTTTGAATTTGTGTGTGTATGGGGAGGGTGAGTTAGCTGAGAGTAGATGGGTTCCAAAGTTTGATTATGAAATTTAATAGTAATGAATTAGCTTTCATCAGGGACTGTTTTCTGGGAATTCTGGTGGTACAGCCACTGAATAATACATTTTCAGGTGAGCCCAGACTTGAGACGTCACAGTGGCGAGTGGGTTATTGCTTTGTTACAATTGTTATGTTTAAAGCTCATCTAAAATCAGTTTCTGTCTCTAAGAACTGGCGTTTTTCTCCTTACTGTGGCTTCTGCAGGCTTTTTCTATAAATGGACAAATAGTAAGTTTTTAGTACAAAATTAATACATATATAAGTAAACAAGTTTGTTGTGTCCTGGTAAGCTTTTATTTCTGGGTACTGAAATTTTAATCTTTTGTAATATGCAGATACCATTAAATATTGGCCTTTTAATCTATACTGCAAATCACTCTACGTCATCCTTACCTCCTAAGCTGTGTAAGGGCTGACGTCATAGCTGGCCAGCTTTAAACATGAATAGAGTCCACACCCCAATTTGGAGAGAGCAATATATATATATATATATTGCTTGTGTGTCCGTGTCCGTGTCCGTGTCCGTGTGTGTGTGTGTGTGTGTGTGTCCGTCCATCCCTGTGCATACACCCGTACATCTTCTCAGCTCCCCTCATGAAGATGAAGCAGCTCTAGAACAAGAATGCAGAAGAAGGAGACTCTGCTCATAAAGCTGCTAAACTTTGCCTCTGCAGATCCAGTCAGGCCTTTGGGTTCCATGTCCTCCCATCTGGCCATTCACAGAACCAAAAATATTGGGAGGGATTGATGTCTGTCCTGTATCTATTATGAATGTGTACAGGCCTGTTCTCTTTTCCTTTCTAAACAGTATGGTTGGTAATAGTGACTCTTTACATAGTGTTTGCATTGCATTTGCTAACCCAGAGGTCTCGTTTAAGGGATGCTGAGCATCTGTGGATTTTAGTGAGAGATCGTAGCACTAGAACACAGTGATACCTAGGGTTACTGTCTATGTCAAAGGCTTGGGTCTCTCAGGCTCCTTTTCTCACCATTATTCTTAGAAAAACAAGGAAAACATGTGCTTCTGCAGAAATGCAGGTGCAGGAGAGGGGCTCAGCAGTTCAGAATACTTGCTGCTCTTGCAGGGGACTGGAGTTTGGTTCCCATGTTCAGGTTGTTTACAACCACTTACAACTCTAGCTCTAAGAAGTGATACCCTCTTCCAGCTCCCTCAGGCACTTACACGCATTTACACATACTAATGTAGGCACACATAGCACACAGAGACATTTTTAAAAATACAGATGCATGATTTGTTTAGTATAGTATTTGTGGGAATCAGAAAAGTTAAAGAAGCATCTAGGATTTCTAAACTATTCTATTACAACCTGTGATCATGATCCAAAAGCAAACCTATATTGCAGATCTATTTGATATGAATCAGTCTTTCCAGGATTCTCAATCCCAAATCCTTAACAAACATAAAAATTTAAATAATTGTCTGTTTTGGAGTTAGTCTAGATCTAGCAGTGACCCTCCCTGGGAGGAAGTTTGCTTGACTGTTGCCAGGCAACAGCTCATCCTGGTGTTGGCTGCCAGCAAGCTGTTGGCAGTAAGTATAATTTTTTTTTGTCTTGTTAACAAAAAAATCAGTGTAAAAGATGCAGTAGTGTATCAAGTGCACATTGTTGTTCAAATGTCTACACCGTAGATGATAACTTTCCACACTCACATGACCTTGGCATACTGTTGTAATCGTGTGTTGAGCCAGCCTGCTCACTCATCTGCTTGTGTCGTCAGCTGATGGTAACACAGACTGTAGGGAGGGTACTGCTGTAATAACGATATTGTTTCCACAAGATCTCTTCTGAAAAGCTGAGGTTATGGTTGTGATGTGTGTCTACTGTTTTATTGCGTGAAGAGACACCATGACCAAGGAAATTTATAAAAGAAAGCATTTAATTGGAGGTGTACAGTTTTATAAGGTTAGTCCATGACTGGGAAGGCAAGAAGCATGGTAGCAGACAGACACACATGATGCTGTAGATGTAGCTGAGAGATTACATCTTATCCAGGAGCAAAATGGACAGAATAGAGAGAGAGAGAGAGAGAGAGAGAGAGAGAGAGAGAGAGAGAGAGAGAGAGAGAGAGAGAGACAGAGAGAGACAGAGAGAGACAGAGACAGAGAGAGAGAGAATCGAGCAAGCTAGAAATGTCATGGACATTTGAAATGCCCATGCAAAGCCCCCTGCATCCACTGACACACCTTCTCCAACAAGGCCACACCTCCTAACCCTTCCAAAACAGCTCCATCATCTAGAGACCAAATATTCAAATATGTTAGAGCTATGGAGCCATTCTTAGTCAAGCTAACACACCATGTATATATGCTAACTACCAGTTCATGTCTTAAGTGTGAGACAGGTTTGTTCCCTGGTTCTTAAATAGGGTTTACCAATGAGGCACCTTGAAACACAGTGGCCTTGAGTAGATGTGATGACATGCCACCAGGGGACAAGTTCTACTGCAGGCAGGCAGGTCCCTGTTTTTTCCCTCTTTGGCTCAACCGAACATAAAACAAGTTTTTCTAGGACAAAACATCTTAGAACAAAATTTTTATTTCATAAGCAAATGTGATGTGAGTCATCTTGTACATACATAGAATTAAGAAAAGTACACCGTTTACTTTGTAGCGGCTCTTCTAAGAAACTGTACTGCCTCACAGACTTGTCTCTGGATGGTGGCCAAAATGTTTTTCTCCTTATTACGTTAGTCAAGAGGACACTGTGAGGGGTCACACAGAACATCGGCCATGTCCGTCTGTACGTTGTCGGGGTGGCCTTCTTGCAGTTCGGAAGGTACTAATGCTTCAGGAGGTCAGTGGAAGGAGGCAGGTGGACAGCCCTGACTTCTGGGTCTTCCTTTCTGATTCTCTGTCTGCTTTAGCTTCAGTTGGGACCCACTTTGCAGAAGATACCCGGAGTTGTGAGCTCAGTGCTTACATGAGCAGCCGAAATGATGAATGGGTTTTTGTTGTTGTTTCTTGGGTTTCTCTAAACAGCTTTTGGTTGCTTTAATAGGGCATTTAAAGATCTTACCTTATCACCTCCCCTAGCCCTTCCCCAAGCAGTCCGAAATCTGAACTCTGCTCACAAACACAAGAGATTGATGTGATGTGGTAGCTAAGGCTGTAACCCCATCCTTGCATGATTTCTGTTTATTGTTTGTGTGTTTTGTCTTTTTTGCATTTTGCTGTGAGCAGCGCAACTACTTCAGCATCATGTAAACACATGAGGGGATGTTCGTAGCGGCCTGTCTTTAAAGGTTGAACCAGCTCACATTAAAAGGGGATCTGCTTTCAGGTTCTGCTCAAGTTTCCATGCAGCAACATCAGAGCTATTTTTAGTGGAGTGATCACCAGGAAGAGCCGAAAACAGCTGCATTCAACAGTAGACGCACCACAGAGAGAGAAAGGGAGGGAGGGAGGGGGGAGGGGGAGGGGGAAGGAAAGCATTTGGCTTGAGCCTGTTGATATGGGAGACAAAGGGGGATGGAAATCTGTTCTTCAGAGTTAGGTAGGCATTCCCTGTTCAGAGCCCTTGAACCTTTGCAGCATTGATGGTGTTAATTTAGTGCTTGGCTGCCCTGGCTCTGCGTCCAGCCAGATGCCATGATACAGGCAGATCATAGACCATCTTTCAGAGTGCCCGTTCTGAAAAGACAGCAGCTCCTTCTGCAGAAACAGCTACTAGATATCAGGAACTGGGAGGGTGTTTGTGTTTGCGCGTGCATGTGAGTGCATGAGTGTGTTGAGTGCATTATTAACTGTTCCTGTTTGATACAAGTGACTTCACCATTTTGAATAACGTGCACTTCACAATAAAAAGAGAGTTTTGATAGCAGGTCTGTATACTTCAGAACTAGCTAACTTTCTTTTTAGGTATTTATAATTTTTGGCTTTTTTTTTTTTTTTGAGACAGGGTCCTTCTACATAGCCCTAGCATTCCTGAAAATTACTATGTTTACCAAGCTGGCCCAAATTCACTGAGATTTGCTTGCCTCTGCTGCCTCTGCCTCTGCCTTCCAAGTCCTGAGATTAAAAGATGCTACCAACCCAGCCTCCCTACCTACCCATCATCCTACCCTTCCTTTCGTTCTTCCTTCCTTCCAGAGGCATTTGCTGTAACCCCTGAACATGCCAGCCACTTAGAATGCCTTGATGTATATAAAGACAGAATCTACTTCGTATAGATATAGAGGGTGTGGAGAAAAGGAGACAGCTTGGAGAGGTGGCATTTTCTGGAATGAACAGGGTTTGCATCTAAGCAAGGGGTAGCTGCCTAGAGCAGAGACAAAGATGAGAGGCATTTGTTCTTGGAAGACCACATGCAGCTTGGTATCATGAGGATAAAGGAGCATGAAGTGAGGGATGGCAGAGGAGGGAAGTAGAGCAGGTGTGGAGCTGAGCAGCTTGGAAGTGACACAGATCACAGGGGGCCAGAGGCCAGTGATTTTTATTGCATGCTAGACTGGACTATATAAAAACTGAAGACATTGCTAAGTGCATGCATCCATGCATGTACATGTGCAAAGGTCAGCAGTTCCATACAATTAAGTATCTTACATAAAAGTATCTTCCATGGCAAAGTGAGCCAATCCTCAAACTGAGGGGCATGAGAGTCCTTTGAACATTGCCTGTAAAAGGCAGAGGTGGAAAGGGAAGGAGAGAGGGTGAGCCACACCTCCAGGTTAGGGACACATCCCACAGTGGGTTGGTAGATTAGAGTGGAGCCTCCTCTGCCTGTCCAGGAAGCAGTCTGTGAATGGACGCCACAGGAAGCGAACGTTTTCCTGAGTATGTTCAAGGCTTTAATTATGTGGACTTCATTTGATGCCATAGGAATTAGACAGTTTTATGGGGAAAATAACTTGAATGTTCTGTGCACAGTAGAGTAACTGTGATTGACAACAATTAATTGTATGCTTCAAAATAGTAGGGAAGATTTGACTGTTCCCAACACAAAGAAATGATGTGTGAGGTGATAGATATGCCAATTACCCAGATATAATCCCTGCATGTTGTACATACACATATTTAAAAAGCACATGGGCTACAGTTATATATCAATTGAAAGAAATACTATCAAAACTGAGAATCGGAACAGAACGTCTAGTGGAAACCACATCCTCCATTCACACCTGGGAAGAAAGTTCTACAAAGTATTCATTGTAGAGCTCAGCCTATGACCTCTTAAGTCTCTGAACATAAGCTGAGTGGTGGCAGGGGTAGGTGTGGGGGGTGGGAAGGTGTTATTGAGTTATGAACTTAGTTCTCATCCATGCTATAGGCGGGTGCTGCTCCACTGTGCTTTGTATACAGTTCCCTTTGGCAGGATTTTTTCTAAGCTGCCTAGGCTGGCCTTGGGGTAACTTTGTAGCCTAGACAGACTTTGAAGTTCCCTTCCTACTGTCATGGAAAGGTAGCAGTATTGTTCTCTTGTTTTCACCTCAGGAGGGGGGATGATGATTCTCTGTTCTCAGGGAGAGTCAAATGTTAGGAATGACATTCCCCAGAGTCCCTTGGCTTGGCCTCAGCCAGTGGATTGCGGGAAGAAGACACTTGATGTGGGAATGAGAGAGACACCTGAGGCATCTGGAGAACAGTCACAGTTTGTGAGAATGGCCAGTGAGGAAACAGCCAGAGAGAGAGAATGAGAATGAACACCTGGAAGGGTAGACGAGAGGGAAGTCAGTACAATGGGAGGTGTCCAGACACAGGCAGGTACCAACCTAGTGTTACCCTGGCAAACAGCAGACACTGCCTTTTGGGAATTGAAATAGCTTCGTCTTGCTGTCAAGCCAGCTTGTGAGTTAGGTCCACTAAACCCTGAAGATCCTCAGGAATTCACTTTGGGGAGCCTAGGTTCCCTTTCCTGATGACACACGTACACATATGTAAGTGTCGCCTGCTGTGTCACCAGCTTCTTCAAATCAATATTTTCCTTTTCCTTTCGTCTTTGGTGTGGTGTATGGTGTGGAGTGAGTAGCTTTCAAAGGAAGAAATTGGGAAAACTAAAGTGATCTCTGTTCTCCAAACAAATGGGCCATTTCCTCATCTGACTGGTTTTTGGCATCATGAAGAATACCAGGAATATGACCATGTCCAAAACATGGATGGATTATTTAGAGCTCTGATCTCTTCAAAACTCCAAAGATAGATGATAGTGGCCTTCTGAATGACAAGATTCTTCTTCCTTCGAAAGTAGAATTGTTCCAGGGAAACGAGAGGCCTGACAGTTAAATCCAACATGTGTTTGTCACCTCTTCAAACCAGGGCTATTGTCAAAGAACAGACTGCACCTATGGTCAGCTCTTGCTTCTTAGTTCCAGGACTGGCCCAAGGACTTAGAGACCTCTCCGTGGGGCAGGAGAGATGGCTCAGAGGTTAAGAGCAACTGGCTGCTCT
Source organism: Phyllotis vaccarum (assembly GCA_033318265.1). NCBI lineage: Eukaryota > Metazoa > Chordata > Mammalia > Rodentia > Cricetidae > Phyllotis > Phyllotis vaccarum. The sequence continues at coordinate 50,446,588 of JARWLC010000006.1, forward strand.
TCCAGAGGTCCTGTGTTCAATTCCCAGGAACCACATGGCAGCTCACGACCATCCATGGTGAGATCTGGTGCACTCTTCTGGCCTGCAGGCATACATGGAGGCAGAATGTTGTATACCTAATTTAAAAAAAAAGAGAAAACCCACTGTGGTCATCTTGGGGTGTAATTGGTTCAAGCCTTGTGCTCTCTCGTGTGCTCCTCCCCCCCCCACCATACACAAAAGGCCGAAACGTGCCCTTGAGCTATCTTCATGCTGCAGGTGTCTTCTCTTAAAGGGGTAGATTTTCAACTGTTACTGGTATCTAAGCACTGCAACCCCATTGACTTTGTCTGGGAAACCCAGCTGGTTCCCCCTGAACCATAGGGGAAGGAGAAGGGCTGGGATCCCTCTGTCTCCCAGCCATGTGTGAGTCCTCTCTGGGGTCATGGCCTGAGTGGAAGGCATGGGATCTGTCTCCTTCAGCTCTCTCCATCCCAGAGACTTGCCGCATTTGATAGAGGTGGCCATCCCCACCCACCTCCTCTGTGTCTGTGGTTACTATGGTTTGGCCATTGTGTTCATATAGGCACCTCAGTTAAAGTCCTAGCCCTTAGCAGGGTGCTGTTAGGTGGGGTGGTGATGTTGGAAGTTAGTTTTCATGAGTAGATTGGCTTAAAAGCAGGTTGGTCCCACTAAGTGCTTTCTGCTCTTGTTTGAGATGTAATATATACACAACTGCCATTGCCATTTACACCCTCAGACAGTATTGCTGGCATGTCCTGTTTGGATTTTAATCTTACAAATAGTGGGATAAGTGATTCTTTATAAAGTTAGCTGCCTTGGTTATCTCATGGTAGCAATTAATTCTAAGCTGACTTCTACACTGTTTTATTAGTATAATATAGAGAATACATTGAGGGGCTTCTACTTGGGGTTGTGATAATAAACGAGAGTTTACCAGGGATGTACTGAGGACCAGGCCTTTGCTGAGGACCCAGTGGGGAAGTTGACAGCTTGGAGGCTTTTATATGTAGTTGGAGCCAGAGAACTGGTGGGCAGTCTGTCTTTAAAATCTTGTGTCAACAGCAGTACTGATGGGGACAGAGAAGAGTCCCAGGAGGGGAGCTTCAGGCAGAAGGGTTCTTAGTGGTTCTGCCATCCAAAGGAACACCAGAAGTTTTCAAACACCCTCATCATCAAGGGATTCAGAAGTGACGAGTCTCCAAGCATCATGCAGAGATGTCTGTGGTCTTTGATCCATCCTAGAGTCCTCAATTTTATCTGTGTTGTGGAGCATGTTCAAACTGTTTTTTGCTGTTTCAGTGTTACGTGATGTTTAGTTAGTGAATGAGTGAGGAAGTAAGAAAAGCAAGGGAGTGCACCTCTCTGGAGTCTAGGATAAGAGGAATAAGTATCTGGATTTTTTAGCATTGGCTGCCTGCTTTCCCATTGCCTGTACTTGGGCCTTTTGCCACCATAACAAACTACTTGAAGTAACCAACTTATTAAAAGGTTTACCTTGGTTCCTGCTTTTGTAGGTTCTGTTAAAGATTGATGGCGTCTTGCTTTCAGGTCTGAGGAGAGGTAGGGAACAAGTGGCCCAGCCAAAGTTGTCAAGGAGGAAATGGAGGATACCAGGGTTCCATGATTCCGTTGGAGGCACACCCTCTACACAAGTCCTACCTTTAAAGGCTTCACTAACCTACCAGATAGACTCTGGGGACCAAGCCCCCAAAACATGAGTCTTTAGAGAGCCACTCAAGAACTAAAATGTATCCACCCATCTTTCACTTATCTATTCATCCCCCTGTCTGTTCATCGGAGTCCATCTATGTATATCTTATATCATCTATCATCCATCTCTACCTATCACTGTTTATCTATAATCGATCATTTGTTGGCTATTGAAGCATGGCCGAATGCACGTGAAATTGCTTGCCATCTTAACAGTTTATAAGTGTGCAGCTCAGTGTAGTTACTCACTGTTGTTCTGTCCTTAGCCATCCTGTGTCTATAGAACTGGAACAAAAGGCACTAATGGCCACTCCCTAGGGCTCTTCCACCATCTCCCATCAACCAGCTGCCAGTCTACTCTCTGTCTATGAATATGATGACTCCAGGCACCTCTGATACATAGATTCATACAGAAATTGTCTGTTTTTTTTTTTTTTTTTTTAACTGCTTCATTGCACTTAACAGAATGTCCTCAGGGTTTATCTGTGTTATAGAATCACCTTCCCTTTTCAGGCTGAAGAATATTCCTTTATGTATATACTACATTTCAATTATACATTCATCCATCAGTGAGCTTGTGCCCCATATACACACCTCCCATTGTGAATAAGGCTTCTGTAGACACAATGTACAAATATCTAGAATGCTTATTTTGTTTGTTTTTTGACAGCAGTGGGGGTGGTGGAATTGTATATTCAGAAGCAGAACAACTGAATCATAGGGTTTTCATTCTGTATGTGTGTGCGTGTGTGTACACGTGTAAGTACAGGTGTGAGTGCCCATGTGTGTGCATGGAAGTCCAGAGGAGGATGTTAGGTGTTTTTCTCTGTGGTTTTCTGTGTTATTCCCTTGAATTAGCATCTCTCACTTCACCTTGGGCTCACTGTCTAGTTCTCTCCCAGGCTTGTGGCCAGCCTGTGCCTTCTCCACCTCCAAGCTACAGGCTCATCTGTTCATGTCTGGCTTTTTCCTGAAGTGATGGAGATCCAGACTCAGTTTCTCAGACTTGATGAATAGGTTCTTTACCCATTAGCCATCTCTCTAGCCTTTGATACTATTATTATTATTTGAGGAACCCCTATGCTGTTTCCATTGTGTTGTATGTGTTAGTAGTGAGACCCATGGGTCATCTGGTGGCATTGATCATAAGCCTTCTTTAACTACCTGCATGGACCTTGCTTTTTCTCTCTACTTCTCCTTTGTGTGTTGACATGGATAGACCTGGCCACAGGTGCACAGAGGACTCACATCTCAGAATCTCTTGTCTCTTTTGGAAAACATGGAGTTGATCCCCAGGTCTGTGGGCAGATGTCTTCTGGGGAAATCCCAGGCTGCTCCAGAGTTTAAGCTGGAACCAAACTGGCCCTAGACTTGGAGTTCTAGGAACAGCTGCTCAGCTCTCCTCTGCCACCATTTCAGTTGTGATTAGTAGGTTCATTTGCATCTAAAAGGAGTAGTTTTCTTATCAGCACCATTGAGTTGGGAACCAGTGTACTCCATTTATGTAGAGTGGCCCATTTAAACAGGGCCCATTAAGCAGTAAAAGTAAATGTGGGTGTTTTACAAATGCAAATACATCATGCAAATAATGTGCTTTCTGCTGAATGATGCCACGGTTTTCATATGTAAAATTAGAAACCTGTAGCACTAAGATAATGATAAACACCTTTGCAACTGCTCTGTAAGATGTGTACTGAGCTGGTGCTTCTGAAACCCAGCGTTGGGTTTAGGCAGGATTTCTTCAGGATACCAGAACAGGCCTTCCATATTATCCAAAATATACATATACTTATCTAGTTATTTATATATTCCTAGGTAATCAAGAAATCACAGAAAAGAGTTCATAATCACATCGCTCATTACTTACCTTCAGTGATGAAGTTTATAATTTTCTTTCCACTTTTTTCAGAGTGTTTATATCATCGTAGGGGAAGAAGGTATAGTATAGATGTGCTCCTTTGTAAAAGATTTAATTATAGCTCTATTAGAGATTAGATTTTAATTCTTAAAGTTTGAATCATTGTGTTAGGGACATGCAAGCAGCTTATGATATCTTCTGTGTGCAGTGCCTTTAGCTCACCTCTAGGTGGGGAGTCTCTGTTGGACAAATGCATACATGCCTGAGAAGTGAATGAATGGTATATATTTCCAGAATAGAGAGGTAGTATGGGCTATAACTTATTTCCCGAGTGGCTGGATAGACTATAAGTGCTAGAACAGTTCAGACTGCTCATCAGGTGGAAGTTGTTGGGAAATACCTTCCCGGGGTGTGAGATTGAAGTTGATCCCTAGAAGGTGGCTCTACTGAGAACACAGGACAGGGCAGGTAGGAAAGAGGGTGGGGTCTGATGAATCCTGCCTGTTCTAAAGATGCGACCAGACAGCATCGGGAGGGCATCAGGAAGATGTTGGGAAAGCTGTTGTGAGCCAACAGCAGGACCCAGAATTGAGAGAAGCTGCCCCACCCCATGAGCATGGTTTTGTTTACACTGAAGTCTTCACAGGAAAAACTGCATGACAATTTACTATATAGACTGTGCGAAAATTAAATGCGTGCTGACATGGAGCAGGAGCTCCAGTGACACCCACGGCCTCAGCGATACCTCTGCCAACTCCAGGTTTGGTGAGAGTGTGCACCCTTGGCCTGGCAAGGATAAGGAGGAGTTATTCAGGGCTAGTAGCTTTGCAGGAGAATCTGGGTGGGGAGGCCTCCTGACACTTAGGAGAACTTCTCAGGAACACAAAGTCAGTGAGGCCACCAAGGCAGAGTTCAGGGAAGGGCAATGACAGTGTTAGAGACTCCTGGCGTGTGACCAGGAACATTTTGTAAGTAGTCACCAGATGCGGATTCTACTTTCTTCTCTTTTGTTATATGAGGAATGCAGAGTTCAAGTTTAAGCTTTCACCCCCCAAGTTCTCAGTGTTGTAGTTACTAAATAAAGATTCAAGTAAAGAAAAGCCTAAGTATGCTGTGTTTGGATGTTGAAGGTACCACTTGGTAAACAGTGACAGATACACTGTGGAAGCCTCTAAATTCATATAGTAGTGTCCTAACCATCTAGTACTTCAGGATATGACCTTGTTTGAAAATAAAATCCTTGATGGAATTAGCTGCAATGAGGTCCTGTTAGAATATGGTAGACTACTCATCCAGTAAGATTGGTATCCTTACACTCAGGAGGGTTTTGGAACAGATGTGGGTGTGGGGACATGCTCTGTGAACATGAGGCAGGGGTCACTGGCACTTCCCAAAGGGGAGCACCCAGGGTTTCTAGCAGACTATGAGAAACTAGCAGAAAGGATTGGAAAGGAAGGCCTGAGGGTATGTGAGACTAAAAGTGAAAGGATTTTAAAGAGATAATGCCCCAAACAATGGAGAACTGACTTAACCAGATGCAGAGTACTGTTTTTGAGCGGGTAGTGAGTGAGGAATGGGAAGGAGGGTGCTCTGTGGGCAGTTTTCATTTTTTTTCCTCATTTTGTGCTGCTTTCACAGCATCACTGGGCAATTCCTAAACAATAGAATTTAAATCTGGAGCCCAGGAAGCCCAAGAGCAAGGTTTTGGCAGATTTCTCACCCTGTTCCTTGGAGCCCAGATTCTCAGGGTACCCCAAATAGCATGTTCCAGTGTAGTAAAAGTCTTGAAGTTTATAGTTACAGAACTAAAGGAAATCATAAAGCAAGAAGCTTTTCAACACATTGGCGGGAATATCAGGTAGGCATTTTTTTCCGGCAAGTCTCAGGTGTTACCCACCTAAGCCCCTGAGCCTTTGGGTTGCTGGAAGCAAGTGTTCTGTTAGTACTTTCTGAAAGGATTTATCAAATAGAAAAGAACCAAGATAATTTGGCTACAGACCTGTAACATCCCGGGTCTCCACCATCACCAAAGCTCTAGTCCATCCATCTAGTAGGACTTTAATACAGTGTAGTGCCCCCCTCCCCCATTCCCTCCCCTTCCCCCTCCTCTCCCTTTGCATCCCCCAAATAAAACTCTAATTGACGATTGTGAGCAGGCCGACCACTACCAATACAAATGAAACAAGAGGGCACCTGCCCCTGAGCCACCATCACCTGCTGTCAGTTGCTTATGGGCAGCCCAGGCCCCAGCATATGAGGGCGTGGGTAGTCATGGGCACACAGGGCCATCTGTAGGCTGGTCTGCGGGAGTCTCCAGTGATTAGGTTACAAGATCATTCCACCTTTTTCTGTGAGCAGTGTTTTGCCCTCCGAGAATCTTGCCACTCTGTTGCTTATGCTTTCTGGGGTCCCAGATGGTGGTTGTCTGATCACTTCGGGGATTGCCTCCTGACAGTTGTCAACCTCCAAGTGCTGGCCAGCCCTGGGAGGTCTCCACCTGTTGGGTTTTAAGTTTCTCTGGAGGAAGAGAAAAGCTGTTTCTTTTAGCCATTGATGTTTTTAAAAGCATTGGTTGTATCTGCACTAATGAACAGATGCATTTGGAAACTCTCAAACCATCCTTCAGGAAAAGATGAACAGTGCTCATCTGTCACGGGAATGCAGAAAAGAGCCAAATTCAGAGAGCCCAGGGTGCTTGAGGAAGTGCGGGCATGAAGCCACCCGTGTCTCATGTGTCACTCTGTGGCCTCGGGTGGCCTTGAGTGTCAGGAAACTTCTGCAAACGGCACATTTCTTGGAATCAGGACGACAGGGACTTCTGTGGTTTACAGAGCACCTCTCTTTGACACCCCTCCCCCCATCCCATCTTAGGTGCTGCAGGTGATCAGTTGCCCCACAGTTTACAAGCAGCTGAGGCTCGGGCAGGTTAGCAGACCTGCAGCTGCATTTTGTACCCTCTTGCGCTATTCACACCTGGCCTCAGATAGGACCAGCTGCTTTTTGTCATCTCCTTTTAATGCCCAGACATTCCCGTTTTATTTACCTTTTATTTTCCAGGTTATGTTTCAGTAACTTGCTTTTCTTAAAAATTTTTTATTGTTTGATGATTTTATGCATGCATATAAAGTGTTTTGACGAAGCTCCTCTCCCCCCCTCCCCCCCCAGTGCTTCCTGCACGAGTATAGGACTGTCTGCTGGAGCCTCTCTGAGGCCACATCTCTGAAGAACATTGATTCTCTCTGCCTCAGCAGCCATCAAGTGCCTTCAGTTAAGAATGAGACTCAGAAGCCCCTCCCTAACCCATGGATTTGGGCTGGTAATCTCCTAGGAACTGGCACAGCTGGGAGTCCATGTGTGTAACAGCCCTGTCCTGTCTGGCAGGTAGTTCTGCTGCAGTGCAGCAGGGGGGCTACCTTTGGCTCATACCAGCCACACCCACTCTTCTGCCATGACTCCTGTTTATAGTGAGAGGCTCTAAGAGTGGGGAGGGTGTCCTGAGTCTTTGAGATAATTGCTTACACTCCAAGTGAAGCTTCTCCAACAGTTGGGGTGATTTGTTACCCCAACTTCTGTGTCTGTATCTCTGCCTAAGTCATCCTAATAACTACATTACACGTTTCAGACATTTAACATCTTTCCCTTAGGGGTTGTGTTAGGGTCTGAGGTAGGTTCTCTGCTTTGGAGAAATAATTTTTCCTGGTGATCTATCCACGGTTAGTGTGAAGGGACAGGATTGCAACATGATTTTGTTTTGTGTGATTGTTTTCTTTCTCAGGTAGCTTTGGCCTAGCATGTTGCCTGCACTGGTGGGTCCCGTTGTGCAGCTGATGAACTCATATTCTCTCTCTCTCTGTGTGGTGTGTTGTGTGTACTCTGACCATTTTATTCCTGGCAAAACATTCCGTGGTAGATATACAAATCCTGAAAATTCCTTTACACTCACATATCCATCTCCCCCCCCCCCCCCCCCTTTCAGGGCTAGGATGTAACAGGAATCACTGCCAAGCTGCTGACAGACAGGCAAACTCTAGGCCCTCATGAGGACTGAAGCAAGCTGAGCTAGCCTTTCAGTGTGCTGTGGGCCATTTTGGTGAGCAGCAAGGGAAGGTCAGACCGAGAGAATGTGAATCATCCACCCCTGTCTTCCTGTCCAGCAGGCCAGGCTTCATGTCAGTCACCCATCCGGGCGCCCCTGTCTCAGTCCACACACCTGGTACTTTTTCCCTCAGCTCTCAAGATTTTTAGACATCAATTTTATAACCTATGGTAAAGCAGATGTACCATTTTGGCCATTTTTAATTGTGCTGCCCATTAAATAACCACTGTTCACACATCCTCCCAGCCCCTGACAACCCCCTTCCTGCTTCCACCCCTGATCGGCCACTCTGCGGACCTCATGGAAGCACACTTGAAGGTGTTGGTCCTATTTACTGTCTTCATTTGTCTGTCGCTCTTTCACATCCCTCCATTTTGAAGCATCCTGTCCTTTGCAGTCTTACTGATTCATACTGGCATCCGGGGCCTTAGGAAAACACTCTTTTCTCAGTCTGACTGCCATTGGGCACATAAAAAGTCCAGACTGGTGAATACAGGAGTGGGTCATCTCAGAACTGTCCGAGCTTTGGGTTTGTAATACACCCCAATTTCACAGTGATTGAAGCTCGTGCGTGCGTGCTCCGTTTTCAGAAGGGTGTGTGTGTGTGTGTGTGTGTGTGTGTGTGTGTGTGTGTGTGTGTGGCAGATGTCTGGCACACTCTATCATGATTCCAAGAACTACCTCAGGGCCCTATCACCTGTTGACTCCTGGCATCCTCCTGGGAGTGCAGAAAAGGACATGAGGCCCAGGAGACATTTAATACTGTGGGCCTCTGGGGGATGCGTGCTGTTGGGAGATACTGTGCCTTCTCTTGATTTGTGTTGCTTCAGCACCTGGCTCAACGTTCAGGAGAACAGTGTTCTGAAATGCTAGTTCAGAGACAGGCTTCCTGGCAAGCAAGGCCCTCTTAACCTGTTGGCCTGCTTCCTTTGTCATGGAGTTGGTATGACTGATAGTGCTAAAGGTCACTGTTAGCATTATTGAAATGAGACATTTGCTGTGCGGGCATTGTATTGTTTCTGCTAATAGGAGCCCACTGTATTCCGCATATGGTTAAGTCAGATTGCTTTTTCTAGCCTGGGACTTTGCCTAGGAGAGATTCCCTACACTAGACCTTCCATGGGGAGAGATGGCTAAGAGTTCTGTGTGGGAAGGCAGAAATGGCAAGCTGGAAGAGGAGCAAGGAGGGAGGTGAACACTCTGGAAACCCAGGTCTGTTCTTGAGCTGACACCAGCTTAAAGCCCCTTGACTTCCCAGGACTGTGTTTGCTCACCTATGAAAGGTAGTAATCTCTCTTGCCTGGCACCAAGATTCAGGAAAAAGTAGGCTCGGTGGCTAACCACTTGCTTTTCAGTGACTAGCAGTGTGAAAACCATGGAGAGACTAGAATCTACCCAGTGATGGATCCTTTCTGGCCATTCTGCACAGAAGTGACATTCACCAGCCATGTATATTTACAGGACAAGGTTCAGGAGCCTCTTATTACCAGGGGTATATCATGTCTCCCCTCCCCTCTTGATTTGCAAAAGGGGAGTGGAGGGGAACAGCCCCTCATAAACATCACACCATTGTTTTCTCTGAATGCTTGTAGTTAATATGCATTTTTAAGTAATTTCATTTGGATGTATTTTTAACTAACTTTGAGCTCTAAAGGCCAATCAACCAGGAATGTCTCCAGCTGCAGAAATAAAAATCAGGTTTGTGCTTTGCCAGCCTGCAGCTGGAACCAGGGCCGTTAGCTTTCCTACAGGCCTTTCTTGTCTTTCTAGAAGGCATCAGAGGGAAGTATGACAGTTAAGCTCTTAGAGGTCACAGAAAGGAGTTTTATTAGGTTTTCTTCTTTTTTCCAGTCTTTTGTGGCACCAAATACAGTTCTCAATAGGCATTTGGCATCCTCAGATCCCTAACGGTTGATGACATCATTTTGAGGGAAAATTTAAAAGGAGCATGTGGAATATGGCACTGGGGAATGCCCAGTTCACTTACCTGCTAGTAACACACACACACACACACACACACACACACACACACACACACACACACACACACACACACACACACACACACACACACACACTGCCTACCCTTTGAATGCACTGGGTACTGTGGCAAGGGACCACTGTAGGCACTGTGTTGGGCCAAACCTCCCTCCACCACCTAAGGACAGACCAAAGGGACAGCAGAACCAAGTGACCACAGAATACTGATCGGTGACTTAAGGTGTTAAAAGGGTGCTGTAGAAATCCTCCGGTAGATTTCTATCATACAGAGAATTTTTCTTATCTAAAACTGCTAGGTTTATTTGACCTCAGCTCCCCATATTTGCTCCATCCTGGGTGTCTACTCAGTTTTCAGCCAAATCAAGGTCAGGATAAAAAGGAGATTTGGGTGGCAGTAAGCTGGATATTCAGGCTTCTGCGGTAATACTCAATTATTGAATTCCCCAGAAGCAATGAACTCCTCTATATAATGAAGTCCTCAGTTTTTAAATATCTTTATGAACCAGCCAGCTCAGTATTGGCAGCAGCCAGCTTGCTGTTTCCTGTTTTATTACAAAGATAAGGTGGCAGGTTCTGGGAGCTCACTGGCATTGTTAAAGGCAGCTTAAACATTTTAATGTACCTTTTTCTTCCTGACTGATCCTTAAAGGGTCCCCGAATGCCATAAGGAAGGAACCATATGGGAGAGAATCAGCTTGCCATCATTGTCCTGCATCCCTGAACCCCCAGCCAGGTCTGCTACTGTCCCGTGCACCTCCTTGTCACTCAGAAGCCTCACCTGCCAGGGATGACCATATGGATTATAGGGAACACATTATTTCTGATCACTTTTAGTATAGTGAATACAAAGAAAAATAAAACAGAAAGGTCTGTTAGCATTCAATTTCACAGTGCACATACTTCTCAAATTGCAGGTGCCACTCAGGCCTCCGGGATAGAGTGAGCAAGCACCACACTGTTTTTTTTAGTACATATCAAAGTTCTATTTAACACAGTATATGCAGTCTATTATGTTTGCAATACTACATATAGATGTACAAACCTCCATTTAAAGCTTCTTTGTTGCAAGAGAGTGCTAAGGACCCTGGGAACTGAGGACAGTGGTGCTGATTCAGTTGGCTCCACATGGTGCCCAGACCTCTAATTCACTTAAAAAGAAGAGAAAAAACCAACGCAGTCTGGAACATAGCGAGGCATGTGAAAGCGAAGTGTGCTAAAACAAGAGATGGCTGTGTTTGCAAGCACATCTGACATTATCATGCTATTTAATAGCATTTTTATGTGGCAGCTTTTCCTCTTCCTAACTCCTCCTCAATCATGTACTATGTCCCTATAGCTGTGACAATATTTGTACCTCTGGTAATGGAATTCTAGCAGGCAGAATGCCATTGGCATCTCCCTTTCTTGTTAACAACATTGCCATCCTTTACAGCCAGACTCCAGATAACTACGGAAGCATTCTTGTATTCATTCAGAGGGCACATTCTCTCTCTCTCTCTGTGTGTGTGTGAGTGATGAACTTACACATGTATTTCTCTGGCTACTTTTAGTTTGTTAATTGTTTAATACGATTGATGCCGCATTAGCCAACATCATTTGCCATATACTGTTTTGGTGAGAGTAATTTAAATTGCTTCTTGGGCAGGATGTGATAACACTGTGAACTGATGGCTTTCTAGCAATCTTAAAACTAGTCCTTGATTGAGAATAACCCCCTTTCCACTTGAAGTGGGTTTTTTTTTTTCCCTAAGATTTGGTGGCTATACAGTTTTTCACTGACTGTCTTTTAAGACAGTGATGCTCATCTGGAAACACAGTGCGTGCCTTAGTGATATATTGATCTTGCCTCTGCTGTTACTAGGATGTGGGTGGCAACACGTCTACAGAGTGTTTTATGGGGTATGGAGTGCAACATTCTAAACCAAGAAATTGAAAACAAGATGCAAAACAGCAGAAGGGAGGGGCAGGAGCGGACCAAGGTCACATCTCTGTGGAGAGGATTTGGTAGGAGATAGCAAGAAAGGCCAGCTTGGGTATATTGCTCACAAGTTCTAATGTGTAACCAGGAAGTGCCAGCAGCCCCGGTCAGTCACAAGACAGGGACAAGACTTATTTGTCACATGCATCCATGACCTCGTGAACAGGTCAGCAAACATTCAGTACTTACTGATAGAACCAAATCAGATTAGCAACTGTATACATGCATTTGCTGGTGGCCTGTAGATGGTTTCAATGGCCAGGTATGACCCTGGCCAAGATGATCACCAGAGTACTCGCGCAGATGGTTTTGTTGGGGGTGGGGGTGGGGAGCCTGTTTTTAACCTAATTACTTTTTTAAAGCATGCCAGGGGAAATGTTTCTAGGCTACCATGTGCGAAGTTTGGAGAAGGGGCTGCCAGGGAGTAAGATCGATCCTAGTCAAACCTCACACACATCTGTGTTCTCTTCCAGCACATCAGGTCCACCCATCTGGCCAGGCAGTACCTTCTTCAAGAGAAACGGAGCCCTTCTGCAAGGTAGGTGTCTAGGAGACCACTGCCCATTTCTCTTCTTTCTTCCTCTTTTGTGCATGATGCCTTCTGGTTAGCAGCCGCAGCTCTCTGGAGAGGTGTGTGACTGCCGTGCCCTGGGTCCAAGTACCCACTTCTTATTTCTTCCTGTGTCTTGGCTGCTGTGAATTGTGAGTTTGAAACCCGGCCTCTGTCCCGGGACTGATTGTTTTGGTTGAGTTAGGGCAGTGACCGTTCGAATGTGACAGTGGTACACAGCGGGCTGATTAAAGCAAAGTCTTTCGTGTTTCTGATACCTGGAGTGATTAAGGCTGGTTTGAATGTTTTGACCCTTTTGCCATTATGGAGATACATTTATTCCCTGCTGTCTCCTAATATTTCCTGTGTACCTGGAAGGCTGGCTGCAACTTGTTCTGATGCTCTCAGGACAGTCAGTCATTTAGGGTCATCTGCTGGGGGACTGTGTTCTAACCCATCTTCTTCAAGTGTGGTGCTAGTTCCTATCAAGGAATTCCAATTGTCTTTCACCTTAGTTTTTGCTGTTAAATTTGCTGTTAAATTGCTTTACAATGCCCAAATTGTGAGATGGGTGCTTGAAGACTGGGGATATTGCCCGATTCTTTTAGAAGTTTAGGTTCTGGCTGTTGTGGATATCTGCTCTGTGAGTAAATTGGCCCTCAGATTTCACCCCTCCCCCAATCCTTGTTGACTATCCAGGAGTTGCGGATGAGAAGGAAGTGCACAGATACTGAAAGCAAATGGACAGGGTTGTGCCAAGAGCTTCAGAACTGTGCTGTTGCAGGATGTGGGATTTGATGCCTTTTGGCCAGCTGTTCTGCCTGACTTGGAAAGGGTACACAGAAACGAGCCATGTATATGACAGGGTCAGATATTTCTGTGGTTAGGAAGAGACAGTTACCATTGAGTTTCTGGAGTGGTGCTAACAGTGTGAGCAATGCAGTTCTTGTTTCATGGGCCACACAGTTTCATGCTTTTTAATAACATGAAACCAGGATCTGGAGAGTTTGGGGTGATTGTTGTTTTGGGGGGCTTTTTGTTTTGTTTTTGGACAGATAAAGTTGGGTAAATCCTACTTTGTAGCCATCAAAGGTGCCTTAAATGTCTAAGAAGAGAGAAAAAAATGACACATAGTTGCTAAGGTTGGGAACAATAGTTGGGGTCACCCTTTGGGATTTTCTCAAGTGAAGCAGAGTGTCACCGGTGTCTACTTTTCATGGAGAGCTATAGTAATGGCGTGGGTATCATTCACCTTTAGATTGTTTTCAGAGTTGGGATTTTGTTTGCTTAGAACTTTTTCTTACAGGACTCAGTCTGTTCTGTTCCACATTAGGTAAGATTACTCTGTGGGGATCAGGGGTTTGGGGTTGTACCTATGATACAAAGCCATGTAAAGAGTGGATAATGCCTGAAGCTGGGTGGGTGCAGTGGGTTCTGTCACATGGGGGGGGGGTGGCTTCCTTTTTTTTTTTTCTGTGATTTAAAAAGTTTCTGATTCCTTTATATTCTGGGGATTAAACTAGTACAGTTTCAGATATACATGGCAGCTCCCTGTATGCGTTCTATACTGCACATCTGAAAACATTGAGAATCTTTGTAAATTCAGGGATGTGTTAACATTTTTTTCTGTGATGTATTCACTATTTTGCCCTACAGACCCCCTCTACTCTGAAAAAAATTCTTTCAGACTTTAAAGGCATCTTCCCAAATGATCTTTTGTTTTCTTTTGGGGTTTGTGGGGCTGTCCAGAAGTTGCTAATGCCCACAGTCAGCCTTATACCTAGAGATAACGCAGATTTGAAGAAGGGGACTGCCCCTTCACACCTGTAGAATGTAAGATCTTACCTGATCTGTGCGCCCATTTTTCAGCCACATAAGTACCGTTGTCTTCCCTCTAACAAGTAGGGGGTAATTTTTTGATATCAGAACCAGAGGGAATCCAGACTCAAAGGTTCTGTGTATCCAGGGTAGTGGGTGAGGGAGGGTATAGGACGCAGGAACAGGATGATAGGCAATTGGGCTTACTGTGGGGGAAGAAAAGGGGACTTACTTTTTGGCAAGAAGTTTGGAGAAGAGCATCATTTCTTGGGGATCTGACACTTCAGCAGGGCCTCCAAACAGAAAGAGATGCGCTCATGTGTGTACTTGTGTACGATTCATAGATGTGGTGCTGCCAGAGAGGGAAGTCACAGAGCACATGGCATCCCAAAGGACAGCACCGTGGTGACATGGTGCTGGACATGTGGTACATGACTGGCATGTGATGGCAGGTGATCCTTGACCGTATCCAAATAAATCACCATAAGTAGGAAATAGCGTAGGGCTTCACCTGTGTACTATTTGCTTAACAACACAACTCACTGGGCAGTGTCAGTGGTTTGTCCTTGTGAACATGTGACCAGTGGTGGGTACACACTGTCCCCGAGGCCCTTATCTAGGAAAGATCAATATTGAAAAGACAGTTTCTTTTTTTCTTACTTTTTGGAGCTAGTCTCATGTAGCTCAGGCTAGCTCAAACTTGTTATGCAGTAAAGGCTAACCCCTCAGCTTCACCATGTTTTGCTCTTCAAGGGCAGCTCTCCTATAAGGCAGCTCCTATAAAGTTGAAAAATCAAAACAACACAAAAGTCGGGGACTCGCTGTAATATGGTGATCTAAGGGGAAACACATGGAAGTTAGAACCTGAAATGGTGTTGGGAACAGAGTGAATAGTTACAACAGGATGTGTCTTCATTGCTTAACAGTTGTTTGGCTTGTGAGCTGCTGAACAGTCTATTGGTATTTTCCACCATAAAACTAATAGGAAGAATTAGCTACAAGTGTTCAAGGTCTTTCTTGGATCTCAAATGTGGCAGTCTTTTGGTTCAGAAATCACAGGCAGGCTGGGCTGTTGAACCACCTCTCGGTTTGAGAATAATGGGGGAAGATTTGGTTTAGATTATACCAGGCAGGGCTACTTCACATAATTGGTCATTTCATCAATTCACAGTGTTTATTCTGAACGCCATTTAGGCTGTGAGAAACGATTTCAGTGTTCTAGCAGTTTTGACGGACTGGAGAGCCCTTCAGTTTTTGTATAATAGAAGCCAAGCAGAGGCTCACAAGGGGACAAGCCTGTTGTCTAACAAGGGACCTGGAGCACATCTAAACACAAGTGGGTCTTATTCGGAGGCTTGCAGGAGTAGCCACCTGGCAGGTGTCCCCAACAGGCCCTTTATCTTTGAGTTTCTGTGTTACGGTCTGTATGTTTGGATTTAAAAAAGAATATTAACTTAGTGATGTCTTATTTTCTTAATAAAGGGACTAAATTCTTTTTAAGGATTTCTCCTTTTCAACCTAACCCCTAAGCACTGCAAACTTAGATTTAGTTTTCGTTCATTTAAATGTCACCATGTCTTGAATTATTTTCATGAGTCTGTTTCATAATTAAAGGTATTTTTCACCCTGGCCTGCCCCTTCATCTGGCCTATGATGGTTTTGCTCTAAGAGGACATAGGACATCACACGTGCAGCGCGCGCGCGCGCGCGCGCGCACACACACACACACACACCCTTTAGCTTTTTGCCTTCTGATACAACTTGGTACAAGGTGGGTGTGACCTTCCCAGCTGCCATTTCTGTTCCTCTGTCCTTCTTAGGCCTCATAGCCCCCGAACTTGCCACTGTTTTGTTCAGTGAGAAGCTGTTGACTTTACAGTCAGACCCAGCTGATCACTCTGGCTTGCTTTAATCTCCGCGCTTCCTCTGAGAAGTGCCTCCTGCACTAATCCACCCTTCACTTTTGTGTCAGGCTGGAGCTGCCCAGGGAAGGCCTGGTCTGCTGTAAGAAACCAGCTGCTGTCAGCACCAACAAGAACTCCTTCTCAGACTTCTCCAGTCAGTGTCCTGCTTCCTCTGGGTTTCCTTCACCTTCCTCCTTCGCTATAGCATTGGGTCACTATTATTAATATTACCAGATATTACCAAAAATAATATTATTATTAGCAAATTCCTAGCATACAGTGAATGAGTCAAAGTAAATTCTGTCACACACAACAGGTTTTATTTTCCTTGGCTGCTATCAGCCCACCGGATAAGCTAATGGAAAGAAATCCTTAGAGGCATTTTCGGTGCACAGAGCAGGATTAAGCTGCCACAAGCCCAACAGCAAATGGGGGGGAAAGGAGACGAGTTCTCTTGCTGTCAGATGTGTGTTGTTTCTGGGTGTTCACAAGCGTATGTGCCATTGGTAAAGCATGCATGAAGCCGACTGTGCTGGGAATGGAATTTTTCATGTTCTGTGTTGGCTTCATGCAACTCTTCCCAGCCACCCTACCACCTTCGTCTCTGCTGTAACTGCATGTGTAACACTCTATAGATGAGGGAATTCCCATTTGATTTTATTTATTTTATGACTCAAAGGGTTCAATAGTGGATTCTCCGAAATCTTGGGTTCTGAGTCAGATCTCAGGCACTGGTCCTCCATAAACTCCATGGCTTTAGTCAAGATGAAACCCAAGCTCCATTTCTCTTCACTGTAGATTCAGGAACATCCCTCTGGGACAGTTTCCTCCCTGAGGACCAGCTCTGATCCACCCTACCAGCTGTTTTATAAACAATCGACTAAAATGAACCATGAAAAAAGTGTTACCTTTAGCCAGACATCCTCTATGGATCCAAGAAGATGGGCAGAGTGTGCTTATCGGCTGCTCGGGCAATCGGTCATCAAACAAGACAGTTTTCAAAGTTCTCACAGTTTGTAGTGTGATACATATAGCTTCAGACAGAAATCTTGTCTAAGTTATAAGCCACTTCCTAAGCAGGTGATTTAACACTTATATTAGTCTGATGTCTGTTGTTATAGCAAAATAACAGAGGCAGAATAAATTATAAAGAAAAGAGGTTGCTTACAACCTTAAAATCTGAAGTTTTTCGGCTCTCGTGATTACTTCTTTGACAAGGGCTTTATCACGGTGTCATCGCAGTGACACTCACACAAAGCAAGAGGTTGATAGAAAACCAGAAAAAGATATTTTTAGTTTTAGATGTATGGATGGTTTGCCTGCATGTATGTATATGTACCCCATGTGTGCAGTACCCACAGAGGCCAGAAGAGGGCATCCCCTGAAACTAGAGTTACACATGGCTGGGAGCCACATGTTAGTGCTGAGGTCAAGCTAAGGTCATCTATCTGCAAGAGCTACCAATGCTATTAGCTGCCATGCCGCCTGTTCAGCACCACTATCACCCGCTTGTGTCCACTTTTGACAATTCTCTCTACTATGAACTCACTCCTCAAAGATCAGCATTAATCCCTTCCTAGGCCTTGATGACAGAGGCACCTGCCTGTTGCCTCACTCTCTCACATACTCACAGAGAAACACGCTTCAGGAACATTCTTCATTTTCATTTTGATCACCAGGCTCGCTTGCATCTCCTTCCTGAATCCATTTGGTTCAGGTTGCTTGTTTCTCTCATTCATAGGCCCACATCTCAGTTTTTATTTGGGTTTCTGAGGACCCCAGCCCCCATCTCTTTTCCAGCCCTGGGCTTTCTGGTGTCTTTCATTTCTTCCACAAGCTGACTCTTTTGTCCACTGTGCAAAGGAGGACATTCACCTCCTGAATAAATCTGCTTCTTACCCCCAGGCACACCCATTAAAAAAGCTCCCACTAATAGAAAGGGGCAGGCCCTCTCCATTTGCCCTCAAGTGCTGGCTGCCTTCTGTCTTCTTGGCCAGGATAGACTTTGGGTTTGACGGAGGAGCCTTTGTTCCTTGACATTGTTCGTCTTTCTGTTCTGTGGCGAGGAGAGATTTTTATGGAGCCCCGGTAGTAGTCCACTGGCTGTTCTGCTTACACACGTGAAGGTAAAGGGTGCTCTCTGGCTGCTCCAGTCTTTTTGTGTGTATTTGCAACATACATTTGCGCTCATTACAAAATACAAGGTGGTACCATTTTCAAAGAGGCTGTTAGTCCATTTTGATCCTCTCTGGTCCATTTATTTATTTATTCTGGATGAAGGGTCTTGTGTAGCCCAGGACATGCCATATAGATTGACTTTCTGATCCCTCTTTACCTCTCAGGTGCTAGGGATCCAGGTGTGGGTTAGTCTGTCCTGGCTGGTGTGGTGATGGTGATTGAAGGCTTTGTGCACCTAGGCAAGAGCTGAGCCTCAGCATCTCCACACCTGTGATTCCCGCTGTGTCTGCTTCCCCAGTGCTCAGAGCCTCATGCTTACATATTCCGCATTGACCCTAACTTTAACAATCGTCTGAATGAAAATTTCATATTGCTCTCTAAAGAAGCAACCCTGTGAGCAGACAGCAGAGCTAGAAGTTTGCCGTCCACAAAACTGAGGACATGAAATTACTGCTGCTCTCTCCCTCTCCCTCCCTCTCCCTCCCTCTCCCTCCCTCTCTCTCCCTCTCCCTCCCTCCCTCTCCCTCCCTCTCCCTCCCTCTCCCTCCCTCTCCCTCCCTCTCTCTCTCCTTCCCTTCCCCTCTCTCTCAGGTTTGCCTGTGCTGAGTCCCAAGTGTGAATGTCAGAGGACAACCTCCATTCTTGATCCTCACTGTGGGCCTTTTTAAAGACAGGGTCTGTTTCTTTCATGCATATACTCCAGAGCAGTTGGCCTGGGAGCTTCCAGGGATCCTCCTGCCTCTGCTTCTCCTCTCAGTGGGAGCCTGCAATTATAAACATTTGTGTTATGCAGCTGGCTTTTGTTGGCGTCCTGGGGTTTGAGTACAGAGTCTCACACTTGCACAGGAATGACTTTACCTACTGTGCCAGCTCCCCAGCATACCCTTTATGATTTTCAAGATTGAATAGAGCAGGAGAGATCCTAGCATGGAACCCTGAAAAGGTGATACAGAAAGTGATACGAACTGCTGACCGTGATTTTCCTTGATGTGAATTTTTATGGGCATATGTTTAACTTTGCACTAAATTCATCACTAGGAATGTTTCTTCATAACTTGCATGGCATTTAGAAATGTTGTTCTAATCTATTAAATTATATTATAGCAAGATTATGAAATGAAGAGATGAAACAACTTTGGATTCTATTCAGAACATGTGTATCAAAGAGCCCAGGCTTTAAGTACAATTGGAAAGGAAAAGCCATTTCCCTTGAAGCTCTGTGGAACTGCTCAGGGAGAGGTGTAGAAATATTTTTGTAAAATTACCAAAAGACTTAACACTAATGAAGCATTTAGAATGTGTTCTGAGCAGGCCGTTTGCATGATGCTTTCGGAACTGGGCTTCACGTCACCCACCCATGAGCTTCCGAAGCCAAGCTTGTGTTCTTTCTGTTCATTGCGCTTTCCTTCCCAAGCCTTTGCCAAGAGGAAGGCCTTGGGGGTTTTACATTTGTGGCATTGTGCAAGCGATTGGGATGTATGCATACATCCATGTGCACATGCCTGTGGCTCAGGCACGTAGTATGACAGCATTGTAGAGATTGTTACTCTCATGGCCCTTGCAACCTCTAAAAGAAATTCCGACAACAGTGTTTATTTACATGCACCCAGCTCTATTCCAGTTAGTTCTGTTCAAGGATCGCGTGCAAACTGAGGGTAGATCTCAGATTTCAAAGCATGGATCCTGAACCCATGCCCTGCCCTTCTTCCAGTTACCATATGACTTTGAAAAGGATTTGTCAACCTCTTCCCACTTCTACAAAATGAAGAAGCAATAGTCTTGCAAGATTTACGCAATGAAGAGGATTGACAATAGTATATATGTGTGCTCAGGAGATGCTCAAAATGTAGATGCCCATGCTCCTGACCTCACTCCAGAGGATGCACTGTGACTGGGGGAGCAGAAGGGAAACCTTGGAATTAGCCAAGACCAACCTGCAAGTGCATGCCCTCAAGCAGCTCACCGGCTAGTGCAAGCCTCCTCTTTCTGCCCAGTCCAATAAACAAGAGTCCAGACTTCATGAAATTGATGAGAATTAAAAGGCAGTGTGTGTGCGCAGAGAATCCATTATGTTCATGATAACATCTGTGCAGAGTTCTGCAATGTTGTAAGATGGCCAATACCTTTACCCTCAAGCAGCAACAAGAAAAATTCGCCCAGTTCAACTGTGGCTTTACCTTTACAGATATGTAAGGCTGTTTTCAGCCTCTGGTGCATTGCAACTGGAAAAAACTCAGGCTTTCCTTCTTGAGAACATCTTATGCCATTCTTGACATGTTTGAAAGACTGATCCTGCAGACATGTAACAAAGAGAGAAGCTTGGTGAGCTGGAGTTGCCTGTGATCCATTGTCCTGTTTCCTGGATTATGCCAGAATGAAACTAGATCCCAACGTTCACAAAGACTGGTTTCAGTAAACAGAGTGTGAGGAACAATGGGTAGTGACAGTCAGCCCTGTGTGTGGTGGGTGAGGAGCTTAGGCCATCCTTGAGGAATGGGTCCCAGTGGACCTGGTCCCTCCCCAACAGCTACTGAAGACATCCATCAGTTGACCCTTCTTAGCTTGTGGATTGCTTGTTTTCATTTTAGGGGAGTTTCAACCTCTCAAGCCCTGAAATTCCTGCTGGGTGCCATTGTGCCTAGTTCAAACCATGGGTCTTTATGGGATGCACTCAGCTAATCTGATTCTGCTAATTGGACACCAATTAAGGAATGAATTAGCAGTACAAGTCTCTGCTGTGCTGACATTTGCCACAGAGACTGTAAAGCAACATCCTGATCATACTGAGCAAGATTGTGACAGAGACCAGAAATGTGAGACACGTGTAAGACCAGGTCTGTGTTGTTCTCCGCACTTCAGCCTCCGATTTCACAACAGCGTGGGAATGAAATGATCCTGAAGTTGTGCTTCTGTTGTAATCCGTGGCAGCTTCACAGGTGGGACCAGTAATTGAATCAGGGCCTACTTCTCATTTCGTGGGACCACTATGCGCATCTACTTCCTACATCAGTTTCTGTTGGTCACTCTCCAGCCGTGATGACAGGTTGAAGGTGGCCACATGGCCCAGGCCAGGGTTCTGCACTGTGCTTTTTTCCCTTGGGTTTGGAAGTTCTATAGAATATGCTGACATCACCAGCAAAGTATCCTGGCGTCCTCTACACTCAGCTTAGAACCTACCAGTGTGAAAGGGATCATGGACCAGCAGCCACTCTACCTGTTCCTGCTTAGATGAGTTAAGCCTCTGTTTTACCTAGGCTGGCGGAAAGTGAGCTTTGCTTATGTTCAACCAAAGGTCCCCAACAGTCAGGTGCCCCTAAAACAACCATATCAGTTACGTGATTCTCACTGGTGTTTCAGCTTCCCCTGTCGAGGGAGGCCTGTAGTGTTTTGATCATCACCTAGAGTCCAAGGGGGTTTTCCAGGATGGCAGCCTAAGCCAGCTGTGCCAGAACCGTTGTCCTTAACGATCTCTAACATCCACATACCGCGTTAGAGCTGCAGAGCACCGGTTTGCACACTCATTTGCTTTAGAAGTGGGTAGGGTCCACCTGCTCTCACAGTTGGAGAAAAAACAAGCACTAATAAACTATTTGGCCAGAGCAAG
This sequence comes from Phyllotis vaccarum, assembly GCA_033318265.1. Classification (NCBI taxonomy): domain Eukaryota; kingdom Metazoa; phylum Chordata; class Mammalia; order Rodentia; family Cricetidae; genus Phyllotis; species Phyllotis vaccarum. The sequence goes on from JARWLC010000006.1 coordinate 50,468,288, forward strand.
TTGTGTTTGTGGGTCATGAATATGAAACTTCAGGTGTATGCAGGTGTATCTTGGCTTAATTGCATGTATTGTGGGTGTGTGTGTTTTGGATGATTGCCAAGTTTAAGTCTATGACATAGAAGCTATTCTCAGCGGTTCCTGTTCTCTTCAAGTTCATCGATTCACGTGTCTGACAAATGCCATTTGTACTTAGATGGGCTTTTGTAAACTCTATCCACCCTCTCTTTGGCTGCAACCCCCAGCAGACAGACATTTTCTCATTTAGCATTATTTCTTCCTGATTATTGTCATCTGAACTCACTGAGAACAGGTTTGTGTCTCATTAGAGGAGTCTTAATTTAAAAATTAAGTGGGGAGCCAGCAAGTGAGATTGAAGGGGCAATGCCTTTGGTTCTGAGCTGGATGTTCATCACTCAGTTACTGGTCAAATTATACTGGTTTCGTGTGTGTGTGTGTGTGTGTGTGTGTGTGTGTGTGTGTGTGTGGGCTTTTTAGACCAATGGTTACCTGCAGCTTCAGTCTTCCAGTCATCCGTCTGACCCCAGGGACACCTTACCTCCACCTGCTATTTGGTCTCTCTGAAAGTCTCTACCCACATCCTTTTGGTCCAGATGTTCTTTCCCTCCTCAAGTGCCAGCTGTGAGCACTGCAGTTTAGGTGGCCCTGGCAACCTCTGTAGCCACAGCATGCAGCAGTTTTCACCGAGGTGGAGGTGTGTCTCGGCTAGTTTTTACTGTTCACTCCTGGGACAAGCCACCCACCATCCCCTTGTTCCATTCCTGGAACATGCTGCTCTCTCCTCCTCGGCTTCCTTCCCATTAGCTTTCTAAAGGAGCCAGGAGTGTCTCCCACCCTAGCTCTTGTTTTACCTTTGTTTTCTAAGACACACACACACTTGCATGTGCGCGCACACACATGCATTGATGGTGATGTCCTAAAATTTGGAAGGGGCTCCTTTATTTTGTGATACAGGCTAAAGGCATGGTGTTGACATTTCAGCTATAAAAGGATTCATTTTGCTTGGGAACCTGACGTGCTATTATGACTGAAATGCACACCCTTGGGCTCTTCCTGCACCTCACGCTCTGCTCCTTGGGAGGGTGGATATAGGAGATGTGGAGACAGGAGCCTCTGCCAAGTCTTGCCTGATCTTTTCTTTCTTCTTCAAAACCCACAAAGGGCCTCTTGTCCTTTCATATCACTCTCCAGCTGGACTGCAGTCTATCTGAGGCCAGAGGGCTACTTATCTCTGTCCCTAGTACCTCCCAGGGAGCATGGCTTAGAAAAGAAATCAGCAAGTATTTTGTTAACGTGTGTGTGTGTGTGTGTGTGTGTGTGTGTGTGTGTGTGTGTGTGTGTGAGAGAGAGAGAGAGAGAGAGAGAGAGAGAGAGAGAGAGAGAGAGTTTACTTCACTGTAGTTTGTGTGTGATTCACTGTAAGAACTGACTTGTGTGACACACCACCATTCATGTTAAAGTCCCGCCCCTAGTGGGACTACATTTGGGTAGACCGCCTATAAAGGTACGAATACGATTCAGTGAGAGCAAAGGTGGAGACTCAACCCAATAGGGCTGGTGTCCTTATGAACAGGGAGAAGGACAGCAGGAATGCCCCTGTAACACAGCAAGGCACTGACCACCTGCAAGCTGAGGAGAGGCCTGTGGAACAACCAGACCTGCCAGCCTCTTGAACTTGGCCTTCTGGTACCCAGATCTCGGTGCAGTGAGTTCCTGTGGCTTGCACCATTGCACCCACAGCATTTGTTGTGGCTGCAAAGACTTCTTAATACAGCTACCAGCCTTCCGCCTACCTCGTCTGTAAGATTGGATGTCTAAGGATAAAATGCAATGCTAGAAGGGAGTTTTGAGATTTCTAATTTCTGAATTAACATTAATCTTCAGTGATAGACAGCTGAATTCCAGCCCCCATCTCTCTTTTACCAACAAGCAGGGAGCATGTCCCAGACCCATCCCCACCCTCCCCACACAAATGGTGGGAGTGAGAGTGAATGTTGTCATTTTCTAAGATTCTGGGCTCCTGGGAAATTATCTTAGCCTGGCCGACACTCTGTGACCTTGATGGTTCTGTATTCTCATAAATAATAACAATTATCACAGAGGGGACAAAGCTAGAGGAGTCTTGGTAGATGTGTGTGCTGGCCTTAGCCCTTCTGCTGACTAGCTATGTTTACTTGCATGTAACCTGACCTTTGTGTGCCCATGGCTGTTTCTTAAAATATCTGTGTTGCTGTAATGGGCGGTTGCTTTTCCTTTCTTGGAAACTGACCCAGACTTGCAAATGGAAAGCCCTTCCTCCCACACTCAACCGTCCATCTGTGTATTTCTAGGTAATGTCCCACTTAGACTGGCCCCTCTCATCCCACTGACTCCAGTGACCATCCCAGGTGGGCATGCGAATGAGGTTGGTCCTATCACAATGATTGACCCTTGTTTTTGTGTTTGTTTGGTTGATAGGGGAGAGCATTTGTGTGTGTGTGTGTGTGTGTGTGTTTTGTTTTTTGACACTGGGAAAAGACCAAATTCAAAGCTGGCATGTAGACAGGATGGTATGGATTTAATATGGAATATCCCCACAGATTTCACATGTTTGCACACTTAATCCTCAGCCAGTGGTTCTGTATTTGAGGGTCATGGAGCCTTTAGGAGGTGAAGCCTTACTAAAGGAGATGGATACCTGAGGCTTGAGGTTTTATACCCCAGCCTGCTTCCTGTTTTTCAACAAGATGTGGGGAGTCTCAGATGCCTGCTTGCACCACTAACCATGTCTTCTCCCTTCCATGATGGCCTGTGTCCCTCAAATTGTGAGCCAAGATGAGCCTTTCTGCCTTTTCAGAGTTTCTTGTTGTCAGCCATTCAGTCATGGAAGCAAGAAAAGCAGCAGCTGCCACAGAGTTTTCCCAAGTTGTTGTCACCAGAGATGAGTCTGCTGAGGATGAAGAACAGGGCCTGGTGATAGAAAGGCACTACCAGCCATGGTTTCCCCAGCTACAGGAGAGTTTAAAACCTCTTAAGATGTAAAAATTCACGGCTGATTGTTCCCTTAACATCTGCCCCATACACCATCTAGGATCCTGACAGCACGGCCCCTCTATGGGAAATGAACTCTTGAGATTGAGCTCAGGGCCTTGTGCCTACTCAGTGCACACTGTACTCTGGGCCATAAACCTCCCCATTTTTATGTGCAAGTATATGTGTGTGTACTCATAAGTGAGTGCGTGCAGTGCACATCTGTATACATGCTTATAAAGACCAGGAGTATTGTTCCTCAGACACCTTTGCCCTGGTTTGGAGACAAGAGTCTGTCACTGGCCTAAAAGTCACCAAGTAGACTAGCATGGCTGGCTTCCCAGTGAGGTCCAAGGATCTGCCTCCTGAGAGCTGATGCTGTAAGCGTGTTGTGTCTACCTAGCTTTCTTTACATGGGTTCTGAAGGTGGGATTCTGGTCGTTGTGTTTGCAAGTCCAGTTGCAAGACTGGTTTATCTCCCCAGACCTAGCAATACAATATCAAAATGTGCTCATAGTGCAAAGGCTCTGGGGTGCAGCTTGAACTCAGACAGTTATTTGGAAAACCCAGTAACTTAATAGGTAAACTGTACAGCAGACTCTAAGGACCTTAGCTCTGTGCCACCTTTTACACAGTGACCAAATAGAAGCTGTTTTCGTTATCTGTTGTTTTTTGTGAGTGCCTCCCCATGGTCCCAGGCGTTTGAATACATGGTCTCTAGTTGGTGGCACTATTTGGTGAGGACTAGGAGGTGTGGCCTTGATGGAGGAGGTATGTCATTGGAGATGGGCCTTGAAAGTTTAAAGATACACGTATTCTTGAGTTTACACTCTGCTTCATGATTGTAGTTTAAGATATGAGTCAGTGGCTTCTGCTCCAGCCACCATGCCTGCCTCCTTCCTTACCATGGTGGGAATAGACTCTAATTAGAATTATAAGCCCAAATAAATCCTTTCTTATATAAGTTGCCCTGGTTATAATGTTTTATTACAGCAATAGAAAAGTAATTAAAGCATCATCATTAATAGAGTTACTGTACCATTCTCAGGAGGGGAAGGAGGAGAAGTCTTTGATGTTGTAGGTTTAATGTCCATACCTATGTGTGGCATCCAGTTTAGGGGACCACCTTCTGTTTGGGTTGATGAGCACTGGTAACTTCATGGTTTGAATGGCCCTTGTTTGCTGATATGAACAAGGCATACACAGCCAGTTCCAATGGGTGGATGCTCATGGGGGACCCCTGTCTTGTGAGTCCACCAGTTCTCATCTGATTGTTTTGGACTGGTGTTTATCACAGGCAGGGATGGTGTAGAAAGACAAGCCAGGGTTGAGTTAAGATAATGTCTGAAGAGACAGAAGTCAGGTGCCCTGGGTGCTGGCAATTTTCTGTTTATTCATCTGTGGTCCAGGTGAACACGTGGGGTAGTTTCACTGAGCTGGATCCCAGTGTGGACCTTGCTGAGTATATGTTATTTCAGGGATCCCTAAGTAGACTTTGCTATGTGTACGTTACATCAAGGGGAAATGTTCAGAAATGAATGAACAGCATCCATTTCATTACACATATTTGATTTCAGATTTCTATTTCACACATGAAGTGAACCTCAGGATTCTTCCATGATTAAAAAATAGGACTCACATAGATTTTGTTGAATCAATGTTAATTTAGAGCTAGGAGAAACACATAGTCACAAGAATTTCTTTGACAATTCAAGCATGTTTTATGTAGGCCTTCTGAACCTGCTTGTATTGATATCATTAGTGTGCTATTTAGACTCCATTTTGAGCAGGCCCGCTGACAGAGATTACAAAAATGTCAATCTCTCCCCAGGGTAGTTTTTTTTTTTTTTTTTTTTTTAAATTCATAACCAGAGAGTTCATTCACAAATGTAGGTTCAGATGAGCTTAAATGATTATAAATTAACTTTGGCAGAAAAAGAAAAGTTCACAGCAAAAACTTTAAAAGTGTTTTTGCCAAAGCACCTTGGTCCATCATGCCAGCTTTAAATGTTTATATAAACAATAGCAGTTTCCCATCCCACCACATCTTGATGGGTAATGGTTGGCAAAGTAATTGGTCTAGAAATTTTTTTTTAAAAAACATACCAGGCATTTGGCTACTGAAGAAAACATTGTGCTTGTAAACTTCCAGGATTTTGAAAATGGGCAGGCCTGGTTCACTGAGGTTTCTAGTTTGCGGCAGCATACAGATAACTGATACCATCTTCAGCCAAAGGCTGGGCTAGCCTTGGAGGTTGTCAGGGGAAAGAAAATTCTTCCTTTGCAGATTTTTCTCAATAATATGCAGGTACTCAGCAAAGCCTGTCAGCTCAGTGGACTCTTTGTTATCTTGAATTAAACCAAAAGCTTTTATATCTCAGCCTTTGTAAATACTAAGTGGTTAATGCTACCTCTTAGGTTTTCAAATCCCTTAAGAGTATGTTGCAATTAAAAATCAAAATAGTCCATCATTCTTAAGTGATTAAAAATGAAGCAATATAACTAAACCCTACCCCAAAACTTGAAATATTCCAAAATCTAAAACGTTGAGTACCTCTCTGCACACCACCAAGTGGAGGCTCCCACACCTCAGCTTCTGTGGTGGTTGGATCCGGTATACTGCAAGCATTGTTCAAAAATCACCTTTAGGCTAATATGTATAAGAAACACAAGTGAGTTTCCTGTTCAGACCTGTATTTCATGTACAAGATCTCCTATTATTTGTCTGGATTTTTTTTAAAGCAAGCTTTCATTTCATAATTTACAGGTAAGTGAAACTCAGCCTGTCTGTGGAAGTGGGTTCAGTGTTGGGTATCCCTGGCCATAGATTCTGAAATCTTCTCATTCATAGATGTATTTCCCTTGTTTCCCCAGAAGAACAGATAACACTGCTGTTACAGTTAGGCGCTCAAGTTTGCTGGTGTCAGCCTGCTCTCACCGTGCGTTCAGGGTTTGGGTCTAACCAAAAACATTGGTTTTCCTGGCCCAAGCTCATTTAATCAGCATTTCGATGTGTATGAGATGATGGTTCTGATGAGGATGTACCACATAATGCCTTGGCTTCACGTTTGTGTATGATGAGTTTATTCAGGTATTAACTAGTCACAGTCTCTGCACAAGGGGAGTCAAGCTCCTGGCCACCTACACCTTCAGTGGACAAGCAAGAAAATTGGACCAGGTATCAGACCTTGTCTGCCAAGAGAATTTCTCCCCAAGCCAATCCAGCCCTCCCTTTCTGCCTTTCTTTCCCATTGAGCCACCCTACCTTCTTGTTTTCATTTGGGGTTTCTGGGGGTGAAAAGACAACCATGAGCACAGCAACTCATATAAACAAATTATTTAATTGGGGTGACTTACAGTTTTAGAGGTTTAGTCATTTATGGTGGTGGAACTTGGTGGCATGTAGGCAGAAATGGTGCTGGAGAAGTAGCTTAGAGTTCTACTCTTGATTGGTAGGCAACAGGAAGTGAACTGTATCACTGGGTGCAGCTTGAGCATAGGAGACCCCAAGCCTGTCCTCACAGTGACACACTTCCTCCAATAAAGCCAACCTCCTAATAGTGCCGCTCTTGTAGGCTTATGGAGAGCAGTTACATTCAAACCACCACACTTCCCTTCTGAGATATTTAGAAATATGGACAAGAAGGGAGAAACCCTAGCTCTGTATTATAATAAGAGAACAGTCAGAGGGATTGTCTTGTATTCGTGTCCCCAGCTCTGGTGTTCTCTTCTTTTGGTTTTTTGTTTTGTTTTGTATCCTGGGGTCTTTATTTTGTAACCCAATGTCTTTTATTTTGAAAATAAAAATGCCTCACTCTTAGCCCAGGCTAACCCCAGACCTGCCTCAGTTTCCCAGGTATTTGGAATTAATAGGCATGCACTATACACCTGTTGGTTATTAATTTAAAACATATTTCTTGTACCTATTTTTAAAAGCTGACTATAAAGTGGCATGCCGTATTTTATGCCAGCTGCCTTGGGCATTTTATGTTTGTTATATCTGTGGATTGTACCAGGAGTCTAAGGGGAGAGAACAGACTTTACAATGTGGGTTTGTACAGGTGCCCACTCACCCTCTGTTCACACAGGGACTCAGCTACCTAACAAGATGTCTCTCAGAACATGTCCTCACCATTAAGGAGCTTGCAACTAATTTTGTTGACCTGCTGATCATCTTTGGCATTGTATATGCCTTTCATCATCATTAGCAGAAGACCATTCTCTGTGTCATCTGAAACCTTTGCTCATGAGGGGGCAAGACCAAAGCTTGCTGTACCCAGATATGCTAGCCATAAGTTGTAAGATGGCTTCTATCTTCCTAATCAGGTGGGAGAGCCTGAACATATTTTAACAGAGTACATCAGACTTTCTGATCACCATAAGCATAGACTATTTGTCCTGCCAGTCCAGAGCTCTGGCCCCGACAATGACCATAGCACGAGTGTCCCCTGCTCTGTGGCCAGGAGAGCAGGTCCACATTGATAGCATGCCCATGGCAGATGACAAACATTGTGATTACATTTGGGTAGTTTGTGCAGGTTAAACTCTGGGGGGAGGGTTTAAAATCATACTCATCAGGCCCTTTGGAGTACCCAGGACTGTCAACAGGTTTTACAGGTTAACCAACCATAATCAGAAAATTCTAAGTTTGAAATTACTGCTCCAAAACTGAAACATGGGGACTTCATTAATGAAAATTCTGCATGTTCAGTCTTTGTTTCTTACAGAAAATATTTTCTGCAGGTCACATAAATGGCACATTAATAAATTTGGTGTTTATGGACCCTATCTCTGTAGTAGGTATCTCGCTGTGTTTATGCACAAATCCTCAAATCTGAGAAGCCTGCAATAACCATCCCTCTTGGTCCCCACATTTACAGGTAAGGGATACTTAATCTGTGTCAAATTTTAAACAGTGGACATTATGACCCAAGTACATTGTCTGTTTCATCAGGCTGCAGGCTTCCAGGTCTGGCCACTTCTGTATCTGGGTTCTGAAGAACAGTCTAATGAATTGCCAAAAGCAAAAACATTTAAGACTTTCTGAGTGTGGGTCTACTTGACCAGGTTGCAGATAGTTGCGGAATTGACCATCACTCCTGACTTTGAATTTGTGAGGCTGTTTTTATGTTTACTTTAAAACGTACTTAACATGCAATTCACACAGACATCCAGATGTTCATGACAACTGGAACCGGAAGGAAAGTTTTTGTTGGAGAATTGACCCCAAAGCTAAAATATTTCTCAGAGCCCTTGCCTCAACTTTGGCATTCCTTACCATCTGCTTGAGAACCATTGCTGCAGAGAGCTGCATGCTGATGACTGGATTCAATTAATTTGTCTGACGTTTCTCACCATGCCCCCCAAAGTCTTTGCAGTCACTTATAAAGAATGCCTTGCCAACCAGAGGTTTTTCACAGAGGAAGTATAGAAACCATAATGAAGGGAGAGAAGAAGCAGGAAACTCAGATAGCATTGGGGGCAGCATGATTATGTAAGGCTGATATATAAGTTCCATGTATTGGTTCAAAAGACACAATAGTGTGTTAGTTATGTCCTTCACTGCTGTAACAGACACCTGGCTTAGCAGTTCAAGGAGAGGAAGGGTTTACTTTGGCTCACAGTTGGAGGGTACAGTCTGTCAAGGTGAGGGAGGCAAGGTGGCAGGAGCCTGAGGCAGTTGATAACATAACATCCCAGTCAGCGTGTTTTTTTTTTTTTTTTTTTTTTTTTTTTTTTTTTTTAAGTCTAGGATTCCCCCATGGAATTGTGTTACCTACATTTATGATGGATCTTTGTTGCACAAATAAAGCAAACTCAGGGCCAGATATCTGGGAAAATCAGAGATATTAGAGAGAAGAAACCCCACAGTTAGATCTTACCCAGCTGTCTTCCAGCTTCCTCAGCATGGCTCCTCCTGGCTTCTTCTGCCCTCTGTCTTTCTATGCCTGCCTTAAATACTCTCTTTGTTCAGTTAAGGCCAGGCCCCACCATTGCCTTCCTGGGAACTTGGAATTCCTTCTGTAAACTAAAATAACCTGGAACTCCAAGTTTGGATTAAGGGCATGTAGGTCACCACTCCCAGGATACTCCCTGTGCTGGGATTAAAGGTGTGAATCACTATGCTCTGATCCTTCTAGACTGACTGTGGGTAGATCTCTCTGATATCTCCAAATGGTTTTATTATATCCCCACAGATCTTCCCATTTTAATTAACCTACTATAGAAGCTCCCTTACAGACGGAGGTTCTAAATCCCATCAAGTTGAAAATCAAGATTAACCATCCAGGGTAGTCAATCACAAATTTGCTCCAAACTCCTTATAGCTAGGACAAAGAAAGAAGTGTGATGATTTGTGTAGCTTAAATGTGGAGACACTGAAAACTGACTTGATGCTAAAAAGAGACAAAGAGGAGCCTTGTTCTAAGACCTGAGAGACATCTGTCCTTTTGCTGCAGAGCGGGTGGGACAGAGACCAAAGGACAAGTCTATCTCATCAAATAAGCCAAAAGGATTTGTGTGTGGTTTAATAGGAAGTTCATGTACAGACATTTTTTAGCCACCCCATTAATAGCCCAGACAATATCTGTCAGAGTCTGCTCAGAAGGTCATGGAATCTGGAGTTGATTCCTCTGTACAGACGCAGGGGACCACTGCTTTGTGCAGCGAGGAACATACAACCCTCTCCCAACTAAACTAGGTGGTTGCCACTGCAGGAAGTACTGAGCTGCCTAGTTCACACAGGTTACCTGAGTGTGTAAGAGGATGGGAGTGTTGGTTTCATGTTGACAAGGGGGTGTTATTGGCCAAAACAAAGAAGACCCTAGACCCAGATTTCTTGCAAGATTAAAAAAAAAAATTATTACATTCGCAAATGGGGTCAAGGCAAGAAGATAGCCAAGAGCCCTGAATGTTCTCAGGGTAGAATTTTTATATAGCACTTCAGGTAGGGGAGGGGGATACAGCACTCTGGTAAGGGGAGAGGGGATTCTCATGATTACTCAGGGTGGTCTTGCCTGAGTCACTACATGCAGATCAGGCTGACCGGGCAATGTGTCTCAAGAGTGCAAGAAGCAAGCTTTGTTTAGACTGGACATCCTACATGCAGCTGAGAAATCCTGTAAACAAAGCTCTGAGTCCTTGAGCAGACAGTCACTGAAGCTGTCAACCTTGGTCAGCTTCAGGGGCCTCAGGGAGGGGCGAGGGAGGGTTTTGGCTTGGTGGGCAAACAGCTATCATGACACTAGAGAGTTAAGGGGGAAAGAGTCAAACAGGATTTTTCTATCATTTCATTCTTTCAGGGGTACGTTCTCATCAGACATGTTTCCTATCCTTCACCCCTTTCCCTGTGGTTTTTAGAAAATGAGATTGTCTAGAGGAAAAGGCATCTTGTGAAAGAGACATCTGAAATGAAGTATGTCGAATTGATCTTTAAAGTATCATCACTTGGTTATGTTGATGAGAGTTGCTTGCATGTAGAAAGTAGGATTTAGTCCAGTGTTTTCAAGGCTTTTAGGACCCTGGCTTAATTCCAAAAGCTACTGTTGGTGACTCAGTCCTGAGTGTCAGGCCCTGCTTCTGGCGGTGTTATGGCTGCTGCCATCATCATCCCTTACTGTTTCTAGAAGATACCATGAGCTTAGCAGTGAGCCAGGCAGTCTCGTCTCTTCCTTTCTCCTGAAACCTCCCAAAGAACAGAAATGGCGAAGAACACAAAGTCAGAATTGTTCTCTTTTCTGGAGGCAGCTGGGGACCAAGACTTCCACAGCAAGACCATGGAAACGCCATTACCCTCATCTTGTGCCTCTCCATGCAGAGGCTTACAGGGAATCTGTGATGACCTTTAACTAACTAACTAACCAACTAGCTAGCTAGCTAGCTAACCAACCAACCAACTAACTAACCAACCAACCAACTAACTAACTAACTAACCAACCAACTAACCAACTAGCTAGCTAACTAGCTAGCTAGCTAACTAGCTAGCTAGCTAACTAACTAACCAACTAACTAACCAACTAACTAACTAACTAACTAACTCTCTCTCTCTCTGTGTCTACATGAGTGCACAAGAGTACATGTGTTGTATTCATGTTTAGAGATGTTACCGTTTTTGAGGGATGCATGGGAGAACAATCTTGATTTTATTCTTTATGATGGCTTCTTCACTTTTCCAAATGAGGGGGACAAGCATGAATGCTCTCCCATACTGTTGGGTACAGTGTCTGAAGTTGGGGGCAACTGCACACTCTGTGGTCTTTCCACAGGTGTGTTCTGAAGAGGGCTCCCACACCCTTTGCCTTTGTAATTAATGCTGATGTTAATGAAGAGCAGGACCTGGGAAAGGCTCATATCAGGACCTCAACGCAAAGCTAGTTTGTATTTCAGAATGCTTGATGAAGGTTCACCTGGGAGGGAAGCCCATCGAGGACTGGAATGCTCAAATCTAGTGTCTTCCAGGAACATCCAGTTATGCACGGATTGGTAGATAGGTGGTTTGTTCTTACACAGTTTCTCCGAATGACAATTCTAGTCCTTTGTTCAGGAGTGAGCTTCAGCTGAAAAATTTTGAAAGTAGTTTCTTCTACTGTCTATTTGGCTATTCTTGATGGTTTAAGTACTGTTTCCTTTACTTCAGAACAATCAAGTAAACAGCAAAAGCATCTTCATGTTTTACACTGGCAATGTCCCCTAGGCTCTGTATCCTGGGTACTCAGGTCTCATCCCATAGCAAGGGTGGATCTGGCTGGTGACAATAGCTGATAGTGACCACCCCCATCTGCCTTCCCTCTGGTAATTGATGGGCAGTGTAAGATGGGTGGCTACCAAGGGGTCCATTTTCCAACTATTTGTTTCTCAAAAATAAACTTGTTTTTGCCAAGATCAAACCTTTGCCATCAAAGCCACTTGATTCTGCCCCCCCCCTCCACTGAGCTAAGTTTCTACTCAAGCAGAAATAATCTGTTCTTCAGAAGGACCAATATAAAAATGAACAGTGCGTGGAGTGGAAATACACAGCTTTATCTGGGGTCTGGCTCTTTGAAGGGCAGACTCACAGGGGTCCCACCTGCTCAGGCGCCTCTTGGCAGACTATCGAACCCTGGTCTTCTGGCCAGATTTTCACTGAATAATGAATGAGCCAGCATCAAGCAGGTCAGAAATAGAAAATCAATTGGTGATAAGCTCCACCATAGAAGAGAGCTGTACATGAGACTGGTGGATGCCAAGCACATGAACACAGATGCTTCTATTCTCACAGAGAGGGAAGAGTCACCAGGACCAGGGCCTCCCGTTGTTAGAAGGAAAACCGAGTAAACAGCCAGACCTGAACGCTCCTTAAAGCTGCTCACTGCTCCTGGAGCCGGGTGCCAAACATCTCCATCAATCATATGTTTGCAGCTGTGTGACCAAAATAGACTACATGCAGCCTGTTTGTCCTGGCCTCTCAGAAAGCGACAAGACCTCGAGGTCTTGAAGACGGCTGATTCCTGCCACTGATTCCCTCATTTTCCCGACTGCCTGTCAGGTCCACCTGCCTGTTTAGGTCTAACTCAGCCCTTTGATCTCGGTGACACAGCTTACTGGCCGATTGATTTTCATTTGTGGGAGACTGAAGGGCATTCTGGGAGAGCCCTTTTTATGCCAATTGTTCTCCGAGAAACGCTTTATTTCCCCATTGAAAATGACAGCGGGTATCCTTAAAAAGGCAGTGTGGTGTGCAGGAAGGACAGGCTGCTTCCCCAGCCAATGACAGGACATTAGAGGAAGTAGTTTTATTAAGGACTTCTCAGTTGTATGCCTTGGTGAGCTGTCAAACCCTGTCCTCCATGTAGGACTCTGGACAGCTGCCCCCCTCACAGGTGTCTTGGGACTTTTAAAAAATGAACCATTTAAGACTGTTCTAGAAGGATGGAAGAATTACTCTGCATAGTGTCCCTTGTAGCTTTGATTTTCCCAGAGACCCTTTTCTTGATAGTAAGAATGATAAAAATGGTGGGCATGCCTGGGGTATGTTTGAAAAATCAAAGATGGCCGACCTCTGATCTCAAAGGACTCCTCTGGGTATTGTTGATGGTTTAGTTAGAATCCTGTTTATCTTCTCCTGCAGCAAACTGTGAGAAGTGCTCACAGGTGAGGGTCACAAAGTTGTAGGAAGTCCATGGGCCACACAAGGAAGAGAATGTTGATGGGATCCTTTCAGAAGACCACTCTTGGGAGAGCCAAGGAGCAAGAGATGGTAACTCATTTAGTAAGATGCTACAAACATGAAGACCCCAGTTTTGATACTGAGTACCTAACATTTAAAAAAAAAAAAAAATCAGGAACTGCAGTGTATACTTGGAATCTGAGTACTAGGGAGGAGTGACAGAAAGGATTCTGGGAGCTCATTGGCCAGCCAGTGCAATTCAATCAGTTGGCTCCAGGTTCAGTAAGAGATCCTGCCCCTAAACAAATATCTAAGTAAATAAATAAATAAAATAAATTCAGCAAGAGAGCCTGCCAATAAATAAATAAGTAAGTAAGTAAGTAAATAAATAAATAAATAAATTCAGCAAGAGAGCCTGCCAGTAAGTAAGTAAGTAAATAAATAAATAAAATAAAATAAGGTGGAGAATAATTAAGGAAGGTTTCTGACGTTGACCTCAGGCCTGCATACATACAGCCTCTTACCCCCCCCCCCCCACACACACACACACAGACTCCAGCCAGCCTCTGTCTTAGAGAATGAGGGAATAGACTTGCGGAGAGGCTTTTTGTACTTAGAGTTTTCGCTATCCTTAGGATCTGGTGCTGTGTTTGGTGTGGAGTGAGTGGGTGAATGGGTTCACCTTCAAAGGCAGCCTGAGCTGGGTAGGAACACAGTGTCCCTGGCTTTCTTGTGTCCGGCTCGAATCGGCACATCCAGAAACTGAGACACCAGTAGAATCACCACATTTGTGGAAATGAAAACAAGATGTAGCAACGTGGATTTATTTGTGTTCAGTGATAAAAGTGTCAGTATGTGAATTTCTTGAGAGACATTAACAATAGACTGTGTCCTTAGCTGTCCCAACCTTCCCCGAGGCTCTGATATGGAGTTGCTGGCTTGTCTAGATTCTAGGAGAGTCGTAGAGCAGTCTCTCTGGCCTCCAGGAACTTGTTTGGCCTCAAGAACCTGCCCCAGACATGGGAATTCCACGTGGGGGGATAACAAAGTGTCTTCATCCATCCCCATGTATCGATAATGCATTCCACTCTCCTGTCTTCTCTGCTAAGCGCCTCTAAGTGCTCATTACTGGGAGTTGGTCTCCTCAAGACTGGGTTGGGGTTGCAGAGGCTAGGGTGTGATCAGCAAAGGTGGCCTTGGGCAGGCTTGCTTTGAAAAGGCGAGAGGAGCAAGGTGCTCTTCTGAACACTGGAGGGACTGTGTGCTCAGAAATGGAAGTTTGTTGTTTAGGTTGTCATCAGTTTTGCATGACCCCGCTTGGCCTCACACTGGCCTTGAACCCTGATCCTTTTACTACTTTCCTCCCCCCATACTGGGATTGCAGGTATGTGCCCTTATTGCAGGTACCAGAAGCAGAATTGAGGAGGGATCCTGCACACTGGGTGGGGTACGCAGGCTGCTTTCTGAGGGTGTCAGGCAGATCTGGTACACAGGAACACAGGTGGGTTTTGTTGATTGGGCAGATTGATTTTGAAATTTTAAATCAGGAAATTTCATAGATACTGGATTCCTGGCTTCTCTCAACAGCCAGGAGGCTTGTGTTCCAAAGCAGCTGCAGCCAGACATGAGTGGCCCCTGCCTTGTTGCCCAGGTGTCTGGCTCTTCTCAGCCTGCCCGAGTCGCCACACCCCCACTTCACTCAGACATCTGGATGGGAATGCTAAGTGGGGAGCACGCCTGCTGCATTCTGAGCCCCTCCAGGTTTGTGCGATCAAGCCGTGCCGTAGAGAGGCATAGAGTGAATAATGGGATGTTGTCAAATGTTGTCGACTGGGTTCTTGGCACCTTGGCTAACTTTTTACTCTTCTATCCCTTCAAATCCTGGGAAGGAGGTGTTATTAGGACTCTGCCTCCCAGCTGGAAAAACTGAGCACAAGTTCCATAAGGGCTAGTGAGTGTCCAGGTCATGCAGGTCAGCAAGTGATAACCCTAAGGTTTTCATCCAAGCTCTGAGATCCCGTGCTCATTGGCCCACACTGTAGTACTGACAGTAATCAGGACTAAAATACCAATGCACAGAATACAGAGATGGCAGTGCTGGATGCTTTGGGGGCAGGGGAGTGATGACCTTGGGTTCTTACAGCTGTCATGGAGCCAAGTGCTGTGTATAAACTCAGATGCAGAACTTGGCTGGGATAAGCATTTTCTGAGGAATGCAGCTGGAGCCTACATGAGGACAGCAGAATCAGGAAAACTGGTCAGATTTTGAGAATGGGTTTAGGGGCACCACACCAATGGCTGGCAAGTGAGTACAAAGAAGTTTGGGTTTGGAATATATTTATTATTTGTTCGTATTTGGAGGCTTGAAACAGGCATGCCTGTACATTCCAATTCTGTGAGCCATAGGTAAATTTTGACTCTCTTCTATTCATTGGCAAGTTGACTTGGTGTTCCAACCCAAAAGAATCCACTAGCAAGACTTTTTAGACATAACCCTGAGAATAAAATAAGACACACAGACACACTGCACTGTAAACAGAGGATTCTTTATTCTGGGGTATGCTGGGGACAACCACGGCTTAACAAGTGATTTGAACTTGAACCAGATCTCTACCTTGAAGCATTGGAAAGATGTGCCAACCCTGGGCAGCCTTCCGTGGTGAAGTCCTTGGGGTCATTTGTTTAAAACCTTAGTGGCCTAGAGAGAATTGTTAGGTTCTTGCTGGAGGCCCATGAACCCTCTGTGCAGAGAGGCTAAGGATGCTGCCAAATGCACACTCTCCTTGGCCTGTATTCTCTAGACCCAGGCCAGTTTACATTCTGCCCTCAGAGACAATGAGAGAGCTACTTATAGTCAAACTGGTGGCTTCTGGCAGTTCCTGGCTCAGTCAGTCAATCTGTCAGCATGTAGACCAAGCTGCTGATGCTCAGTGCCCTTGACACACCCTTGTGAACCTATGGCTTCCCCTTGCCTCCTCTCTCTGAACAGAAGCCACTCTCCCCGAGTAAACCTGGTCATTTTAGTGCCTCAAGTCTGCCCAGCTACTGAAACAGGGCTGTGCTCCATCACTGGTTAAAACCCCATGCAAATGCCAAATTTCAGTTTGTATTATATTTATATTTAATTGGAGTTTTTTTGAGGTAGGGTTTTCTGTAGGGAATCGATATCCCTGCCTCTATGCTAAGATTGGAGGCATGCACCACCATGCTGAGCTTGTATTTTTTTTTTTTTTAAGTATAGCAGTATTTCTGATTATTTTTCATTCCTTATCCCCAGAGGTCCATGGAAAACTGAGGCTGAGGTAAATGTCACCTTGTCCTCATGTGTATCTTCACACACCCTATGGTAGCATGATTTACTTCCAGAAGTTGGCATAACAAAGATCATCTTGGGCTCTATGCTCTGGGGTTTCGCTTCTAGTTAACTGAGTTATCTCTGTGCTCTAGGGTTTCACTTCTGGTTAAGTGAATTATTATCTGATTCGGTTACTTAACCCCTTCATCTATTGAATGGGCGTTAAGAATCACTCAAAGTTAATTTAACTTGGGATTTGTTATATGCATTTCTCTCTCTTTTTTTAACCTCTCATGATAGATAGTTTTTATAAGTGTATGTAAATGCTTCAAGGTCAATGGACCCTTTGTAATGATTACTTTCATTTCCTACAGCATGTGGGAAATTGTTGTTTGGACATGGAAATGATATCATAGATACCAAGAATCATGTTGCATTATATAGTACAAAAGAAATAGGTTAGTAATGAAGAAATAATAATGAGATGGTAGTTAAATGTGATATTCATGTGGAAAGAAACTATGATATCTTAAGAGCACTCTTTATATAATTATATACCATCCTATATCATTGTGAACCAAGTGAAGTGCATGTCACATTTAACTAGTCAGGGGCAACTCAAAATCTGCACAGTTTACACAGCAGAATGTGGCATGTAAACTGCAGATTTTGAGTTGCCCTTGACTAGTTAAAACAGTGTCATGTTCATACACATTCAGCTAAGCTCCCATTTCAAGTATGCAAGGTCCTTTGGAGATGAGTTTTGTAGTTTGGTCTCTGTGTCTTCAGAGGCTATGGAAATCTTGGTTTTCCAGGACTGAGAAGTTGGGACCTGGTCAGGCAGCTCAGAGAAGTCCTGCAGTAAAGGAAGGGGCTTTGTGACTTCAGCCAGAGCCCATGGTGATGTCTCACAGGGATTCTACTGTAAGAGGCGCCTGGGAGATGGAAGGCAAACATGAGTGGAGGCCACACAGAGACAAGATGACTTCTTGATAATAATGCTCACGAGCAGGGATGCTATTTGTTTCACTTTTGATTAAAGATTTAAGCACAAACAGAACTTTCTATCTTGATCTCCCCCCCCCCCCCCCCCCCCCCCCCCCGCACCTCGCATTTCTTGGTCAACAGCATTTTTTTTTTTTTCAGCCAGTGAACTGGGCATACGTGTTACAATGGCAGAAGTGTTGCTTTCCCCTCTGACTGTGCCATTCTCCATGGCCTGAAGGAACATTTGATGCCATTCTCCATGCCAGGTTCTCATCTGTGAAATGGAGACATCAAAAGGCGCTCTCCTTTCTACCCAGCAGTCTTTGTGGGCTCTCTCAAGAATGTTCTGCCACTAATTATCACACAGCAAACTCAAGTTTAGATGGTTTCTTACCAATTTATATTCCGTTAAAAAAACAAAACTCCAAACTTCAGTCAAGATCTGTTGGATTATTCTAGGGATCCTCACATGGGCCTTTTCTGGGAAAGGCCACATGTCGAATGTTGTGGCTTTCCACGTTGTACAATGGATTCATTCAGCCACAGATCAAATGAACACTAATGGTATGACTCAGTCCAAAAACAATCTTTATTTATGGACATTGATATTTGAATTTTATATAATATTCATGTGTCTGGAGATATTTTTCTTTTTGATTTTTTTTTTTTTTCAGTAATGAAAATATGTTCAGACCATCAGGAGCTCTGGCTAGGGAAGAACATGCAGGTTTGGCCCATGGGCTGTATCCAAATTCCTGTTGGAAACCTACACGCTGCTGTGTCTTTTACGGTATTGTCTCATTGCTGGCTTATGTCTGTTTCTCCTGAATGAACAGGCACCATGAGCCTTTTCTCAGTAGCCAGAGTCCCCAGCGTCTAATGGGTGCTTGCTGAATGCCTTCCAAATGAGCAGTGTGTATACCCAATTATCCCCTTAGCAGCATGACTGTGTCTACATGAAAAAAATTGGAAATGGTCATCTCTTTGCTAGAATGCTGCATCTGTTTGGGTAGATTCATCCTGAAAGGTGTGCCACTGTGAATACCTGGTGCTGCCTTCCAACACTTCAAAGGCTTGCAAAAAGACCCTCTTCCCAGACAGCCTTTGCCGGCACAGGCCCACCTGAGCTATCTGCCATAAGAACTGTCACATGAAAAGGAAAAGATGGTGACTGTCCTTGACTGCAGTGGGTGGTCCATAATACACCGTGTGACTCCAGGACTTTCTAGAATGTTCCTCTCCACTGTTGGCAAGCTTAGCGAGTAGAGCATATCTGTGAAGTCCAGACTCCCCAGGACACTCATTTCAGTATGCCCCTGAAATTCTTAATTTACCTCTGTTTGTATTTTTAAGGAGAGAGCTTTCTTTATAATTTCAATTATGCAATGATGTTTGGTATTCAGATGGATTGGTGTTTGTATTGGCTCTGTGGCTTCCCACGAGAGGCTGGAGGTCCTCAGGGGAGATAGAACCATGCACAGAGTTGGATATGTGGGAGACACAATACCAGGACGCACAAAGAAGAAATTACAACCATTTACTTGTGTATTATTTTCTCAATTTGAAGCACTTGAATTCCAGAGCTCTCAAATCAAGAGGTTGGATTCCTGGCATTTTAAAGTATTCCACTCGAATAAGCTGCTTAAACCGTTCAAATGGCTTTAAAAAAAAAAAAAAAATGTTACGCACCCCCCCCCCCATTGCCTTTCTTAGATCGTTTTGCTCTTGAGATTTATTTAATTGAAGTTTTGCCTTTTTACTTCAAATCAAAATCATTTTCTGTAGTCAAAGAAGTTTTCCTTGTATTCTCAAGGGCTGTGCGGGTTTCATGTTGACTGTTTCCTGACAGGTGAAGGGGAGTTTGAATGAATCTTCACACACATGCGTGAGTGTGTGCATGCTTGCATGTGTGTGCGTGGGGGGGGTGATGTGTCTGTATGTGTGCATGTGGGGGGGTGATGTGTCTATGTGTGTGCATGTGCATCCATCCATCCATCCGTGTGTATGTGTGTGTGTGTACACGTATAGGCATGTGTCTTTCTTACCTTCAAGTTAGGGTCTCTTATCTGTAAATACAGCACCACCTACATTTCTAAGGTCTCAGGTTCAGTTTGACTAAATCTAGCCACGGGAGAAGGTATTGCTGGAGTCACAGACAGCCCTGCCACACACTTAACTACAGATCAGCTGCCCAGATGCAAGATTGTAAAGAGCAGAACCAAACTGACAATCACCAGTTTGTCCTTTTGAAAGAATCTATTAAGAACCATGGGTAAGTTTTGAGACCTTTGCTCTGGTGGCATTTCCTATGGCATTAGCAGAGCATTGAATGTGTAATTTGGTCTCAGATCTGGCTGGGTGCCCAAAACAAAGAACCAAACAAAGTAAAGGTTAGGTTCTGTGAGGGTAAGACACTAGTTTAGACCAAGTATATCAGGGAGGCCCTTTTAAAGAACTGATACAGAGTACAAAGTGTGGTATCACTGACAGGAGAAGCCTGTCAGAGGGCAAGTGCATTGGTCCTGGGGTTGGCTGCCATACAGCAGAGGGCTGGATATGACAACATACACCATTAGTCCCAGCACTTAGGAGGTAAAGGCAGCCAGGGCTACACAGGGAAACTCCATCTCAAAACAAACAGGAAAGGAAATAACAGAATTGGAGCAATGAGCAACCTGAACGGAAATGCAAGGGTTTGTTCTAATTGGGATGGAAAGTGCTGGAAGGGACTGAGGTGACTGAAAATAGTCGGTCAACTTCTTGTAAAAATGACTTAACCAGGTAGATGGGAGACAGAAGGACCACTGCTGCCATAATCTAGATAAGGGTGGTGATGGTAGAGGGTGAGCGCCTTGGTTGTTGACTCCATTTGGTTTGTTTGTTTTGAGAGTAGAGTTTTAGTGGATGGCTGAGTGGGTAGAAGAAGAGATGAGGGAAGGGTGGATGATAGGTGGGCAGAGGGACGGTATGTCTCTAGGTATTGGTGGGTAGATGGATGGATAGATGAGTGACTGGGTGGGTGGGCGAACAGGTGGATGAATGGTGAGGAAGTTGGGTAGGTGAATGTTCATTAAGAGGAAAGGAAGGAGGAAGTAACATTCCTCCCTCACCTCTGTCCCCGAATCAGAACAGTGCCTTGGGAGAGGGATTGTTTATTGTTCATTTGATTTGATTTTCTCAGTGAGATCTGAACTTTTCCAGTTGTGTCTCAGGAAAGGAGGTGTAGAGACTGAGGCTTGGCTCTTGTGAAGCGCCTTGTCTCGGGTTTGGGTATTCAGACCCAGCTGGTAGGCCTTTGAGCTGCCTCAGGCCAGGGTTCCAAACTTGGATGAAGCCCTATCCCCAGGAAAAAGGATCTTTAATCTACAACCCTGCACTAAAAATGTCAACAGGTTCCTCAGTCTGGCCTTCCCAATGAGGGTAAAGGATCTTAAAAACCACAGAAACAGTGACTTTAAGGATAATGTGTAGGGGTATTGTGTTGTTTCATGGTAAATAATTGTCCCACCCACTGGTTTAATAAAAAGCGCTGATTGGCCAAAGGCAGGCAGGAAGTGTGGGCGGGGCTACCAGACTAAGAAAAACTCTGAGAACAGGAAGCACAGGGCGAAATGCCAGAGGGCAGAATGTGAGAGAGAAGGCCAGAGAGAATCCGGAAGAAGCAGAGGACAACCATGCTGCTCTGAAAAAGGTACCAAGCCCCATGGCTGAACAGGATGAGTCATGAGTTAGATGAAGGGTGGAGAAGGGAGTAATATGCCTGAGCCTTAGACTGATCAGCCAAAAACTATTGAAAGCATCTGTGTGTCTCTGCGGGACTGCTGATCTGCGGGTCTGTGGTTCTAAACCTTGAAGTTAGGCCCGAAAGTCTGGCCAGAAACCTCCTACAACAATAATGTTTTATTGAAATACAGTTCACAAACCCATGCACTGTGTGGTTCAGCCATGTAAACTGTAAACCTGAGGGTTTTAGTGGCACCATGGAGCATCTGGGCAGGAACCACCAGTATCAGCTTGAGAGAGTGTTTTCATCTTACCGTGTGTGGGGGGGGTCTACACTTCTTTGCCATCATTTCTTCTCAATAAATGACGTAATGGATGAAACTTGGAAGGCATGGACCTGCTGCACCATGAGCCCTGATTCTCCATAATCAGGGAGAGCAGCTGTAGGGGTCCTAGCAGGGGCTCCTGTTTAGAGAATGTCACATGGGGGTTCCACCTCTGCTGTGTTTATTCAGGACTCTGGTTGTTCTGGTTGTTTCCAAGGCCGTGTACAGAACAGGAACAGAAAAGCTCCACTAAAAATCAGAGAACTGTGTTGTGAAAATCCCTTCCTCCCCACGGAACCATATATTTCCAAATGGTGGTCCTGGTGGATAGACTTTGATTTTGTTTCACCAATTGTTTATAGCCCAGAAGCTGAGGCTTAAGAGATGGGCCGGGGGTAGGGTACTTCAAAAAATACTTTTTAGAGGGACCTGGTCAAGCCAAACCCTTAATCACCATCCCCAACAAAAGCCAAGGAATTTTAAAATGAGAACTGTTAAGTGGAATAGTCCTCATTTTCAAATAAAACATTTGCTCTAGGGAATTTTATGCCAAGAAAATACTTTGTTGTTTGAAGTTCAGGGATGGGAATGGCAGGCTAGGTCAATAGATCAGAGCAGCAAAGAGGGGAGGGGCAGGAAGCAGTGGCATCTACTGGGGTCTTGAATGCCCTTCCAGACATGATCAGGAATACCCCTCACACTCAGCTTCTCTTTACCTGTGTTCCTGGTTTGGCATTTCCTCATCACATGAAAAGTAGAAATGCCCCTGACTGGTTACTGCCCTTAACTGCAAACTCTGTGGAATTTGTTCAGGGTCCTGTACCAGCATGGTAACTTCTCAGAATGAGGCAGTCCACCTTTACTCTTTTCCATATGGTTCCGCCAGCATGAAAAGTCTCATGGCAGGGACTTTCACCTTCTGTCTGCAGCGCATGGTTGATAGGAATTGAAGGCAAGATATGTACAAGGTGTTGGGCAATGTGGACCCCAGAGCTTTTGCAGCTCATCATCCTCACGGGGGTGGATGGGGGCTAATGTGCTACCTTGTGTTCCTATTTTTTCTTCTTCAACGGAATAAGCACGAGAGATAAGTGTAGGGAATCTTCATTCTCATAGCATGTGATGGCAAGGTTAAGTGGCTTTTCTTTAGAGTCTTAATTGAAATTTTTTTTTTTTTTTTTACTCACATCTTATCATGAAGGGCAAATTTCTTTTTGTATGTACATTTTAGCTTACATATTAGCACATGCCTAAAGCCTACATGAAGAGAATCAGACAACAGATTTACTTTAAATAATAGCTTTAGCCTTCTACTTCCTTCACAAGTTACAAGGCTTTCCTGGCAGTTGGCAGGTGAACTCTGCACTTTTGTGGCCACGGGCAGATCCCTGTGTCTCTTTGCTTACTGAAGAGACACAGGAAGAGTTTGTAGATGACATCTGAAGGTATGAGTTAGACAGGCGGGAATATCTGAAGATTCCTAGGTTATTTGGGGAACTTGCCTGAGGTTCCATTTGTATATAACGTCTCATATAAAGATATGAAAGGCCATTGCCAGTATTCTCTAGTTATTATCAAAGAAAATACTTTGCTACTTGAAGAAACTTGATTTTGTTAGGGATGGAACACTGAAGCCACAGACTCTGAGTTCAACCCCAGCACTGGAAACAAATAATGAGACGGGGGGGGGGGGGGGGGGGGGCACTTGACTTCTCAGAATCATTTTGCCTCTTTTTTATATAAAAGGGGGTTCTAGATAGCTAACATTAAGACTGTTAAGATTAATGACCCTATTGACTTAACTGGCTGACTGTGGACTGGTTTGGGGGGTGTGTTCGTTCATTTTAACTTTTTCCTCCAGGCAGCCCAGTTGTCCCAGTGTTGAGAGTTCCTAATGTGTAACCCAGATTGAACATTTCTGTTCTCTTTTCATTCTCCTGTTCTGTTAAGAGGAGTTCATGGGAGTCCTTATGGGGCCCGTGCATCCTGGGGGAAAACTCATAAAGTTCCCCAGGCCGATGCAATACAAGCATTGCTGTTTTCGCTGTGTTCTTCAGAGATGGCACAAGCCTGTTCACAGCATCCACTCACCTCCATAGGTCATAGGAAATGGCAAAATAGGATTGTTGGGGTAATTTGTTTGAAGCACTGTTATTGTACTTTGACACTGTCATTTACCCACAGAAGGAAAATGAGTCTTCTCCAGAAATAAAGGGGCAGCATCAATGAATTCATCACATGCTCCGCGGCTGTTCGAACAGCCTATACAGTGTGCTCCTGTGAAATAGTATAGCAAAGTCGATGGGTAGGTGGAACGGGCTTATCAAAACCATGTCTAAGTTAAAGATGCTGCCCTTCTCCCAGTGCTCCTTAAAGGGAGGAGCATTTAAAATCCAAGACTGGTCTCTGTGTTTCTCACATTGGGTGCCTTCTGAATGAAGGGTTAGTTCCTTACAAAGAACACTGTAAAATAAAACTCATGTTGTAAAATCCTACTTAGCCAAAAGAGATAGATGGTGGACTGTTGTAAATGAGTGACTGTCTCCTAAGATTCTTGACTGACTTCCTCTTGGTCATGAGATGTTTTTACCTGGTTTGTGGAATTGTTTTTTAATTCACTGGTCTAGGTATGAGTATATAGACATGCTTCATAATACCCACTTGGCAGGCTCTTTGAAGATTGGAGTGCCCACCTTTCTAGAGGGTATAGTTTGTCTCTGACCCTTTCCGAGTTGGCCCTTAAGAATACCACCGGATTCTGGCTTCCAGCCTGGGTCATTCCATTTTCCATCTTCCGTCAGGGTTGAAGAAACTCTTGCATAAAGTATAAATTGTACCTTAATAAAAACGATAGTCTCCCCCCCCCCAAGGGAACCTGATTAATGGACTCTGTCACTATTAACTGAAGTGGTTTTTAAAAATAGCTGTTCGAGTAGAGTGTTTTGGTTTGGAGTATGTGTTGCTGGGTTGTTATTTTTACACATAGCAGTGATAGGAAAATACAGGGCTCTTATCATAACACATTCAATATTTAGATTGGATCCCCATCCTCCTGTCTGACACTGATTTCCTGCCTTTTGCCTTCGCCTTATTCTGATGCTTAAGCATCAAGATTGGGGCATTTTCCCAGAATAATTGTTGATTAAGTGCCGAACATCCTGCCATGATTATGAGATTACTGTATTCAGCATTTAATCTTGTGAGTATCAAATATTTTACTTTAATGGCACCTTCATTATTATTATCATCATCCACAGCTTTTTCTATTTGAGTAATGTAATCAGAGTAAAGGTATTGCTGCAGATCTGTACCCCCTCCTCATATCACTCTTTGTGTTGAAATGGAAAGTACCCTTTACAAGTTGTCTCTAAATGCTATAAACTAGGAAAAATCAAGACTTCTTTTTACAAGTAGTTGAAGAAGAAATAGACAGGGTAATATCCAGGGCCAGGCATATAGCCGGAAGTCAGCAGGACTGTGGAGAATGTGGCCTACAGCAAGTAGCACCTGTGCTTTCTGAGCATCCGTCTTGTTTTCTGTGATATCACGCAGAGGGTACTCCGTGGCCAGCCCTTAGCTTTGAAGCTAACTCTCTCTTCTCATGGGCTGTCTGTCAACAGAAAGTAATTGGAATTATATGAATCAGGTCCATGGGCCAGTGTTACGGAGTAATATGTCCAGGGGCGTTCTGAATAAGGTAAAGAAGGGTCTCTCCAAGAGAGACAAGCTCATGGCGAATAGGGCAAAGTTATATGTTCTTATGTAGGAGAGGCCCATCTTCATCCCATCTTAAGCAACAGCTTTTCTTACTTCTCTAAGCTTCTGGGCCTCATACCCTAAAGCATGGACATGGGGTTTGGAAGATAACCCTAAGCAACAATAGCCAACTGTTCAGCTGGACAAAAGAATGGATGTCTTGAGTTAGGGTCTCCAGATACAGCCAATTCTCTGGTTCTCTCCTGAGGTACAGATGTGTTCTCTTTGTGTATGTGCAAAAAAGTATGGAATCACCTGATGTCACACAGCCAGAGAGCAGAAGCTGAAACACTCACCCCATCAGAACCCAGGCCTGCCTGTCAGTTCCCTTCAGCCTGCTGTGGTGGGTCTGGTCTCCTTGTCCCAAAGCTGACCGTGGCCACCTTGGTATATATGTATTGGACAGTTAGTACAATGTGTTCAGCATCAACCTGAGGTGAGACAGGTGTTCACTTTAGTCAATATACTGAGTGGTGCTTGGACTCAGGTTTGCCATGAACTTGCTCTATAGACATACACACAGGAGTTAAACAATAACAACAACAATAATAATGCCTCAATGTTTTAAATGAGTTTACTATGTTGTGCTGAACTACATGCATAGCTAATTTGAACTGAGGGTGGTAGTGACCCAAAGACCACAGCCTTGTCCCCTAAGCCATTGGTCACTAAGGACCAGTGCTGTTACCCTTGGGGGAATTCAGTCATCCCCCACTTGTCACTCAGGACACAAATGTCAGTGATAAGGAGGGTGGTGCTAATTAGAAAATTGGAGCTTATCAGAGTTACTATTACTAAGCCAAATAATGGAGCCACAGGATTGGGCCCGTTCTTCCAAGTGCCGCTGTAGTACTAACAGGCATAGACGAAGGAAAACACTCTCCATACATGCTGTGGCAGTGGAAAGAGCTTCAGGCCAGAAGACAGGAATCCCAGGAGCCAGGCTAGTCCTGTGGCACTCCTGGCACGGCATGCTGACCTACCCCACTTTGGTTACCTCTGTGTTTCTTTTAGTGTGCTAAAACCCAAAACACTACAAAGTACACATATAAACGAGATAACATACCCAGAGAAAGGCATGTACATATACCCTGTTGGCACATATCACATGTGTTGTCACATCCTTTTTATCATTACAATTACTTTCTGTCTTATCCATCCTTCTGGTCAATTCTGGAGCATCTTATAATCCGGACCGAGCATCTGTATTAACGCAACTCTAGTGTGCCATGAACATGCTCATGCACAGTATTTCTGGGCAAGTCTTCTCATGAGGCTCATTGATCTAAAAGTTGAGTAAGCTTGAAAGTCCACTGTATTCCTTTTTCTGAAAGTTTCTACTCGTGCCCTTTGCCTCATTGCTCACCTACTAGCTAACTCTCTTTTTTACCATGTCAAATCTCATTCTTTGAAAGAGGGTGTGAAATCAGGACTACATGAATATATCTTTGAGGTCTAGACATAGAGGTTTAAATCCTCTGCCTCTGGAATTAGGAGTCATGTGACTTTCTCTAGACCATTTCCTCATTCTGAGTGGGATTGATAGTTTTATGCAATCAAAGGAACTTATGTTTAAGATAGCCATCCCATAATAGGCTCTCGGTAGGTCCCTTGTGCCATTGTTGCTATTACTGTTGCCATAGGCATAAATCAGGTGAATGATGGCAGGGTGAGCTGCTGGGTACCAGATGATCTGCATCCTTGCAGTGAAAGCTGGTCTGCACCAGACTGTCTGTATAGAAAGTCTTTCTCTGTACTGCTGTTCCCAAATAACAGAGACTTTTGATTAATTATGAAAGTATGGCCTTTAGCATAGGCTTGTCTCAGCTAGCTCTTATAACTTAAGTGAACTTATTTATATTAATCTATGTTCTGCCATGTGGCATTACCTCTCTTCCATCTTGTACCTCCTGTTTCCTCTCCTTGTCTTCTCCTGTCTTTCACACCTAGATTCCTCTCTCTTCCTCTCTCTACCCAGAAGTCATGCCTATACCTCCTCCCTAGCTATTGGCCGTTCAGTTCTTTATTGTACTAACCACAGAAATATACCTTCATGCTGTGTACAAATATCCCACAACAACTTTCTTCAGGTTTTTTTTTCAGGCCTTGTCTTATCTCTCTGTGGCTAGATATAGTATAGAATTCCCATCTAGTTCATGGCTGTAGAAAAGCGGAGAGAATTCAAAGTAGTCCATTTGAATTCTGAGGAGAGATACCACAAGACATCTGAGGGACAAAATATTGGTCTTTCTCTCTGGGACCCTTGAACCTCATTTTTGAGCTTAACAAAGGAAGATGTATGAACTCAAGACTCTCAAAAAAGAGATAAGAACCTCCTAATTGATTCTTACAAAGTGGCTGGTTATTTGCAACCAGGAAAATTGCCTGCTTGGAGATACCAGTTCAGCTCTGTGGATCTGCTGGCTCCACAGGAGACACTCTTAGGGAGGAGGTGCTCAGAGGGAATCATGTCTAACTGGTTAGCATCATCTCATTCATAGATTCCTGCCCCCACTCCGCAGCTGATCATTTAGTCTCTTTCAGTGTGTAATTGATCATTTTAAATTTCATGTTTGCTATATAGCTGGGAGTGTGTTAAACTTCAGGCAGACTACAATTGTGTGTTGTCACTTGTGTGGTGGCAAGGATAGTAAGCTAGCGTTCTTCCAATAGCAGGAGTCTTGACTTATTATCTCCAGAGCCACGTAGAAATCCATATGCTTCATCCACACTATTGACAAGGTGAGTCAATGCATTGATGTTATTGTCATTTTCGGGTTTTAGCCAAGAAATGCCACTGTGCTGAGAGAAATACTCAGTATTTGGGTTTATCAATTGAATTTACAACTAGATAATAAAGTGTCCAATAAATATGAGATATTTAAAGTAGATCTTTGAGAGACAGAGTCACAAATAAAATAACTGGCAGTTCATGTAGCTAAAAGGACAACCCAAATGATCTTCAATGCCACTGTCTTCTTAGTGGCATGAATTTGTGTCCCTTAGATTACTAAACACTCATCCATTACACATAGTATAATAATGAGGTCTGGTGGGCAGAACCTAGAAATTACTGACCAAGTTATTAGATCACAGTTCAACCTCAATGATATTGGCAGCTTGGAGATACTTGGAGTGAGTAATAATAACACTAAGATTATCAGATTGATCCTATATGTCTAGGATATATATGTGAATTAAATTAGAGACACATCAAAATGATCCCAAATGATTAAAATGAAGCAGAGCTGGGATCAGAAGTCATCTTCTTGAAGGCAGAGGGCCTCAAGGGGAGCATCCAGGATCCTAAGACTGTGTGAGTGGTCCGTGGGGATGATACTTGGGGTTGGGCTCAGTTCTGGTGCTTAAGACAAGGATGTGAAACCCAGTTGTTCCTGCTGCATGTTTAAAATATGCATATGTATGCTTATCCTTCCATTGAATTCTTGTACACTTCTATCAAAAAAAATTAGCTTTTATACAGCCTTGATTAACTATGTAAGTCTTGAAATTGGATAAAATGATTCAGAACTTTCAAAATTCATTTGTTGAAATTAACTTCTGGTTCTTTTGCCTTCCCATATAAATGCATACATTTCAAGGTGGTCTCATCTGTGTCTAGGGAAGCACCTTCCTGAGGTTTTGACGGGAATTGCGTCACACCTCCAGGTCGTTTTGAAAGCAAATAACTTCAGTCACTGGATTCATCAGCATGGCTTCTCTTTTATCTCTTATTTGATTTTTTTGTTGTTGTTTGTAGCTTTTCATCTACAAATGCTGTGTGTACTTTGTTAGGTTTACACTGTTTTATTTTCCTTGAATTGTGTATATATTTTTAGTTTTGGTGTCCATTCATTCATTGCTAGTCTATGGGAATAGAATTGAGTTTACTTATGTGCCCTGAGACACTGACAAATGAGCTTATCAGTTCTAGGGTCTTTGTGGCTTCTTGGACATTTTCTACATGGACAGTCTCTAGATGAGAGGAAGGTTGACCCTCCTTCTTGATCTGCGTGCCTTTGATTGTACTTTCCTGCTGTATTACATTGGCTTGAACTTTAAGACCATTGAGAGCAGCCATCTTTTGTCTTTAGGACAAAGTAGTCTTTTCTCTACCAGGCAGGTTAAATACAGTGGTTTTCAATCTCCTTCTGTAAGTTAACAAAGGGTTTTTTTTGTTTTTGTTTTGTTTTTTCTGTTTTACTTTGATGAATATTCTTAAGGGATCACACGTTAGATTTTGTCCACAGGTTTCTCTGCATCTGTTGATACTGCCTTGCTCTCCTGTAACTTGATGGCAGCTAACACAGTCATATTAAATTATTTCTGAATATCAAACTCATCCTGGGATGGCTCTGACTTATTCATGGTGTTTATTTCTACTTGTATGTTTTTGGATTATTTTCAGTAATGTTGTGTTTATGATTTTTATGTATATTTTTGCTCGAGACGGGGTCTCTCTGTGTAGACCAGGCTGGCCTCAAACTCAGAGAGACCCACTTGCTTCTGCCTCCTGAGTGTTAGGATTGAAGGTGGCATTGCCACCGCCTGGCTTCATGTCTGTATTTTAAGGGGTCTTTATCTGGAAAGTTTCTTTATGTTCTCTTGTCTGCTTTCTGCCCATCTTTAAGAGTCCTCCGTGTGTGATTCACATGGAAAGCTTACAGTTTTTAGTTGTACTTAGTGGAAAAAATAGGGGGAGATATATATGCTTCGTTTTCTAGAAACAGATGTTTTAATGGATGCTCCATTTTCAGAGGTGTGTGTCTGTGTCTGTGTTTATGTCTGTGTTTGTGTGTCCATGCTCACACTTGAGTCTGGGTACCTGTGGAGGCCACAGGAGGAAGGAGCTCTAGTTATAGGAGCTGGAGTTATAGGCAGTTGTGAACCACCCAACACGGGTGCTGGTATCCAGATTCTGGTTCTCTGCTGGAACAGCAGGTTCTCTTATTTGCTCATCTATCTTCCCAGCTCTTGTTTCCAAGTATATTTTTTAAGGAATTCTAGAATTGGCTTCCAAAAGAAGAACCCAAAATTGAAGTTTTAATAAATTTTAAAAAACAAACAAACTAAATACCAGGATGGACATTCATTTCTCAAGCAAGTAGAAAGAAATTAACTGTGTCAGCTGCCTGGGAAGGGAAGAGCTCTCTGCTGGGGTCAGCACAGTGTCAGGGACACTAGGCAGGCCCTTGTCTCAGCTGGTCTGCACACTCAACACACTGAACTCATTCTGCTGTCTCGCCAACAGCATTATTTGACACTGTTATTATGCTTCACACTGGTACACCCCACACATTTACAGTGTCTCCTCACCACTGATGCAGGCTCTCGGTCACCCAACAGTTGGCCATGTGTGTCACAAAGGCCAGAAACTTAGGCAGAGGGAGACTTTGTCTTTTTTGTAGACATATGGCCGTGATGATAGAGAAGGCAGGTTCTCAGACGGCCAGTGAGAATCTCTTTCAGGGCTAGCACTGTAAATGCTCAGTAGGGGTGGTGTGGCTACAGTTTTTCTGTCAGTTTTAGGAGTAAAGTGTGGAGAGCTGGAGAGAGGGCTCAGTGACTAAGATTACTGGCTGCTCTTATAGAGAGGATCCAGGTTTAGTTCCCAGGCACATGAAGGCTCACAGCTTGTAACTCCAGTTCCAGGGGAGTCGATGCCCTCTTCTGGCCTCTGCACATACTGCATGCACATGGTCACACACCCTCTTATTTAAAATAAAGATATGTGCTTGTTGGCCAACAGACTTATCAGAAAGTAGAACTTCTTAAAGGCTCATAGCTCAAGTTATCCACTGAGCACATCAGATCAAAAACCAGAGGCTGAACACATCCCAGGGCTATAGTATCAGAGTCACTGAAGGCTTGGCTTCTGATCAGTACATGGAGACTAATTAGACAGTTAAGTGGGTATTGTATTAACTTTTTCTAGGGAAGTGTGAACAAATACTGTTAGCTCCAAGAAGGTACTGGTGACAGACCAAAGTAGTGATTCTATCACCCCCAACTTGATAAGCCAGTGAGTTTATTGGGTTTGCTTATAGGGCACAGAGAAGAACTACTGAGAGCTGTTCAAGTGAGCTCCCACCAATGCTATCACCACAAAATCCCACCCCACCACAGATGCTGAGCACCGGGAAGCTGTATCATGGGTCTCTCTTTCAGTTGTCTTCTGCTGGATACCCCAGCATCTCTTGAGATCACCAGAAGGCAAAGGGGAGTGATGGGTGGGATCCCACAGACTTCCCTTCACTGCATGCACTAGGTGGGATCAGTCTCTCTGTTACCATAGACCTACTGACCACTGTATGGTTCTCCACAGCTAGTTGCTCCTTAACTTGTCTACTCCAAAATGATAATGGGTCGACTACCTTATCCCTAGAAGAAAAACATGATGCAATTGTGAAAGTCTCTTCTTCTATTTGACTGTGACTTCTCTGTGGCTCCTTGGTAGATGTTGGGGTCTCTCTGAAGTCTCATTGACAATGGTGGTGCTGTTCACTACTCTCAAGGGTTTTTTCCATTTTCTGTGTCCAGTCATTCTTGTGACCACAGCCAGATAGTTATAAAGACAGTTTCCAGAGTGGGACACTAGCCTATGGTCCTTGTTCTACCCTTCCTGGAGAGTCAGAGCCTAGTGACTCCTAAAGAATGCATTATGCATCAGAAACATGAATGATAGACCATCCATTAGTGATATCCTGCCTCTCCTAAGCTGTGTGACCCAGGCAGAAGACCTGTTGTCCACTTCAGATTCTCCATCTGAAAGAACAGGTGACGTGTGTATTCATCTCACCATGCTATATAATCCACTGTACTTGCAGATCGTGGAGGAGAAGCTGGGAGCATCTTTGGGAAGATAGCATCCTCTTCCAGCTGAGATTTACTGCATTTCCAAAGATCTGGTGACCACTTCATGTTATCCTACAACAGAAACAGTCACAGTACATGATGGTTTCCAAGAGCCATTGGTGCCCAATGATGGGGCTTACCTTATGGATCTTATGTTTTCAAAGAAATATGGCACAGGGATAGAGGTCACTGGATTCAGTGAGAAAGGACAGGACATAAGGTTCTAGCAGCTCTTGGTTTCAAAGGTCCCTTGTGGTGAAGTTTTCAACATAGCAGTACTTCTTTCTATTTTTGTCTTCCTGCCAGTTGACTTCAGCAAATGTTTATGAGCACCTGCAGGAAGCCCAGGGATTGAGGAGCAGTAGCCCATGCTCTTCAGGGAGTGGTCTGGAGAGAGAGCAAGAGAGCAAAAATGGCCAACTTTCAAGGCACAATGTAGATAAAATGCCATTGAAGATCAGAGGCAGGCGACCTTGTGTCTAGCTGGGTGAACGGGGAAGCAGCAAGAAGGGGTTGAAATTGGAACAGAAACTTACAGTGTGAGGAGGATTTCAGTAGCAGCGGTTGGGTTGGTACTGCCACACAGGGACTCTAGAAGACAGGCATGTAGAAGATGATGACAGTCGGGGCATGTGTGCCCAAACCATGAAACCCGAGCATCTTCTTCCTCAAATCATGGTGTTCAAGTCATTTCTTCTCCACGGTGAATTCTGGTCACCATTGTGCATCCATTTTTGTCTTCAAGGTGTATTACCAGTTGAGCCGTATCCATTCAAATAGCACAATGAAGCTCCAACCCTCTCACAGAATCTGTGAAGGAGACTTTATTTGAAAATAGGTTTTTTTGCACAGAAAGTCGTTATATGTGTATAGGCCCCAATTCAAAAGGATTGATGTCCTTGTAAGACTTAAATGTTCGAACAAGATGTAAGTGACTGCTGAAGCAGAGACTGTATGTAGCTGCAGGCTGAGGAATGCTGGGTGAAGCAGGGATAACTTCTCCCCACGGGTTACAGATGAGCACAGCCCTGTCAACACCTTGACTGTAGACTTCCAGCCACTACAACCGTGAGCAGTTAAGTCAGTGCCGACCAAGTTGCCTGCTTTGTGGTACTGGGTTTGTGCAGCTGTGGGATGCAGCATACCTGTGGTGCATAGGATGCTTGTGGAGGTGAATTTGATTCTACCCAGAGGGCTTTAATTCTTAAGGAAGGCTGGATATGCCTCCAACATTACATGAGTGACTATTAGCTGATCTTTGTGGGTAGCCTGGCCCTTAGCTCTGCAGCATGGTTTTCTGAACAGAGTGAACAGGCCCTACCTCCTTCGGATGCCGCCAGGTATCCCCCAGCACTACCAGCTTTGGTATGATTCCTGTCACAAGATGAGGAGCCACCTGAGGTTCCAGGAGTCCAGGCCAAGCAACTTTAGCTCATTTATTTCATCCCATTCTCTTGACAAATGATAAATTGTGCTATTAGGCATTGAGTGACTAATCCATGGTCCCTTTACCCGAAGCATCTGAACTTGAACTTGTCTTTCTTTCTTTTTGAAATAATTTTAGTAGAGTCAGGACAAAGTTTTAACAATTTTATAATTTTGTGTGTGCTTGTGTGCATGTGTGTGTGTGTGTGTGTGCATGTACACAGGCATGTTTGTACCATTATAGGTGTAGAGGTCAGAGGACAATATATAGGTCTGTCCTTCCACCATGTGACTCCCAGGATCAAACTTGGGTCACCAGGCTTGGCAGCCACCTGAGCCATCAGCCACTGAGCCATCTCCCTGCCCTTGATCTCAAACGCTGAGTCTTACATCCAGACATCTGAAATTTCTAGGGACTCTTAAGTTGTATGGTCCTGGCTTCTGAAAGTTTTCCTCAAGGCAGAGAATTTTAACTTGAACTAACAAAGAATTCTTCAAGTGATGAGCAAAGGAATTATAAAAGAAATAAAGCAAAAAAGTAGGGCAAAGTGACCCTCTGGAAGGGGTTTGAAAGAAAGGTTTATGTGGCAAGTCCATGGGTACTTAGATCACTTCGCATCATTGGGAAACAATTGAGGTGAATGGTACACTGCTGCTTCCAGCTTCCACTCATCACACTTGGATGCTATAAATTAGAGCATTGATAACACCGGCGGTCGTCCTATGGTCTCAGATATCACCAAGTCGTCTCTTTGGCCCTGCTCTGGTTTCCCAGCATTCTGCTGGGGGAAGTAGAGCGGCTAATGTACTTGGATTGGATTTTGGTTTTTCTGACTGTCTTGACATTGTGATTGTAAGCCCATTACGGTAGCAGCAAGGCATCTGTGGCATCTTGGTAGCTGTGAATCAATATCTGCCCCATAGGTTCCGAAGAGCGTCATTGACAAGGCTTATAACCTGCATGCATACCCTTTGTGTTGGGTGCCCTCAAATGTGCTTTCTGTCAGCAAGCCATAAGGAGACACAGAGGGATCGTTGTGCTTGGCAGCACATACTGAAAGCGGAAGAGAGGCAGGTACTTTTTGTTGTAGTTATTACTATTACTGTTTCATGGGTTCCTCCAACAAAGAAAACGCCTCCCATCATCAGCCGTCAGTGCCCTGCCATTTTGAAATGGCAGAGGTGGCTTCAGCACATGATGCAGTCATCATTGTCATGCTGGATGCTAGAGACCATATCCTTAGAGAAATTGTCGTTGTGGTTGTTCCCTTTCATGCAAACACTGTGATTGCTGCTGTGCTGTCGCTTCAGCAAACGGTCACCCATCCAGTACTGCAGGAAAAAAAGGTCAAAAGTGCAGGAGATGCATGTGGATGGCCAATCACTAGGATTAGGGAAGCCAATATTGAAGAAATGTTCAGCAAACTCTGATGGCTGTGTTTCCGCAGAGCTGTGTTCTTTCCGTCCCCCTTGGTACACATACAGTGAAAGCCACATCAGGGCCTCTGTTATGTAATCCTTCCCAGTTATATAATTAAGGGTCCTTTTTTTTTTCCTTGCCCTGGTTTACATCAGTTGAAATGCGGATAGAAAGATATAACAATTCATAGTCACATATGCCAGCCAAAGTAGTAATTTTATGGATTAGCATACATGGATCTACTGATTATAAGCAATACTGTACGCAGCATAGTCTGTGGATAGTTCATGTTTGTAGGGTCTAGCGGAGTTTTAAATACACATGTCATCTCACATATGTACTTAACAGAGCAGTTTTAAAAAATTAACCATATTTTGACCTCGTTCCTGCCCATAGTTCTAGCTAGGTAGAAGTCCTGAGTCTTAGATACAGAAATGTGTGATCAGAGTTCTTTGTTCGCCATGAGGTCACTCCTATAACTTTGTCCCATCTTGGCACAGACAGTTGGGAAACATTAACCCCTCAGGGCAGGTGGCATACTCAGGGCTCAGGTCCATGTTCTGCTGCAAGATGGTCCCCCAACTCTTAACTGGACACTGTCTGCACCTGCTCCCATCTTGGACCCTTGCAGTACCCGGCCTCCAGCTAGTAGATTTGAACTGACCTAGAAACGGTTTAGCCCCCTGTCCCCATTGACCCAGTTAGGGAAGGATGGAAACATGGGCGCATGTGCCCAGACTCCAGAGGCATTCTGGCAAGGCAGATCCTAGCCAGGGTGCCAGTGGCCTAGGGGAGCCACCGAGCTGCAAGCCCTCTTTCTGTCTCCAGATGGGAAGGCTCCATGATTGGTTCTTGCAGGACTTTTGGGTCCCTGGCTCATTCCTTCTCAAGAACCAGGTGCTCGTAAACTCTGAGTCAACGGAACTGTGGAGTTTGTCTTCCTGTGTTTTCTTTTGTGCCACCAGGTGCATCAAATCAGACCTCCACTCTGCTCTGTCCCAAGGTCTTGACTCGCTTGTCCCTGTCAGCCCATTCTCTCCTCAGGCCTGGACTCTTAGAATTTTCAGTGTGGCCATCAAGCCAAACAACACTTCTTTTAACAAATTATAGTAATTGGAACAAATAAAGACAAAGCTCCACCTCTCTGGTGGGGCTTCATCTCAGTAAACGTGCCATAAGCCAAAGATGCCAGGTTTTAAAATGCATTGAGTGTTCCTAGCCCCCTTACCACCCCAACTTAACCACACTGCACATTAGAAGACCAAGTCCTCTCCCAGTCACAGCTACAGCCCAGTATCATGAAAGAACCACAGGAGAAGCTTAAAAAAAAAAAAAAAAAAAAAAAATGTGCTCTTTAGCTGAATGCATGTCACAGTCATGTCATCCTACAGCGGGACATGTCAAGTCAAACCATTGTGAGTCAGGAGTGTCTATACTGTGTAAAGCAGTTATAACACTTGTATTTTACAAACAGTGGAAGAGACCCCAGTGGGTGGAAGCTGAGGGGCCCCACTCTGGGTGAGAGGCGAGTGAGAACCAGAGATGCCATGTGGACAGCACATGGCAGCACCCACGTGACATCAGCTGGGAGCTGCGGGAAAGGCACACTTGCAGGCAGCTCACGTGAAAAGTTTTATTTTATTGAGGATGGGGAGAAGAGAGGGGAGGGAAGAGGGGGGCAGAGGTACATGAGGCCTCTGGCAGGAGGGGAGAGGGGAGAGAAGAGTCTTTTCTTAAAGGGAGCTTGACATCAGGACACTGGGTTATTGTATATCGGCCCAGACTCCAGGAAGTGGGTCAGAATACTAAAACCAGCTGAGGTTCTGGGAAATTTTAATTCCTTTTCTTTATACTCTTGGTTTTCCTTAAATTTTCTACGAAGGGCATAGGCTGTTTTCTTGTCTGTTTGTAGTATGTATGCATGCATGTGTGGGTACATGCACACATGTATGTGTGAAGATAAAGATCAGAGGTTGATGATGCTGGTCTTCCCTAGTCATATTTTGCTTACTGAGGCAAGGCCTCATGCTGAGTGCTGGTAGCTCCAAGTTCACACTTGGCTTGATAAGTGCATTTTCCACTGAGCCATCTTCCCAGTCACCAACCTGTGGTGATATATATTATACTGAATAAAACTAGCCTGGATATCAAAGAACAGAGATCCACCCACACACAGTCAAGTCTGGAGGGCCAGACAATGGTAACTCACTCCTTTAATCCCCTAACTCCAGAGACAGAGATCTTTCTGTGTTTCTGTGAGTTCTGGGCCTAACAGCCAAACCGTAGTAGCTCACACCTTTAATCATAATTCTAGGATTATGATGCAGAGTTGAACCGGGAAGTGAAACAACTGGGCAGGCGTAGGCAGACATTGAGGGGTTGTATGAAAGTGACGAGCCAGGCTGAGGACTCTAGAAGATAGCTTTTACCCTGAGAAGTTGCCTGGAATTTGTGTTTCACCAGCCATCACTATCTCCCCCCCCCCTTTTTAATTGGAAAGAAAATTGTTTAAGGAAACATTTGGGGACAAAGAAGCAAGGGTCAGCTCAAGTCATTTGTTCAGCAGAACAAGGACAATGAAACCACTCAGGGTGGATCAGTCCTAGAAAAATTACATAGTCTTGCTCCTCAGCAAGCAGTAAGGGCCTTTCACCGGTGTGGAGTGGGACACTGTCCTTATTATCGGCAGGCTCAAGCTCTGGCTCTTAGGCTGGGCCTATGACGCTCCAGTGAACACCCTCAGACCTAGTATAAGCCTGCATTACTCTTCCGTGAGAGTTGGATGTGCACATTCTTTATAAATGGAAGCTATTATTTTCAGGAAAGGTCAGAACTTGCCTGTACATTGAAAATAACACAGAACTCTAAGTTCAGCTATTACAAGTTAAGTTAGAAAAAGATGAGGACTGTACTACCTACAAAGCCAAGTTCATCCAATCTGTTCAATACATGACCATTGGTTCTAATGTTTGCCTGACTCAGTCTGATACTTGGGATTCTCCAGGAAAAACAACAGACAAGTCTCTGCCCTTCTGGAACCTTATGTGGGAGATAAGTGCTCGGGATTGAAGAGATGGCTCAGTTGGTAAAGTGCTTGAAACTGTACAAACAGGAGGACCAAAGTTCAGACCTCCAGCATCCATGTAAAAGCCAGGCATGACAACACCCATTTGTAACCATAGCAACGAGGAGACAGAGGCGGTTGGATCCCTGGGCTCACTGGCTAGCCAGCCTAGCCATACAAATCAAATCCCCATGCATTTCTGAAAATAATAGTAACAGTAGCTGAGCTGAAGTAATGCCCATTCTGCCAGGTGTGGGGAGGTGGTCCAGCCAGTCACAGATCTAGCAAGTGTTGCAGCTGGAGTTCTGACTCAGCCAGCTTGGCTTCCTGGTAGAGGGTGTTAGGTAGAAGGTTGGAACCATGTGGAAGTTAGGAATGGAAGAAGCAGGGGAAGGGGACAGCCACCAGGAAGTTTGTGAGTATTCTGTACCTGCATCCAGAAATATAAAAGCACTGTCCTTCTTCATAGGGATTTTCTGTCTGCCTGGGTACATGGCCACACCTCTGTTCACAGACTATGTGGTGGTGGTGGCCTTAATATCCTTGGCTTTATAAGACAGAGATGCCACGTGGGGAAAACATTTGTGTTGTGATAATTTGGCTTGGACACTTTTTGGTTGTGGCCTACGGTCTTCCATTTCTGAGGCTCTTATCATCTCTCATTTCATGGTGTCCAGGGGCCACAGCCTGCTAGAGCCTGGAGTCATCCATTACATTGGTTAAACTGTAAGTCACACAGCCAGGGCCTCGACTCTTCTGAGCTGGTTAGTTGTAGGTGACATTCTTCTGTTGTGTTGCTGTGTAGGCTAAAGCTCTGGGTCCTCCTGGAATCACTCGCCTTCCTTTGCTCTCTTAGGAGCATCAGTGTGTACATTTGCTTCCCACTGTCCTCACACAGCCCTCACCCACACAAGACATATCACTCGTCAGAGAAAACATATCTAGGAAGAAAAAAATCATTAAAGAAGGAAAAGCCACTGGATGTTTATTTCCTGATTTGGGGGGAGGAGTTATTGGGGGGGTGCTGGTTTTGATTCTTGCCCAGACAGCAGCATATGATCCCCATAGTCCATTTGGCTTGTCACTAGGGTGTCACTACTATGTGTAGACTAGCACAAATCCCATTTGCGTGTTTATTCTCCATGTGTACAATCTCTCAGCTTCTGGTTTCCTTCCAGGACTCAGGAAAGTCACTTCGCTCATCTGCTGAGCTGTTCCTCATGGAAAGAAACAGCGGGTCTGTGCTGGCTTTTGTTCTAGATGCCAGTCACACCCATTCTGGAGGGCAGGGAGATGACATAGGGTTGTGTGGCATAGTGATCATTTACCATAGTCATCTGAAAGCTTAGAAGGGCCACTGCTGTGGGAACCTTTGAAAAGCCACATGACAATATCCTGTACCGATTTTGTCCTTTGCCACCATTTGCTATCACAGCCATAGGAAGATCCATGACTGAAAGAAAAACATCTGTCTAGATTGGGCGGGTACTTGCCACATAGGAACCTGAGGTGAAGAAGCAGGAGAGTAGTCCATCCAGGCTGTGGAGAAACACACACAGTTCACACACAGCGTGGTTCACGTCAATATCACAGCCAAATCTGCCCTACTTTTTGAGACATTGAAAATTGTGGTTTGGATAAAGGGTCAGCCAGTTCCCCAAACAGTTATACAGTCTTCACTTTGAGGGGCTACAGTACACCAGCATGCTGACCAAGATCACCCTTGTTTTACTGGAGTCAAATTCTGGATTTACAAAAAGAAGTTTGAGTTCCAGATGCTCTGTGATAGAATTTAATGGACCTTTCCCAAAGCTGGGTTCACCTCAGCTCCATTTTCTTAATATGTTTGGGTTGTTAGGATGACTGAAACAGAGTGCTACAAACCAAGTCAGTTAACAGCCGAGTTTTATTTTTGCACGATCTGGGGGCTTAGAAGGCTGGCATGAGGCATATGTAAGACCACTGTCCCCAAGGTGCCAGGGAAGGATCTGCCCTTACTCTCTTTTAGCTTCTGGAGTTGTG
Organism: Phyllotis vaccarum; assembly: GCA_033318265.1. NCBI lineage: Eukaryota > Metazoa > Chordata > Mammalia > Rodentia > Cricetidae > Phyllotis > Phyllotis vaccarum. The sequence goes on from JARWLC010000006.1 coordinate 50,508,332, forward strand.
GCAGAGAACGTCTTTACCTGGTTGTTTTCGTTCAGCTTCTGTCCATGCCCTCATTTCCCTGTTGTATAAGGATGCTGGTCATGCTGGATTAGCGGCGTATGATGACCTGGTTTCCAAATAAGTGCATGTTCTGAGTGCTGCTTGGGACACAGACATAGGGTGGGTTTTCGGGGAGGAACACTTGAACCCATAACACTTCATGGAAAGTAGTTCAGAGGATGACCAGAAGCAACTGGGTTTCACCTCCCTCTTGCCACTTGGGAATTTACCATGTCCTCAGCAGAATGGCATCCTTGCCTTTTAGACTTCATTTTGGAAATTAAGTTTCTCTCGTTCTATATCTAAAATTAGCCAGTCCAACTCACTCCTGGCATAGACTGCTTATCCAGAGGCCAGTGGCTTGCCAATCTCATCTATAAGGTGGGCAAGAAAGTGACTAGAGAAATAGGGTCATCACCAAGGTCGCAGACAGTTCTCAGTGAATTCTTTGGGCTCTGTCATTATGACGTTTCATGTAATTCTAACAGACTCATAGGATAAGGATTGCAGAAACATGAATGCCTGTACAATGGAAGGGGGCCCCAAGAAGAGACGAGTTCTGAACAGGACCCAGTTCCTGAGTTGGTATCCCATCCCGCCTCTGAACTCTCCAGCAACTCATGGCTTTCCCATGTCCATTGGCATCTGTTTTCCTATGGAATAGTCACTCTTCCCTGCCCGATTGACAAAGCCAGGATGAGTCTTTCTTTTGGGCTAGTAGATCTGGCCACTAATAAGTACGTCAGTACCTATGGAAGAGTGAACACCTTTTTTAAAAAGTGCTGTAGGAGAAGGAAATAACATTCTGATATTTACTCATTGAAATTAATTTCTGTTGAAATTAAAATCTAAAGCCTGGCTTTTCTAAGGCTCTTAAGAGCAGTTCACAGATCTCATTATTTTATGTATAAGCCTAACAGTTTCTAACAATCACTTTTAAAGGAGCCTTTTAATATTTTTTTCACCAGTGTTTGGTCTAATTTGCAAACTTAGCTAATTAAACTCCTTTAAACATTTTAAGTGGCATTTGTAAAGGAAATCGAACTTATTAAATTTATAAGTACTCAATTGCCTGACTCAACAAACAAGTCTCCCAGAGCACTCGAGCAATTCTTACAAATCTAATTAAGCTCCTAAGTATGTGCTACACCTTAGGGTCTCCTAAGTTTTCTTATGCTGTAAGTGACCTTGATGAAATTACGACTTTAAGGTCAAGGCAAAGTGTGTTCTTTGGCCTTCATACTCAGTTATATTTCAAGGCTAGTCTATTGTACAGTTGGTGCTACAGATTTGGTTTTCTTAAACACATCTTTGCTTTTGTCCTCTGTTTCCACATTCCATGTTGTTCCTCTATGTTCCCACATCCAAAACATCTCCCTCCCATGAGGATGGTCTTCCCTCTGCCCTCCAGGGCCTTCTGTATGTGGGGTCATTGGAAACTTCTCCCAAACATCCAGCCTATCCTTGATGTTAGCCCAAACAGGCCTGGAAGGGACACACATGACAAGTATTTGTAAGGGAGAGAAAACCTCCGGAACCAGAGGTGACCAGGCAGGTGTCTCAGTCCTCGTGATTTCTACATTCCCCGTACACTAAAGTTTTGAATGTGGCGCAGTTGAGAGGGTGCCTGTCTAGAGTGCACAAAGCCTTGGGTTCGATTCTCAGCACCTCATAAACTGGGAATGTGACACGTGCCTGTGCACCTACAACTGTGGGAGAGATGCAGGACTATCAGAAGTTGCAGACTATCCTTTGCTACATTGTGAGTTTGGAGCCAGCCTGGACTACATTAGTCCACAGGCCCCGCCCCAACCCTTTATCTTCATGGCTGCCTCCACGGTGGGAAGGACAGATGTAAAGCACTAGGAGTCTGGTGCAGGGACTAAGTGAAAGTTTGGAACCTGCACACCTATGGCTCTTGCCACTGTTTATCTGGGCCTCAGGACCTTCTTCCCTGCTTTGCCATGTCTTCTCTCTCTGCCTTGCATTCTCTCCCCACATACAGAGATTCCCATGGGACAAGAAGGTGCATTCCGAGTATGAGTTCTGATCAGGGTCATTAAGTTCACTTAAAAATTACTGTAAATATCTGACTCATAAGCAACATCTGGTGTTCTAAGTCATATTAAACAAACAAAACTAAAAGCCTGGGGTGTTTTTTTTTTTTTTTTAGTTTTTTGTTTGTTTGTTTGTTTGTTTGTTTTTGACTTTAAGAAACACTATGGTAAGCCCAAAAATTTAAATACTTTCTACATAACTGTTGACAACAAATAACAAGTTATAAAAAGAAATACTTGTTATATTATCTTTGAAAAGTAAAAATAGATGGTATATACCTTTAAATCCCAGAAGAGAAAGAGCCATGTTGATCTCAGAGTTTGAGACCAGTCTTTGGGACCAGGCAGGGGTGGCACATAAGTGAAGCTTAAAATACCTAGTGCTGGTTGATTCTGGCCAGAGCTACCAAGAACCCAAGTGGACAGATTGAGGGAAACTCCCAAGTGATATCAGCATCAGTGGTACAGAGCATCTGGTGGCCCAGTATTGGGGTGTGGCTTTCCATGACAGTAGCTAAATCCTCAAGAAAAGATTGTATAAGTACATGAGACCACTTATTATCTCTTGTAAATGTTTCCAGTGAAGCACATAGACCTTTCCGGAGGCAGTGTTTATGTATTGAAACATTCTCCTAAAGGGAACTCTTTTCATTCTGTGTCACCGCCTGTTCTCCCTGTACAAGGCACACATTTGCAGAAGTCTGACAAAGACCCTTGATCCAATGAGGAACTTGGTAAAAGCAAGTTCTTTGTAATGGCCTTGAAGAAAAACCAGAATAATACAGTTTGGTTATCTATTATTTGTTGTAAAATGTTAAGGGATTTGCAAAGCTTTCTGGCTTTCGCTACCTATATCACAGATCTGACTGTAACCAAAGGTTATATATAATACGGCGTGGTGAATAATGCATGCGGAGTGATAACAGGCTTTAAAAGGGAGAGAGAGAAGGTGGCTTTTAAGTACAGTGTGGCATTTCCCTTTCTGCTATGGCGATACATGATATAGTGCTCCTTGGCGTGCGAAATGTTATTGGTTGTCATAGCAATAGAACACCATCGGAGAGCAGGGAAGAACTGTTCTCTGAGCTGCTCCACTGAAATAGAACTCTAGTTATAACAGAATGATCATTGTTAACACTGTATTTACTGTCAGATAATAAAATCTACTCTACACCTTTTGTTTTATTCCTCTGTAGCAGCTCTGAGTGGCCCTGCAGCCACACTGGCAGTTGCTTATACACCCAGGCGTCTGTCTTGGTTGTGACATTTGGACAGATAGCTGTTGCTGCCTGACACTGTGAAGACAGGTTGTGTTTCTGGTACATCCTCAGACTCCTGTTGAGCCCCTGGCCGAGGTCTGTAAGCTTTGGGGTTTGAGCACCTCTTCACTTCCTCTGTGGAGCCTGTAACTAGTTCCCCTTGATTTCTCCTCGCCTTCATGGTTCCAACCCCCTCCCCCCACCCCCTGCCAGTTTTTAGTTCTGTGTTTTATCATCTTAGACCTTGAATGAGGAGTGTTCGGGAAGAACTGCCTAACCCGGGTCATCTTCACATCACTGCTCTAAGGGGATTGTTGGGGAGTTTGCCTAGGGCCATTTTGAATCTCCAATGCTTCCATCCTGCCTATCAAAGTGTATGCTTGGGTTGCAGGGCAGGTCAGCCCAAAGAGGCTCCTGAGGGCAAGGCTGGGAGCACAATTGGTATCGCAGCCTTCTTTGCCAGTTGTGGCTACATCTTTTCCCATCATTCAGCCTGTGAATAAATGTCCTTGACCCAGTTGTGGGGTAGGCAATGGGAGAAAGCTGTGGGGGGTGTGGAGATAACAACACTTTAGCTGGGTCCTTCTGATTTGACACATGTTGCTTATTGTGAGTGCCAGGGAGTCCCCTGCCTCACTCAGGACCGAAGCGCAGAAAACTGGAGTAGCTAAGGTCACCCTTCTGGTGAGTGTCTGCACTGGGATTTGAGTCCATCTCACCTGACTCCAGCACCTGAATTCCCTATGGCTCTGCTACTTTGTATGATCTAAATAAGAATCGAGGAAGACCCCAGAAGAACTTAGAGCCCTGGCTCATCCTGAAAGAAGTGATGCTGGCTGGCATGCCAAGGGGAATGAACAGCAAGGAGGGGGTCTTAGAGAGCAGTTAGGAAAGCATTGCTTCCAAAAGCAAGACAGTGCAAAGCCCTGCTCTTCCATGGCTATAATATACCATTGTAGTAAAAGCAAATAAGCTGTAAAGCTGTTAGCAGGGATGCGAGTAACAGGAACCCCCCCCACCCCCCATCTCAAACTTCTTTTTAAAATGTAGCTTTCCAGTGTGGGTAGCCCAGTGGCCTCTTAGTCCCGTACTCCAAAAATTCCAAGGCTGTCACTGGGCACTATATCACGTAGATCAAATGGAATAGCCAGCAAATAATAAGTTCGTGATAACCATCTCCATCCCTAGACCCCTTCTCAGGGCTTGACAAGTGTCGGCTGGCCTAGTGGGCCCAGCATCCCCGTCAGCGAAGGAGTTTCCATTATCCCATTTCCCAGATGTGGAAACTGCGTCACAGAGGCTCAAGTCATCCACCACCCCCTCTAGGAGATAACTTTGAAAGTTTCCCAAAGGTGGCACATGTGTGCTCCTGCATGTGGTGATGAGTGAAGACAGGCCCCTCCCTCTTTTGTGGCTGACATGGGTGTGAATTTAGAGCCAGAAGTTCTGCCCATCTCTGCTGATACCCGCCAGGTGTCCTGGAAGGATAGGAATTCTGTAGGGGAAGGAGAGCTTTACAGGGAGAATTAGAAATGACTGCATGAGCTTGTCTTATAGAAATCTTGAAAATAGGATGGAGTTAAAAATAGAAGCGAAGGCCTCCTGTACTAGCCTTGGGGATATAAAGTCCAGAATGACAGTGAGGCACAATGGATGTTCATCCCTCATTTTACAGACCAGAAAAGCAAGGCCCGGGGCATCTCTCTGAGGCCTTCTGTGGAAGAGCCACCCCATATGGACAAAAATCAGACATGTGCAAGGATGCTCACCCATGGGATTCTTTGTGAAAGAAAAAAAAAAAAGTTGGAAACAACCTAGTCCTGGACCAGGGAATGCTGGAATCAGCTGATGTTTTCATCTGATGCGGAAACAGAAAGGCATGAGCCACATACCTCTGTTCCCAGAGGAGTGGATGCCAAGACTCATGGCTCTACAGGAGAAAACAAATCACAAAATAGAAGTATGAAGTATGTCTCCATTTATGGAGAACACTCACACTCAGTTGACATTATAGTCTCTGTGTGTGTGTGTGTGTGTGTGAGAGAGAGAGAGAGAGAGAGAGAGAGAGAGAGAGAGAGAGAGAGAGAGAGAGAGAGAGAGAGAGAGAGAGAGAAGGGGGGATGCACAAGCACATATGTATACAGGTATATGGAAGCCAGAGACCAGTCTTACATGCCATCCTCATCCTCTCTTCCTTATTCTAGACGGGGTCTGTCATCAGGATGTGGGCTCATCTGTTGTATTTAACAGACTGAGCAGTGAGCCCCAGGATCTCGATCCCACGTGCACTCTCTTTCTCTTCCTCCCCGGCACTGGGATTACAGGCACATACCGTCAGACCTGTTTGCAAAGCCAGTATTTAATGAACTGAGCCGTGTCCCTTGACACTGTAGTTCTAAACAACACAGGTACCTGTGTGTCTTATCTTGGGGTAAGAGACAAGTAAACGGGATTGGATGATCTGCTTTGTAATGTCTTGGTTTTCACAGTAAGTGGCTGTATTGTATTCATGGGTTTAGAATTAAATGTAACAGAAAAGATCCATTCATTGGCTGGTGTAGTCATAGCCACTGAGTTGGTTGAAGAGACTAAAGAAGTCAGAGCTGAGGTTCCCAGCTCCTAGGGCCCAGGAGGTATCCAGACCCTGCACAGGCAGGTGGTGACACGGATGAAGAGCCAGCCCTGTGACCAGCCACATAGCGCCATGGAATCCAGGAACATAATAGTGTCAAGGAACCAAACAGGTAGAAACCATATCAGGCTCATTTTACCAAACTGTAACAGCAGCCTGGGAATGACAGCATCATGAGCCAGGCTGGGGATGCTGCAGGCTTAGCACAGAAGAGTCCCCTGAGAGAAGGGTCTTGGCCACTTCCAAGGTTTCAGGGCAGATTTGGCCATCTCCTTTTCAGCTAATTGTGTTCATTAGTGAGAGTGGAAAGCTAACATTTCTTAAGGACTGGCTAGAGCTAAAAGTTCTTAAATATATTTTTATTTTACAAAAACAAAAGCCCCCTTAATTCTCAACCATCAACCCGTGACCTAGGTTTTGTTTGGTTCTCTTTAAAGAAGAAACTGATGTCCAGAAAGGCAAAGTGGCTTCCAGCATCACAGCATCTAAATGGTGGTTTAAAATGAGTCCAGCAGCAGAGTGTTGACCCTGTTGGTGTGTTGGTACTGTTCTGACTAGCAAGTCTTGAGTAGGGAGACAGAGAACATTGACAGCCTGAACTGTCACCTCTGGCCTTTTCTTACTTACTACAAACAACTGATTCTTTTCTGAGCAGTCTCCAGGACTGCCACATCCCTTGTGAAGTCAGGATCAGCATGTAAGATAAGTAAAGGCATCCTTTGGAGAAAACTGGCAAAGCATAGGTATGGTGATATATTGTATATTTAATAAAATTTGACTGAAATATCAGAGGACAGAATCACTCACAGGCAAGCCATGAAGGTCAGGGAGTGGTGACCCAAGCCTTTAATCCCATTACTAGGAAGACAGAGATCTGGATCTCTGAGTTCCGGGCCTAAAAGCCAGGCAGTGACCATTAGTCCCAGCACTTGGGAGACAGAGTCAGGAGGAACTCTGGGAGTTCGAGGCCATCCTGGTCTACAAAGCAAGTTCCAAGACAGCCAGGGCTGTTACAGAGGAAAAACTGTCTCAAAAACAAAACAAACAAAAAGCCTGGAGAGATGGCTCCGTCCTCTGACATTCTGGACTATTTTTTATTAAATACACAATGTATCACCACACATAGGTACTAGTTAGGGAAGAGGAGATGCAAGAAATACTCACATCAGTGCTGTTGCGCTCCTGAGCTTCTGGCTCAGTTGTGGGACAGGGAAGCTCAAAAACAAATGCTTAGGGAAGATACCAGTGGCTGTGCCCATGATGGGAAACAGCCTGGAGTCAGGGTTAGTAGAGACAGATTTGCATTACACAATAAGCGCACCTTCCCAGGGAGAAGAGGGGGTTGTCAGAATCCATGGAGATAGAATAAAAAGCACCTATGAGAACAGCCAAGGTTGTCCAGGTGAGTGTGGAGCCAGTCACATAGCTCATAAGGCAAAAGCCATAGAGAGAGACAGAGACGGAGACAGAGGGGAGGGGACTGAGGGAGAGGTGTGTTTCCTAAACGTGGGCCCCCTGGAGAGAGGATGCAGGGGGAGAAAGCTCTATATCAGCTCTGTTAAACTCCCTTCTTCATTTTTCATTGTTTTTGACTTTTTAAATGGATCTCGTGTAGCCCAGGCTGACTTAGAACCCATGACACAGCCAGGGATGACCTTACTTAGACTCATGGTCCTGCTGCTGCTGCTGCTTTTGTTGTGTTAGGGACTGAAGCTCGGGGCTTTGAGCATGCTGGGCAAGCAAGCTCTCTACCAACTGCGCTACATCCCCAGCCCCACGGAGATCCCCTTGGAAGGTATTTGCTGAAGTTCTGGTACCAAGCCAAGGCTCCAGGCTGGGCTGTGTGGTGACGAACACATTTACCATAGGATTGTGCTATTACCTGATTATTTACCTGCCCCCTGACTTGAGTTCAAGTTTGGGGTTTTTTCTTTGGATTTTTATCAGTGAGGTTGGGAAGGTGATATGAGCAGATATAACCATTTATGGCCCAAGTGTTATTTTACCATTAGCCCCTCCCCACCCCTAGTGCCTACTTGTAGCTCTCCCTGTGCTTTTGGCCACAGTAAGTCTTCAGTAAACACCATTGCCAGTGTTTATGTGGAAACAATGTAACCCGCTCGGGCTCAGGTCAGGCTGGCTGCCGGTTGGCCCAATGGGCAACCAAGCTGCTCCATTAGCTGCCCATCTTCTGATGGGGTATACAGGCCTCCAAAGCCACTCTCAGTGGATGGAGTGTTGCCAAGCAACTGCTAGAGTTCTTTTCTTTGCTGAGAAGTTGCTGGCCTGCCTGTAAAGTGCAGAGTCTTGGATGCCAGGAGCCATTTCATTCTCAAGCTACACATGCCCAGCAGTTACCACAGTAAGACAGCAAAGCCATCATATTCTTTGGTTGTCTGGCCTGCGCCACCACCAGTCACAGGCCAAAGACAGACAGACAGACAGACAGACACACACACACACACACACACACACTCCACACACACACACACACACACACACACACACACACACACACACACACACACACACACACACACACACACACACACACACACTTTCCTCCTGGGACTGATAGAGGTTTATGAGTGTCCCACAGAAAGCAAACCAGGCTTCCAGAAAATGCCTGTTATTTTTTCTAAAGACTAGAATTCTTGTGTTCCTCGACCTAGCTAGAGTCTCTTACCTTTTTCAAACATGGAGCACTCAATCTGGTTCTGACTCGAGGCTATAAAATTAATTTAAAAATGACATTTTAAGTAGTGGGAGGCTTTGATACAACAGTGCAAATGAGTCTGCTTCTGAAGTCAGCAGTCAGACAAGAACCAGTGTGTGTGGGGAGAGTCTATAAGTCATACTGCTCACTAGGATAGTACTTTGACTTTCTGCTCTCCCACCCCCACCCTAAATCTAACTCTGGAGAAATGAAGCAAAAAGGTATTTGGAAGGGGGGCAGGGGTTGTGACTGTTTTATGGAGACTTGCTCTCTGATTTGCACAGCAGCATTTTTTTTAAAAAAAAAAAAAAAAAAACTAACCCAGACAAGAAAAATTGGATGCCTTTATCCAATAGAGTCTCTGAACTGTGGGTAATGAAAGCTTGAATAACTAGTTTGGATTTTGAAAGATAGAAGACCTTGCCCATTGCTGACTACAGTTTAATTGCATAATGAGGCAACCAGTCCTGTTTTTATCTGATTTAGACGCCTTGCAAAATAAGCCTTCACAAGACTTCACCACCCTTGCCTCTCAGGCTCTCTTCCTTCTTGTCAGCCACCTATCAGCTCTGCTAACTCTGTATGTTCACTGTACAAACGGTTATAGGAGGGCTCCCTTCTTCATTTGCCATTGTTTTTGGCTTTTTAAACAGGTCTCCTGTAGACCAGGCTGACTTAGAACCCACAACACAGCCAGGGGTGACCTACACTCATGGTCCTACTGCTGCTGCTTTTGTTGTGTTAGGGACTGAAGCTTGGGGGCTTTGAGCATGCTGGGCAAGCAACATCCCCAGCCCCAGGAAGATGTTGTCATTCAAGTTTATCACAGACAGTGACCACCTTTATCCTGCCCCCTCCCATGCTTCCCTATCCTGCTGCTCTTCTTTCTCTACACAGTCCCTCTTAAAACCTCTGTTCTTTCTGCATGTGTGAGAGAAAACATGTAATATTTGTCTCTCTGAGTCCTGGCTTGTCTCTTTAGCTCTCCTTTTCTCAGGGGACTTGGCTTCTTTACCCAGAAGCACGTTCAGAACCAGGCCCTGTGGTACACAGCAGAAAATAGAATCATATGGCTCCCAAGGAGCCTGGATTTCTTCTTTTAAGAAAATACGCCATGTACCTAGAAGGTGTTCATTCACCTGATTTAGTTCCTACTGGGCTGAAAGGGGGAAATAAATTGGACAAAGTGCAGAAAATATAGTTGGCAACTATCAAATCTAACTCCTTCCCAGTCAGCACAAGGAGATCTGGGTGGGAGCGTCAGGGTGAGGCGCCTAGAAGGAGCCCTGTACAGTCTCCACCTTTTCATGGTCCTAATTGAGCAGCGTCTCAACAGCCTGACTCACAAAAGCCGCTGTTTGCTTCCTCCGTTTGCCCCAAAGCTAACAGAATAGGCAGGCTCCCAATTTGGAGCAGACTCATGGAAGCCCAGGCTTTTGTTTGTATGGAGTTGTCCTGGCAGCAGAGTAACCAGAAGGCCCAGAAAGGGATCAGGCCAAGAGGGGATCCTGTATTGAGGAGAGGAGGTGGGGGCCGTCTCCAGCAAACTTATGTCCCAAGCCTTGTCCTTCCTAAGATAGGTTGGAGGATGTGACCCCGGATGATAGTGTGTAGACTTTAAAGAACCATTCAACACCCTTGCTGCAGATAAAGAAATTCCCTCATTTAGCAGATAAGGAAATGAGACCTCTTGTGCTGGGTAACTTGCTGCAGCCTGTTGGTTGATAATCAGAAAGATACATCATCAGAGTGGGGAGAGAATGTACGCTGATTTATTTCATCTTTTAACAATTTCCTAACTTTGTGAGAAATGATTTCCACATTTTTGTTTTTGTGTTTGCTTGAAAGGGACTTTTATTTTTATTTTTTTAATTTACTGGGATCCCTGGAATCCCTTGATAGTACCATCTGTGTCTTTTCTGCACATACTTGTTAGTGTGGGTGTGTGAACGTGTGTTTTGCAGGTGCATGTGTACACATATGCGGGGAGTCTAGAGGCCAGCCAGTGTCAGATGTCTTTCCCTGGTTGCTCTTTGCCTTTATTCTTTAAGACAGAGTTTCTCACTGAACCTGGAGCTCACTGTTTTGGTTGAAGCAGCCCTAGGGGTCTGCCTGTCCCTGACCCTCCAGAGATGGGGTTACAGGCACATGCCACATATCACCCAGGTTTTGCCTAGCTTCTAGAGATCTGACCTCAGAACCTTGTTTTGGCAGGTACTTTGCTGTCTAAGTCCAGAACCATCTCTTCTGTGTCCAAATACCAAACTTGTTAGGGTTGTGACCCCACATGAATTTGAGGTAAATATATTTCGTCAGAAACCTCACTGCATGTGAAAATTTCACAAGCACCAGAGAGCTTTGTGGTGGTATTTTCTGTATCCTCTTAAGGCATAAAGCTTGCCTGAAGATCAGAGGACAGGATTAACCACAGAGGTCAGGCAGTAGTGCCACACACCTTTAATCCTAGCACTCAGGAGGCAGGGGTCTGTCTGGATCTCTGTGAGTTCAAAACCACCCTGGACTACAGAAGATTAAGTCTAGAGGAGAAACAGCCAGGCAGGGGTGACACACACCTTTAATCCCAGCATTCAGGAAGCAGAGGAAGGCAAATCTCTATGAGTTCAAGGCCAGCCTGGTCTGCAGAGTGAGTTCTAGGACAGCCAAAGTTACACACAGAGAAATCTTGTCTCGATTTAAAAAAAAAAAGGAAAGAAAAAAAAAAAAGGCCCCTCCCCACAGCAGGGAGGCAGGTACCTCACCTCACCAGCTAATCCTGTGGCTGACTCTGCCCTCTGATCTTCAGGCAAGCTTTTTTTCTTAGATTACAAACAATATGTCACCACAGACCACTTCCTGTCACCAAGAGGAGACGATGTAGGTCCTACTAAACCTTTTTATGGGCTGAGCACCTGATGCAGGTTTCTCCTTTCTCACATACAGGCTGCCTTCAGTGCTTATGACAAATAGGTTGAGGGGAAGAACTGTCGAAATCCTTAAAGGAGCCCAGTCCCCACAGCTGCCTGTGTGAAGGGCTGAGTGAGGTCTTTTCTCCTTCCTTTGTAAATGTGGCAGAGATGACCTGGCTATAGCAAACATGAATAAGGTGGCAGCCGTGAGCTAGCTCCTCTCCAAAATGGCTTCTAATTTGTTTAGAATGGTTTATGTACAGTGATGTTAGCTGGCTTAATGGGACAGTATGTGATGAAAAGTATGTATACTTATACAAAGAATCAAATAAGTTAACTGTTTTTCGAGAAAGTGTTTCTCTGCGTAACAGTCCTGGCTGTCCTGGAACTCACTCACTCTGTAGTCCAGGCTGGCCTTGAACTCACGGAGATCTGCCGCTAGACATTGTGGAGAAATATAAAAATTGTGTTCCTGTAGCCCCAAATGGACAGTTTCTTTGGAGAATAAAATGGAAAACAGGGTGAGCATTCATATATACCATCCAGCTTTTGTGATATGGACAAAATATATCCTGTACCTCTCACTGTTTCTCGGTTTTTGTTTTTTGTTTTTTTTTTAATTATTGTTGTTTTGTTGTTTAGTCTAAATCTTGCTGTGTAAACCAGGCCAGTCTCTGCATCCTGAGGGCAGGGACTGAAGGCGTGGGCCATCATTCCTGACATGTTTCACTGTTAAAATCTGATTCATTTTGACTACCAGTGGATGGGGTGACCCAGTAATACTGCTCTTTCTGTTATTTGAGTATGTTTTTGTGCACATGTACTCATGTGCATGTGTCAGAGGACACTCTATTGAGGCAAGACCTTTCTTGCCTATGCCATTGTGCTGCACACTCCAGGAAAGCTGACCCAGGACACTTGTTCTGTCTCCACCGGGGTGTACAGATTACAGAAGTGCTCTACAGCCTCTCGCCTTTTATGTACATTCCAGGGATCCAAACACAGGTCTTCAGGCTTGTGTGGCAAGTGCCTTCTTTACCCACTGAGTCATCTCTCCGGTTCAGTTGCCAGTTTTTAACCCATTCTTTCACTGGGCACCTCAGTGAACAAATGGAGTGTGTGTGCGGTTCAGTTCTGAACTCTTAATTGAAACGGAAAAGGATGGTGTTTAATCTGTAACTTGTCTGTCACCGTAACACTTGGGATCGATACAGTGGATGCTCCTTTACCGACCAGTCAGCAAAGCCTGGGGGTTGGGGGCACAGGAGGAAAGCCATGAGGACAAAGCCTTCCTTTTAAAGGGATTCAAGGTTGTGAGAATGTCAGCCTGCTGGGTGATATGTGGAACCCCAGCCCAGGAACCAGAGCAAACTAGCACATGATCAAAAAGCATCCTTGCCTTGTGTGGCATTAGACTACCTGGCCAGCGAATAACATGAAATTTTTTCAATAATTACTGAAAATTTGAGAATTTTCCCCTCCAATGGTCCTCCTTGCCCATCTCAATGGATGGACCCCTGGTGCTTGATCTACACAGTTTGCATTGGTGGCCATGTGGGGAGTGGGCTTTGAGATGCAAATACACCAGTCTCAATTAAATGTCTTTGTTGTGGTGCATTACACCCAGTCCCTTTGCTTTCTCTTACTGAACCAGAAGAAAACAGTGCTAGGGTAGTATATCTCACTAGTGGCATGCCTATAGAACAGTGAGGCAATTACTCCTCTATTTAAACTCTACTTGGGGACACCTCTGAGTAGTGGCTTTATTTCTCTTTACTGAATAAAGCTTTTACAAATAAAGACAACCATCCTTTACTCGTAGGCAGTTCTATTCAGAGAGAAGTGTATGGATAAAACTGTATTTCTTGGGACCATTTGTTCGAAGTTCACACCTCCAAGTGGGAATCGCCTCTGGCCTGGGTCTGGATGTTGATAGGACTTGTCTGTAAAGCCCTCTGCAACTGTTGTTACGGAACTTGGGAATTTCCCATCTCTTCTCATCTGCGCAGAGGCCAGTGAGTTCTGCACTACCTTGTTTTTTGTTGGTTTTTTCAATTTTCCAAGCACTTAGCTGAAGAATTTAAAGCATTGTTGGAAAGAAGTTGGCTCTATTTAGATTGTGTGAGAAGGTGAAGGTGCAGATACCCCTAAAAAGGAAGGGGGTGGGGGCCAGGTGGGGTTCTGAAAACAGGAGAGAAATTTTAACTAGCATTCACTACTAAGTTGCTAGTCACATTTTGGTTGTAAAACGTGTTAGATTTGTGAGCTGAAAGAGACACTCTGGGATGGTCTTTTGGATTTTCTACCATCTCATTTGTATTTATGGGTTACTCAGAGAGTCCAAAGCATGTTCTGAATTTCCCTAGGAAGTATTGTGCTGTTGGGACCCTTGTGTTATTTTTTTTTAATCTTTAAAAAAATAAAAGATTGTTCAGGTCTTCTTCCCACAGGCATGGCTGGGGTGAAGAGTCTTCCAGGGGCAGGGTGGGTCCCCTGTACTGTTGAAGACTCACCCAGGGCTCTTTCACTTTCCCTGGACCTATTTCTTCCTGTTCATCAGTAACATGGTTTGAGGGTATCCCTCCACCTCACAGATTCTATTGCTTCTCTGCCCAGAGCTGAGAGCTGCCTGTCCATCTTAAAACTCAGACAAGTTTGGTTTTCTGTGGAATATTTTCTTCATAGCATGATTTGGTCTAAACTGAGATCTGCGGCTTGTTAGGGACTGATAATAAATTTAAGCATATTTAAGTGACCTAGAGACTCTATGGCAACTTTTACAAAAATGCCCAAGTGGAAAGCTTATCAGAAATTGATCTTTTCAAGTTGGTCATTTCATGGGTAATTAGATGGCAGATGCACGGTCATTACTGGCATATTAATTTAAATGGCTGTTTTGGCCTTTCCCACGTGGCCTGAGAGATGGTGGTGTCAAAGCTCTGACTTAGTCTGTATCTATTTAAAGTAAAATATTTCTCAGTGAAAAGGGATGATTAGAAAACCCCAAACAGATCCTCAGGGAGCAAGTGTAGATGCCTGACCTGAGAAGTTTCTGGAAGACATTGGCTGTCCACGGTGGTAAGGCCACTGGACAGAATCCGAATCCTCAATGCCTGTACTTCGCAGCATGGAGGCCAGGCGGCCACCAGAGGTCAACATGGATACTATAGTCACATTTTAGGAAGAGAGCCATAATTATGACTTCTAATTATGTACAGTTATGCCTACAGAGTTAAACATATGGGCACCTCCTGCTTGGAAATATAAGTTAATTGCCTACAGGAGTCAGAAGGGTGATAACATCTGTCCCTTCCCACTTTACCCTCCCGCACAGCCCTACCAGACACCTCAGGCCTGTTGGGTTCCTCCTGCTGTTTCAATATCATCTCTGACCTTTGGTTAGCACCTACTCCAGGAGAGGGTCACCTTTAACTCCTGTTCCAGGGGAAAATAAGCTTTGAGTGAGTCGTGACCCAGCCTGCCTTCCCCTGGTAGCCTCCTTACCATGCAGAATCACCCAGACATTCATGCCATGGGCCTTATTTTTGAGGAAGAGCATTGTTTACCTCTGGACATGTAGTCTAGTACTTTATTTTGGTTTGGGGAGGGTTAATACAATTTCTGTGTTCTTATTTTGTGTGTGTGTGAGAGAGAGAGAGACAGAAACAGGACACTCACTTGCCTGCCCGTTTGTTTCTATTTATAGTTGGGACTTTTGTTTGTTTGTTTGTTTGTTTGTTTGTTTGTTTTCTGATCTTTTTAATAAGATGTCCCAAACAGGATTTGAACCACCAAGTTTACGTAGTTAATTCTTCTGGGATCCTGATTCTAGGAGCATGTGTACATTGGAACATCGACTTTCAGGCTTTGTGTGTTATTTCCTCTGGCTGCTACACTACCCAGTGTCAAGCTAAGATGGATTCATTTCTCCTGGAAAAATGGCTTTGCACATATGCCCAGTTGAAGCCAGAGCTAATGAAGATGCCCTGCTTGTAGAATTACTATTTCAGCCACCATGCCCCCCCCCCCACTCCCAGGAGCTCTGAGTACAGAAGGAGGAAGCAGTTTCTGGAGTGGGGGGCAGGGCAGTAGCTGGTCTTTTGGTAATGGGGAGTAGCAGCTGATTGGGGGAACCAGGAACTGGGCAGGCAAGCTGGCAGCATTGCAAGAGCAAGCAGGTGCCTACCTGCCAGTTAGTTGCCCAGCTGTATAGCACTCTGGGGACCCCACCAGGTCTTCTGTTCTCACCTCAAGAGCCCTTCTGGTTATTTCCAGTTTATGGACTTGGCATGTCTTTGCTCCCACTAAGGTGGGCGTCCCCATTTCTGTCCCCAGCCCTACAGGAAACCAGCACTGGACAAAGGCTTCAGTTATATCTCTAGGCTTTTTGTTTTTGTTTTTTGTTTTGTTTTGTTTTGTTTTTTAAACTACCAGTAAGTGCGAGGTTTTCAAAGCAAAGACTTTCCACAACCCAGGGGGCCAACTCCTAACCCTATACCAAATCTCCTGCCACCTTTGTCCTTGTTGTCAAGTCTAGAGGACTGGATGGTTTTGTACCATCAGTGTGAGCCCATTTGTCTTCCGAGCAGCTGGTAGAAAGATACCTGTCAGTCAGACAAATATTCATAAGATTTAAAACACCAGATGAAAGGTGTTGAGTGGTCATCTGGACAAAAACTGTAGACGCTGTGCTTGCTTGCTTTGGAAGCAGACTCAACAAAACAATGTGGCTTGGAGCACTCTGCTGAAGTAAAGAGGCATTAGACACAGAGCTCAGGAGGTGGCAACGGTAAGGTCCTTCATGCTGCCAAGAGAAGCATCTCCCTGGAAAGTGCTGCCCTGCTACATTTTTTCTAGTAGAGGAGCAGCAGCAGTGTCTGACCCAGACAGCACTGGTGACATAGACCATAGCCCAGGCATCTGTCTTCCAGGCCAGAGTGCACTCTGAGGTCAGTTCTGACCCACAGTGGCCTTTTCTCAACCCTTTTTCCACAGAAAAAGTTAGGGGTGGCAAGTGGACTTGGTTGTCACAAATGAGAGGCTGCAATGGATTAAGGCGCCCTTGGATAAATGTTTTATCTAGTTCTCAGAGTTGATGGTGGTGATGCTACCCCTTGAATGCAGCCAATTTTTTTCTTCACATTTCCCTTTTTTAAGCTGAGATAGACTTAGATGTGGAAATGAGAACCTCCTAACAGCTAAGCTGCAGGTGAGATATGGATCACACACCCTCCCCTGGCCCTCCTTGCTACAGATTCTTTCTGCTCTAGCAGAAACTAAGGTTGTTAGTTTCAATGGTTTATATTGGTTTTGAATTTGTCTCAGGTCTTCAAAGCAGCAAGAGTTTGAGATGTTCCTTTGGAACATTTGTGTGTGGAGACTCAGACCCAGGTCTCTCTGAGCCATCTCTGAGCAGGCACTAGTGTGGCAGGGTCTGTGCCTCTGAGTCTCTCCGAGCACCAAAGGCAACTTCTTGGGGGCCTTTTACATGTATTTTTATGTGTGTGAGGGTGTGCGCGTACCACACAGCACATGTATTGAGGTCAGAAGACAACTTTGAGGAGGTAGTCAGTCCCTGGAGCTTGTTGAGGCGGGGTCTGCCTTGTCTCTGCCTCCTGTTTCTCTGTTCAAGTGCTGGGATTGCAAGTGTAGGCCACCACATCCAGCTTTTTAGGGATTACAGGATTCAGTCTTGGGTCACTTGGATCGTGGGGCTTGCTCAGCTAGCCCTGTCCTCTAAGCAACAACCCTTACGCTAACTATGTAGCCATGGCTGGCCTGGAGCTTTCTATGTAGATCATGCTGACCTCAAACTCTGTTTTTGTTCCCAGGTGGCAGGATAATAGCATGGTAGGAGGCCAGAGAGGTCTAAAGTGCCCAGCGCTGAGGCGAGGGGCCTGTGCTGCCAGCCTAGCTGACCTTGACCCCTCTGTTGCTGCATTCTGGCTGTGCTCTGTGTCCATCCCTGGCCTGAAGACATCTGAAGTCACACCCTGGCATCAGCCTTGTGGAAGGCTTTGTGTTTTCCCAAAGCAGGGAATCCTGTTTCCCCTACCCCGTATCTCTGATGACACTCCCTCAGTTCCTGTGCCTGTAGATCTGCCTCCTGCTCCTATTTCTAGGCTTCCGTCTTCGTAACAGAAGGAAAGTAGATGTACTGGTGGCAGATGATGTCACCAGAGCCGAGCTACCAACCCCCTTCTGCTGCTGGCCAGATCACTTGCAACTGTTTGAGGTGTCTTGATTGATTGCAACAGAAGCCACAAATGTAGATGTCCTTTATCTCTCTCAGAGATTTTGCTTAGGCAAAGGGAAGGCAGGCATCAGCACCAAGGTGGGTTTTTATGTGTGCTTTGATGTGTTCTATTTAAGACAATGGCTCAGAAGTCCCTTTTCTCAGCTTTAGCACATGTCCACGTTACCTCAGCCACCTCCTGCCCCAACATGTTATGGATATTGCTGGATATTGCTTTATATCCACCATGGAACGTTAAGCACCATTCCAGCCAATCATGCCATTCAAAAATGTTCTCAGACTTTGCCACATGTTCTGGGGGAAGGTGTGTGTGTGTGTGTGTGTGTGTGTGTGTGTGTGTGTGTGTGTGTGTGTGTGTGTGACTCAGTCAGAAGTTGTATAGGTGAAACAGAGAGAGAGAGAGTGTTTTCTGAGACAAGATTTTATAACAGCCCTGGCTGTCCTGGAGCTTACTCTGTCTGTGGCCTCAAACTCACAGAGATCTGCCTGCCTCTGCCTCCCTCCTGAGTGCTGGGATTAAAGGCAAGCACCACCCCTGCCCAGCCCATTTGACCTTTGACCCTTTGGGCCTCTTGGCAGTCACTCCAGGCCCCCTCTCCTCCTTTCCCCTCTGCCTCTTCTCACATGGTCTGGGTCAGCCTGTCAGTCATGTTCACCCTGGACGCTCCCAGATGCCTTTTCCTCTGTTTTCCCTTTACAAACCTCCTCAACCCGTGCCTAGAAGGGCCATGTCCCTTCTTTCATCTCTTTTGGCTTGTCTTGTCTTTTCCTTTTCTTTCTTTCTTTCTTTTTTTTTATTCACCTGTCTTCCTCTGGGTTTTCTAAAGTCACATTGCTGCACAGAATCCCATCTTTCCTATGCATATGTAATTCAGTGCTGCTGGTTGTTACAGACTGGAGTTCCCATCACTAGGAACTGGGGCTCCACTGTCCATCCAGAGCCTTGCACGCAGGTACCATTTCACTACTGAGGGCTATTCCAGACAGCTCCATTCTCCTGCACATCCATTTATTTCTCCTATACATCTCAGGTGTTGAGGATACAACAGTGAGTGTGGCAGGCCAGGAAGAGCCTTGCACAGCCCACTCACTTAGGAAGGGTTGCCAAAGGACGTCTGTGCACATCTGATTGTATCTGCATTCTTATATCCAGTATGTGTCTTCTTTTTTCCGTCTTTTGATCAATGACATAGTATTATATCACCTTGTAAAACACTTGAGTGTAAGGAGGAACGGGGAAGAAGACATTCGCTGTGTGAAAGATCAAATGATTTCTAGAAGTGATCAATAATTCTCCAAGTTTCTATCTGGAAAATGTTTGCTGCTGTCATTTTGGTCGGCCTGTCAGCTCTAAGCTGCCCTTTTTTGAAAGTGGGGACTAAGCCAGTCCTTCCTATTGACTTTTATATTCTGAGGGTGCTTAAACACGTGTTCTTTCCAGGCACTTCTGTCTGGTACTCAGCAGAAGTCATACCAAGAGCCCACAAAATGCCCATCCTAACAAACCACAGCTTTTCAGGAAGTGGTACATTCTCCCAGCATTGATAAGACTGTCCTCTGTCTCCAGAGGATTTAGAGCAGATGTCCCATCTGGAAGGTGTCCCTGGGAATCCATAGATTTGTCAGCTATGAATCAGAAAGGGGAAAGGATGTCAAGTGACATCGCAGAGAGCTAGAAAGACGTGGAAGTTGGCACCGACTCTGGCTCCTCTCATGTCCAAAATCACCCACAACATTTTCAAATGAGTGAGCTCAGGCTCAGCAACCCAAAGGTTCTGTGTTAACAAGCAACACATCCACCAGGACCTAAACCTGGCAGTCCTCCTGACTTGTCTGTGTGGTGCTTTTCCCCATCCTGCCTGCAGAGGAAAGCCTCCACCACTCCCAAACGGAACCCCCTTCATGCGCTAGGAAAGCAAGACTCAACAATATCCTAATCCAAGTAGCTGAGTCATTGATGGCAGATGCGTAGATGCCTGTTTCTCTCACCAGTGCGAGTCGGTTTGTGTGTACATTCAAGAAAAGAGGGTCTGAAAACAAGCTGTAGCACCCTACACTCCAGAGAAGAGGCAGTGTGATAAGATAACCACATCAAAGATAAAAATTGAAATGGCCACTGGGAAGCAGTTCAGAGAAGTGATGCTGTTGCCAGAGCACATCAGGGAGGAATTCTTTCAGTACAGGATTTGAGATTGGCTCTGCATGGATGATGGTCAGAACGCTCTCAGGCGTCGGGGATATAGCATGCTGGGTGCCACACTGAATTAACCTGTAGAAATAACTTAGTTTCCTGTACCAGGATGCAGAGCTAGGCACTAGAATCCCTCATCTCAAAATAAAATGTCATGCTGTTTTATTCTCCTGAACCTCTCTGCCTTACTGTGGCCTTCCAGACACAACAGGAATGTTACGCCTGCCATTGAGATCTTCATGAGTTCTGAACAAATTAGCATCATATTTCTTAGGCTGATAAACTGCACTGAACCATGGTGGGAAACCTCTCACCTCACCTTCGGCAACCCAAGGAAAAATTCCACACAGCCACCCACTTTTCCCCTTCTCTTCTTGTGGAATTGGGTGTTCCTCCGAAGCAGAATAATTCCCCCAGACCCCAAAGTAGCTCCCCTGATCTCTAAAATGTCTACAGCTCACCCCAAATGGATGCTTCCATCAAAGAGTGTCTAGGCTTCAGGTGATTGATTTTATTGAATGCAAACCAGAGGGAAAACCCATGAAGGTTCTGAGTACACTCATTAAGACAGCCTGTCACCCAAGGGGACCAGTGAGGCTGATCCCTAGAGAGGCAGAGGTTGGTAGAGGAAGGGCAGGATGGAACTGGGCTGTCATAAAAGGCACAAGAATGACAAAGGAGGCATGCTGGGATGAGGGCAGTGGAAAACAGGCTGTGCAGAGGCAGCATGTTCAGGGGCTCAGGACTTGTGGAGCAAAGCTCCAGCTCCAGGCAGATTGCATAATTATCTCAGATGCTCCATCTCCCTTCTTGAAAAGTCACCATCTCTAAAAAGAGAGTTCCAATACAGTGAGGTGATTTTCTACACACAAATCATTGCAGAAACATTCAATATGTTAACAAAAGTTTGCCGAGATATATGATTAAGTGAGAAGAAATTAAGCTACAGCCAGCTATTTTGGTGGTTCCCATTTTTAGCAGGAGATTCATTCTAAGACCTTCAGTCAATGCCTGAAACTGTAGTTATTACCAACTCATACACGCATGCATGTGTGTATGCACACACCCAGTATTTGAAGTTGTCTGTAATAAAGTTTATATTATAAATTAGATCAGTACATGGGTACAATAACAAATATTAAAATAATTTGTTGGGGTTAGCTTAATATTTTCAGACCAAAGCCACACACACACATGCAAAACCACAGCTCAGGGGGAGATAATCTAAACCAGTAGTTCTCACCCTTCCTAATGCTGCTTTAAGACACTTCGTCATGTTGTGGTGACCATCAACCATAAAATTATTTCATTGCTACGTCATAACTTTTAATTTTGCTGCTGTTATGAATCATAATATAAACATCTACTATGCAGAATATCTGATATGTAATTCCTGTGAAAGTGCCCTTCAACCCCCAAAGGGGTTGTGACTAACAGGTTGAGAACCATTGCTCTAAATCTATATTTTAGAAATAGATTTACATGTCTAAATGTAAATACATATCCATATCTCTGTAACTATACATAAATACTTGTTTTTGCACAGACAATTTCCAGACATTTGAGTCTTGGAAATGGGTCTATGGGGAAGACATTTACTTCTCAATTATAACCACCTGGTTTATATGTTTTGTATTGTCTGACTGTTCCTTCCATTTTTGAATAGACAGGAATAAAAGCAGAGGTTTTCTGGAGATATAGCCACCTGGTTTATATGTTTTGTATTGTCTGACTGTTCCTTCCATTTTTGAATAGACAGGAATAAAAGCAGAGGTTTTCTGGAGAGATCTGAAGACTCGTGCCTGTCCCACTGGGTCAGGTGATGTAGCAGAGCCCAGGATTCTTTGCCATACACACATATATAGCAAAGGGTTCTCTGAGGCTGCCTACTATTCAGACTAGGGGCCCCAGGCCTCAGCTCTGAGTCTCTGAGAGAGAGCATCCGAGGTGAGGAAGGAGATGCAGTTGGTCTGATCATTTTTATTTACCTGTGAGTATAGGTTTTGGACCCAGATAATATGATACTTAAACTAATGAATGAAAACTAACAAACAAACCAAAAAAAAGGATGCAGTTATCACAACTTTGAGCCATGAAAGAACAAATTAATAAATTAGATCTCAAAAAAGGTAAGGACTTGATTGACATATACTATAGAAAAAAGAAAAAGTAGTCGTGGACTTTGAAGAATACATACACCAAAGACTCAGATATGTGTTCCATGCATCTGGATAAGTTGCACACCTCATTTAAAAATGGGTAAAAAGACTCAGAGTTTTCCCAGAAGAAAATCACAAAGACCTTTTTTACACATGGAAAAACACAACATAATTAGTAAAATCCAAACTTAAGACCACACCAAAACACCATTACATACTCAATGTTTCTAGTGCTGACAAAATATGGATCACCTAGCGCCCATTTTTTTGTGCAATGTCTTTAGAGAATGGCTTAACAGTCCCCTATGTTAAGCATATTCCTACCAACAATTACTCAAGGAAAAACAAAACAGGTCCCAGACATTTGATGCATACAAAGCTTTTTTAATAGTACACAAAGCTAGGTGCAAGTCACATGTCACTCTGCAAATGGTGGCCTATCCATTCAGTGGATGTAGGTGTAAGGAATGAACCACCAATACCATGTTACGGATATAGAGCAAAAAGCAAAGCTCCGGTTTCTCAGGACACGTGCCTATAGACCTGTAGTCTGACACCAGGAAGCTCCGGGTGGCAGAAATGGATTGCTCTGTTGTAGCCATCTTGATTGAGGTTATTGTGACGAGTACAAATGTATAAACTCATCATGATTCCATTGCATATAAAGAAGTTTCTTCATATAGTTATTGTTTTAATAGGAAGCACTCACTGTATCCACTTGAAGGGCTGACATGGTGGACTCTAGTATACGTGACCACATGCCATTGTGTAGTTACTGTGTTTGGATGATGGTTTGGGGGAGAGGATCCCATGCCCAGGCCTCCATTAGGGACTCAGGAGCCTCAGGGTCTTTTCAGAAAGGAGAGTGAGGCTACAGGCATGCTGGTCTTTTAGATCATGAGACGTCTACCTACTAAATTCCCCAGAATTCCTGGGAGTAGGAGCAACTGCATGAGTGCTCTGATAACCTCAGCAACTCCATCTGGAGCGTGAGAGGTGGGTACATCTGCTCAGTGGAACGTGGGGGAGGTGTGTCGGCGTCCTGTACTTGACTACTCGGGTATGTCTTTTGCCTTAGTTTGCGTGGGGCATCCTGGGTAGACCTCCAAGTTTAAGTTCCCCAGGATTCATGTAAACTTTGCTCCTCTTTGCTGAAGAGCCCACTCTCTTCCCATCTGTCTATCTGTCACGAAGACTGTGCTCATCTCTGGCCCTCAGATTTCCTCCTAAGAGGAAATGTGGTTCTGGAGAATTTCTTTTATTTCCTTATTTCATGTCTGAGCTTCCCCCTTACCTCTGGGCCCTACCTGGGGGAGATAGGCACTGCGTAGCCAGGGTAGCCCAGGCCAACTGTTACATTTGATTATTCACAGAGATGGAAGGGAAAGTTAGTATGATAAAAAGAAAAGCACATATGTGAGCTCCTCACTGAAAGCAGAGAGTTCTTTTCAAAGAAGATCACCTCAGAGCTTGTCCCTCGGTGCCCATGAATACCCAAGGGTGTTCTCTACTCCTGCGCATTAGAGACCGGTGAGCAGAGTGAAACTTGAAGCTTCTCTGTGAATCATTGAGCATGTGTCAGTGGGGAGGGACTGACTGAGCAATGTCACCCCAGGAGTTGCCAAAGAAGCTAATTTACCTGTTTCTCATACAGTGTGCTTATTAAAATAAACTTTTACTCCATTATGGTGTGTAAGTAACAGGCCTCCTGCAGGCAAGTAGAAAAGGGCAGAGTGAAGTTTCTTTACCTTTTTTTCTTTTTCTTGAGGCATTGTCTTCTGAAACCAGCATCATTCATATTATTAATCGCTTGTGGGGCTTTATCATGCGTTGCATTACTCCCTTGGAATTAAACTGCACATATAAAGTATGAAAAATGTATTTTTTTAAACAGTAAAAAAAGTAATTTTCTCACATAATACCCAAAATAAAGTGCCATGGAGCCATTAGTAGTAAATTGAATTTTTTGGTATGTAATTTGTACAAAAACTGACAAGTGTGAGGCCCCCTCTCCCCAGTCATTAGTTACTGGGCTTAGCGGACATGGAGGCAGTAATCTGCAAGGGCAGGCATTTTGATGTCGACTTCAATTGCACACTTCATTTATTTGGACAGGGGACTGGCGGCAGCTTCTGTCACAAGGCCTCACTGCACTATTAGCGAATTTCGCCCCAGGGCAGCTGGGACGCTGGGCTGGGGCAGATGTTCTTTTCAGCCTATTCAGTGACCATTCTTGGGGGTTGTTTACCGTTGCTATGGTGACCTTCATTTCCATAGCAGCAGCGCTGCTGTTTCTCAGAGGGAAATGAATTTAGTTATAAAGGGATAATATTTTTCTCTGTCTCTATATAACCTGCCATCTGTCAACCGGTGGATTGGTAAGGATTCAGAAACCTATTAAGAATTATAGCAATAAAGTGATGAGTATTTGGGAGGGAGCAGATTAAAAGCAATAATGTATGAGAACATAAGCACTGTGCCTTCAACATCAGAACTTTCTTAATTCTTTTCTTTATATTTTATGTGCTTTTTTAGGGGGAAAAATGACTTTATCACTTCCAACACTGCTGTGTACACACGTAGCCTCCTAAAATATGATTTTCATTCTGCTGACGAGTGGAAATGACCATATGTCTTATTCGTATCTGACTGGATGCAGGTGTATTCAGTGTTTTCCTGGCGATGCTGTGATGTGCACCCCTCACCCCCCCCCCCCAGCATTTAAGAGTCCCAGGCTGACCTTCCTATTGTCATCAGCTCTCCACTCCTCTCCCCCAGGGTAAAAGCTGAGGAGCACCTACAGTGCAGATCCTAACATCAACAAAGCGGGGAGCCGTGCTCATAGAAAAATGCTAGCATGCTCCTTGAATCTCGTTCTAGAATAACTTTTCTTTCTCAAGTCCAAATGGTAAAGAAGCTGCCTCTGAGATCAATCCAGGTCCTGGATGGTTCTTTTTCTCTGTCACATTCATAAGCTAAAACTTACAGGGGAAAAAAAACACACACACACATCAGCCCTCTTGTAAATAATGTTATTTATTGGTTGATTTTTCCAGATCCTGACATTGATGCTGCCAGTGCCATGATGCTTTTGAATTCTCCCCCTGAGATACAAGCAGGTTGTGAGTAGATATTTCTATAGCATACAGCACCATAGTTTGTGAATCTAACCTTCTCATTTACATCCCGGACCGTAGGAGGCACTAATGCGGATACAGCCTTACACTTATTAGCATCACTTTCCAAGCTAAGTGTGTGGTTAACATGCATATGTATTTTCACATGCAGCCGTGCACATGTGTGAGCCAGTACAGAGGTGTGCTTTTAAGGATGAGAGAGCTCTCATGTCTCATCAGGGATGAGGACATGAGAAACAGAGTTCATAACAACTTCTGCTAGAGACCTTTCTCCTGCAGGACTCTGTAGGGGAGGTTCCCTGGGCTAGCTTAGCCATGACAGAGCTAGGCAGTACCCAGTTGTAATCATGTTCTGTCTAGGTCTTCGATAATAAATTAGGGTGCCTTCTGGAAAGCTTGGCCTGCCCATGTGTTGCTTGGCCTTAAATTGGAACCACAATACCACATTGCATCATCTCTACCCTCTGTGCTAGGTGGCCGTGGGGGAAAGGTCAAGGCTGA
The DNA here is from genome assembly GCA_033318265.1 of Phyllotis vaccarum. Classification (NCBI taxonomy): domain Eukaryota; kingdom Metazoa; phylum Chordata; class Mammalia; order Rodentia; family Cricetidae; genus Phyllotis; species Phyllotis vaccarum. Next base: position 50,534,185 of record JARWLC010000006.1, read on the forward strand.
TGTAGCCAGGGCTCACTGAGCAGTGTCAGATTAACTGACACCTCTTTCCTTTGCTTCGACTGGACTTTTGGCCACTACCTGGACTTTCCTTCTCTCATCTCTTTAGCTGACTTGAAATGAAGATGTCTGTGCTCTCCTCACAGTACCAGTACCTCTATCTATATCCTGCATCCAGGCAGAGCCATACTGGGCAAAGAGGTGGTGCAGCAGAAACTGCCTGTCTTATTGTCAGGGTGCTCCTGTGTCACACATGTGCAGAAAGTAACTTGACACAGCAGATCCTCCTGGGACACCACTAGGGACTGTGCCTACCTACCTCTTTTATGCCTGTGACTAGATCTCCAGCTAGCTTAGGGCACTGGCCTTTGGAAGATATCATGGCTTTCTAAGCAAGGAGAATCCCTCCACTCTGGAAACAGACATTTTCCACAAGAAAGCACCTATCCCTAGATCCACAGTAGGTTCCAGACCCCCAGCCACAGCCTGGCCTTCCCGAAGAAATATCCCCAAGCATTCTCAGATGTTCTCTCCCTGGGGCTGTTCTCACCAGCCCTGACTGCAGAACCCCCATTCCCCTTAGTTAGCCTCCATTTCCTGGCATTTGGGATGTGAGGCTACCCATACCTCCAGCCAGCCTATTCCACAGCTAAGTAGATTACGCAGCAAGTATAGTTCTGCAACTAGTTAACCTGGTTAGCCAGGAGCATGGCTTTTAAGTGGTGCTTAAGTTTTAGAGAAATCTATACTTAAAATCCATTCTTAGATGGCATTTCAGGAAAACTTGCAGACTCCAGCTGTAATCAGGTCACAAGCTGGAAAGGTCCTTATGAGCAGATCGCATAACCCATCTTGGAAACATGATCTCATCTGAGCCAACTAAGATTCAACCTCTTCCTCAGCTCCCAGCCACTGTGTGCTATGCTTATTACTCATGTGTATATACTTCTGATGAACTGGTCCCTAGTTTAAGAAGGAGGATGGGAAGTCTGGAAAAGGCAAGAGCAGTGGATTGAGCACTTACAAGTCTTCCCTGTCTTTCCTGAAAGTCTTTCATCCCTGGGCTCTTGACCATAGGTCAGATTCTCCTGATTCACTAACAGGATTTTAAAAAATATTTTCTTGGCCAAATGAACCTCTCCCCTCTCCATCCTTGTAACCTTCCAGCTGTAATTCTCTTTCTGGAATATTCACAGCTCTATTTATGTCAAAATGCTGGATGGAGTCTTAGAAGTGTTCCCACATTCAAGGTATAGATGCTTTTTGATTTTGTTTTTGTTTTTTGTTTGTTTGTTTGGACGAGTTTCTGTATGACCAGGCTGCCTCCAAACTTGTTATGTAGCCAGAGTCGAGATTGAAATGAAGACTTCAGGCTGGGCTACATTCCCCAGTTCTGTAGGATAATTTTAGAGGGCTTTTTTCCCCCCAAAGCTTTTAACATTCTGTGAGAAATGTAGCCACAGCCTTCACGAGGGCCCCGGGCCAAGAAAGATCTCCAGGGTCCTGGCAGACACCAACCAGGATGCCAGTGAAGGTCGTGAAAGGAGACACCAGCAGGAACAGCAAATGCAGATGGGAACAAGGAGAGAATGGGGACACTGGCTTCATAGTCTCTTTCCCATGTGACCTTCAGTCGTAGCCTGGAGGTCAAGTGTACCACGGTCAGTGAGCAGGCTGCAAAGCCCCTAAAGCAGTGCTGCAGTTAGGGATTGTGCCAGATCCACCATCTCCTAACGGACACAATGAGAGGGAAGTCTGTCCAGCTGCCCACCGCTGTTCCCTCCTTCTCCTTCTTGCCCACTCCAACGGCATCTTTATTTCCCATTACATGGCTTGTTTCTTGCCTTGAGATCTGAGGCAGTGCCCCTTGCCTCCCTAAGGGAGAAGCCTTACAGAGCCAGGATGATGAAACTGTTGTTAGCTTCCCTGCTAGCATTTCCCTGGGGCTAGGATTGGATCCTCCGTAAAGGCAACAACCAGCCTCCATGATGGAGGGTAGACAGCATGCATAGTGCTGTTCACAGTGGTATGTCCCAGCGTGGGTGCACGTAGACCTTCGTCTATGGTCAGGAGCTGGACAGCATGGCTTCTGAGAACTCCATATGTTTCCTGCCTGTTCCCTCCCTTGGGGCTGGTTGCTGTGGGCAGGCTCTGTTTATAGAATCTCCTCAGGCCTTGCTATTTATAGCTTCCTTCTTCACCCCTGGGTTGCCCCTGTGAGTGGCAAGCTATGCACCTCATCTCCTTGGCACTGTTCATTCCTGGCAATTACAGGCTGGCTTGGATGCTGGAAGGGGTGCCTCTTCCCCACCCCCGTCATCACTCTTTGTAGCCACTGCACTTGAGGTCACCTGGTGGCACCCTCTTAGGCATCTTTCTTTTCTCTTCCTTCTCTGGCATCTGCAAAGCTAGCCCAGGGCTGGCAGACTGGCTAGCACCCAGGCTCTGCAGCTGAGTGAGTTATAGAAAAGAATCTGCCTGGGACACTAGTGAGAACCCGGGAGCCCTGTGTACCCTGCAGTGATTGGACTAGAGTCCCTCAAGGGCCACCACCTATTTATTATTTCAGTCGTCTGTTTGTCCTTGTGGCATCACCCACACAGTGTATGGGATACTTTCTGCAAGGAGGGACATTGTGTCACATGTGCTCAAAATGCCACTTCTGGAACAGTCAGCAGAGAGCATGGCTGTCTGGTCACCTTCCTAAATTCTGAGATTAAAGTCTGATCTACCTACTGTAGTCTTCCCTGAAGAGTGGCAGCGTAGACTAATTTCAGCTGCTGATGTCTCCTGAATCGCCTGCCTAGTAGCTCCCTTGACAACCCTTTGTGAATCATCTTTAACCTTTGTGGTGAAACCAGGTCATCATTGCCCATCCCCAAAGGCTTTATATAATCCCTGGTTGGAATGTTCCCAGAGACAGAACTCTGGATAATAACAAAACAAAAATGGACCAAGAGGAAAGGAGAATTCTGCCTGGGGTATACGTCAACCATGTCAGGCTCCATGGAAGAAAGACCACAGGAAACAGGCTGTGTTCTGCCATGCCAGCCCTTCCCCAGCCTGCTTCCAAGCAAGCAGGTGGAAGGGTGCCTAGGGGAGAGGGTGGATGACAGGAATGGCCTGCTGCTCAGCTTATGGCCTCTGAGAGTGTTAGCCAGGGCTGCCCTCCAATGGTAGAGTCGCAAGCTCCCCACTGAGGTTAATTTTAGACTCAGGGAAGTGTGCATCAAGAGGGGGCTGATAAAGTGCTGGGGACAGCACAGTGTGGGGGATAGTTTGTTTTATGCCTTGGATCTTTCACAATGAAAATGACCCTGGGAGTAGCTCAGTCAGTAAAGTGCTTGTCCCACAAACAGAGGAGCCAAGTGTGTGTAGCAGGGGTAGAGAAGAGGTGTGGGGATATGGTAATATGGAGGGCGGGGTGTCTGATACATGCCTGTAATTCCAGTGCTAGGGAGGCAGGGACAAGTAAATCCCAGCTCAGTGGCCATAACAGCCCAGCTGATGTGGCTAAGGATGTTGACAGAGGAAAGCATCCAGTCAACCTTGGGCCATCACAAGATCTGCACACATGCGCATGCTCACTTCATGCACGCAAAGACCCAAAAGCCTCCTCAGGCTAAAGTATCACTCAAGGTCCTGGCATCTGCTCTGAGCCATGGTGCATGATTGTCTCTGTTTTTAGGTGTTACAATGTAGCTGATTCAGGAGGGTGGGAGACATCTGGTGACCTAAGAGAACATAGTTGGCCAATCTGTGCTGGGGAGCCTGGTGCTGGTGCCTGGGCCACCTGCCCCAGCAACCTGGGAGAAAAGATGGTGCTGGAGGCTCTGAGTGGGAGCACACAGTTAGAAGTTGGCTTCTAGTGTGCAGTCTTAACTACATCTCAGAGCATGAGGTGAGGCAGATGGGCTTTGAGCACGTGGATGTTTCTAGGAGGTGAAGAGTGAGAGGCAGGAAAGAGAAGAGGTGGTGGCTTTAGGCCAGGAGTGGGGGAGCGGGCTCATACTCCTGTCTAGTGTTCAATGGAAAGGGAATGAGTGATATGGCTCTCAGTGCCCTTTTCCACAGAGCCATTGTTAATCGGCTGTGCTACCATTTCCAGGAACCACTTTTCTGACACTTGAGGGTGGGGAAGAGGTGGGGGCATAATTAATCGTCACAGCTGACTTTTGACAGCGCAGTGAGTGAGCTCACCCACCTTCACCGTCTCAGCATGGTGTGTGCTGCCAATGAGGAGGACCAGGAAATGGCTGGAGTTGTAGGCAGCATTCAGCAGCTCACTTGAAAAGAAGCTCCCGAGGATCAGCCAGATTCCACTCCTAAGGATGGCACACCTGTTACTGCTGCCAGGTCTCCTTGAAGTGAATACAGTTCATTGATCGGAAAGATGTTTGAATGGGTGAATGTAAGGTTAGGGCTAGCTACCAAAGGCATAGTAGACTGAAAATTGAATTTCCTTAACTAAACCTTATGCCTTATAGATAATTCATCAGAGATTTCTGGAAAGGTGATATGGGATGGTCAAAGGATACTGATAACAGAGACGATGTTAATAAGCAGCATCACTAGTCACTAGGATAAGCAGTTTTCATAGTTAACCTCAGAACAACCATATAAAGTATGTTTGTGCCACAGAACTATGATCGGATAATCAGTGTTAGCTGAGGCCATGGTCTCAGCCCTGCTTGCCACCTGCACAGTTGGTAGGGGGCATCTTCAGAGCCTAGCCTTCAATAGGTGCTTTCTGGAGGCTGATTCCTACCTATTTGCCCTTCCTGTGGGGTGTCCTGTTGAATGAAGGTTCTAGGCATTTGGACAGAGGACTGTGCACACGGGGCGTGGACCACTGACTGCATGTCCTCCTCTTTAGCAGTTGACTATGACCACACTAGTGTTAACTGTGCTCTGTGACTTCCATGGCCTCACTTTCCTTTGCAGGGCTGCCAGGGTGATGCTGAGATCATGCACTCAAGAGCAGAAATATCATAAGAGCCATAATAGCTGTTCTAGCCACCCTGTCACCAGGAAGACAGCCAGGATCTTCTATCTCGGTCTGGTTCTCATCTTTTATGAGTTATTCAACTCATCTGAAGTGGGAGAGAGCAGAGTGCCTCAGGACTCTTTTGCGGAAGGCTATCATGTTGGCACTGATGACAATGATAACTATCATGTATTTCCTAAATATGAGTGCTTTCCCTTTAAAGATCACTTGTGGGTGTAACATGAAGTTTCTGGCCTGCCTACTTCCATGGTTTGGACCCTCCTGCCGCTGCTTATCTGGACCAGCAATCCCAAAGTCCCAAAGAAGCACATAGATGCTTATATTAAGTTCATGCTCCTTGGCTTATGGCTCCAGTATATCGCTAACTGACTCTTTCATCTTAATTCAACCCATTTCCATGAACCTGTCCTGCCACATGGCCCATGGCTCACCTGTGATACCTTACATGCTGAGTCTTGGGTGGCCTGCTCGTCTCTCTGACTCCACCCTCCTCCTCCTACCTATTCTCCAATTTCCTGCCTATTGCTACAGTGCCTTTCATGGTCCAAAACAGTCCTTTATTCACACCATACAGAAAGACATTCCCAATCAAAAAGGAAGGTTGCAATTTCAACATAGCAAAATTACTTATAACAAAACAGCTATCAAGCAAGAATTATAGTCATAATATCTAGTCTATTTGTATTTAACAAAGAAAATACTTATCATCTACCTTATCCTTGTGAGTCTAAAGTTTCATATCTAAAGAAAACTACTTATAACTATCTAACCTTCAACTACATCAAAGACCACAGAGGATATAATATTACTGGAGCAAACAGGAAATGCAAGCAACTTCCAAAATCTAGAAATGACAGAGCTGACACCTGTCTGCCTGGACAGTCACCCAAAGTTCCTTTGTAACATTGGGGCATCCATCTTCAGCCCACAAGCCTAGAGTCTGTGGCATACCTTTCAGTGAAGCAGGAAATCTGAAGGACTACTCTGCCCATTCTGGCATAGTTCATCAGTTACTTCTCCTTGTATCTTGAAAGATGTCTGACAGTTTTCTCTGCAAAGCAGGAACCTGAAGGACCATCTCGGCTTGTTCTGCCAAAATTCAGAGATTACTTTCCTATGGGTCCTGCATGTCCAGTTTATATATCATACTGTGATACAGTCAATGCAAGAACAGTTTCTTGTCCATTGGCTAACCGTTGCCACAAACAAAGTAAATGCCCATCATTCCCTTGAAGTAGATTGATAATGCCAGGAACAGACCTGTCTCACTGTCTAGAAAAGTCTAAGTTCTTAAAATATTTTAAATGCCATATTCTGTATGTCTGTGAAGTATTTGAAGATTACCTATCTAGCTGAAATATATCTTTATATATCTAAGAAATCCTATCTACTAATATGACTATAAGTTTGGTTATCATAGATGACTTATTAATTTGAATTTCTTAATTATACATTACAATTTTAAATGAGCTACATATACATCATACCTTAAACAAGAGTAGAAAAATACATACAACATAACAATTGTCCTTAAATTTGTATTAACAAACCAAAATCCATACAAATATAAAATATTTTAAGATTAACAGCTGATTTTTAGATTAAAGTAAATTCAACAATTATCTTTTAAAAATCATTCATATACCATATCCCCCTCTTTTTCTTAGAAAGAGATTGACTATGAATATTAACCACTCATAATGAAAACAAACATTATTTGGGGAATTTGGGCATAGATTTCTTTTACTACTTCCTACTGATTAATGGGTGTTGGCAGTCTTACGAGGGTCCTGCGGCTATTTCATCTTAGCCTTGAAGCTGATGTGACCATCTCTTCCTATCAGAGAATTTTCAGGTGGTCTTGGTTGGTGAAACCATAAGAGCCTGGAAGCAATCCACAGGTTCTCGTCTTCTGTTGAAACAAAAATAAAACCTCTCTTCCAAACCTTAGACACAAATTTCAAAGTCAAGATGTCTTTAAAATATATGTTCGTTTAACTTAGCAGCCTTTGCAATCAAATGTCTTTCTGCAGTTAGCTCATTAACAGTTAAAAAATTAAAAGAAAACACAATTACAACCATTATCCATACTCTTTCTATATTTTCCATCTTTACGTGGCTTTTTATTTTATTATAGTATTTCTCTTTTTTAAAGAAATTTCTCTACCCTTTTTCTTTTCTCTCTCAGCTTACATATTCTTTTTCGCATACTTTGTAACCCGTTTACAGGATTTTTCCCATCTGAATTGTTTTATTGTGTATCATTAATCATTTTCCAACCAGAAGAGCTTTTAAAATGCTAGACTGTGCATCTCTGCTTTGGTGGCTTGGTGGCTTTTCAACATGATGGAGGTGCCAGAGCCCTGCTTACCTTCCCAATTCTGGGAAGCAGTATTAAATATCATGAAACTCTTTACCACCCCCACTCTGGGGAATCTGTCACTAAGTAGAGCACCTCAGCCTGTCACTCATGAACACCGTTTAAGTGTTTGCCATCAGGGTCTCTTCAAGTGCCACACAATTTTTGGCACTAATGCTGAGTCAGGAAGCTTCTCTTAAAGGAGCCACCTCTGCTCACCGCTGGCAAATAGAGCAGACCCAACAAAATGCTGCTACTAAGAAGCTGTCTTTGACTTTGTTCCCTTTTTTGCTTGATATAAACAGAAACTTTAAATCTATCATATGCTTGTTACTTATACCAAGTCTTCTGTGAGACTTTGGGAACCAGCCTTGGTGCAGCTTACACTGCCTGCAGCAAGTCCACCGCCATTTTGTCCATGGCCCAGATGCCATACCATCTCTGTACCATGACCCACTTCAGAGGCACAACTTGGAAGCCGCTTTTGGCTCTGTTTCTGTGCTCTAGAACCCTTTTAAAGCCTTCTCGGGCTTTATGTGGGTGTTTGGCCCATGTTGGGATGCCATCTGTAACATGAAGTTTCTGGCCTGCCTACTTCCATGATTCAGACCCACCTGCTGCCACTTATCTTGACCAGCAATCCCGAAGTACCAAAGAAACACACAGGTGCTTATATTTATTTCATGCTGTTTGACCTATGGTTCAGGTATATTGCTAGCTAGCCCTTTAATCTTAATTCAACCCATTTCCATGAATCTGTCCTGCCACATGGCTCATCTGTGTTATCTTATGTGCTGAATCTTGGGTGGCTGGCAGGGCAGGGGTCCCTGGCTTTCTTAAGGAGTTGACAAAGCTTGCTTAGGAGACAAAGTAATTCACTGGCAGAGATAGGGCATGGGCCTGGCATTCCCAGCCACTTTCCCATTCCAGATTGCTGTACTGGGTAAAGTCCCAGTGTACCTCTCTTAATTAGCTGCTTTTCTGCTGTTGTGATAAAGCACCATGACCAAAGCCAGCTGAAGGAAGAGAGTTTATTTTGGCTTATGGTTCCAGAGGGATGAGTCTATCGTGGCAGGACCGAGGCGTACGGCAGCAGGAAACTTAGAGTTACTGTCTTCTATCACAAGCACAAAGCATAGAGCAGACTGGAAATAGAGGCTTTATACTCTCAGCACCCACCCCCAAGGATATATTTCCTCCAGCAAGGCCACAAACATCACCACCTGGGAGCCAAGTGTTCAAATGCTTGAGCCTCTGAGGCCTCTAGAGGGCATCTCTTATTCAGACCCCCACAGTGGGATTAATTGCTGTAGAAAAAGAAAGAAAGAAAGAAAGAAAGAAAGAAAGAAAGAAAGAAAGAAAGAAAGAAAGAAAGAAAGAAAGAAAGAAAGAAAGAAAGAAAGAAAGAAAGAAAGAAAGAAAGAAAGAAAGAAAGAAAGAATAATTTCCAGGTACATATCACTTCTGAGTTATGCATGCTGCTTTTCCAACTCCGAGGTCCAGTGTAGATGGTATTTCCTATAGCAAGTCCTACTGATGCTCACAGTTTACATCAGCATCTCTACCATGTGGCTATCCTACCTCAGTCTGTCTTCATATCCCTCAATTCTCTCTCCCCAATTTAACTGTAGTTTTCCTAATACACAGGAAGATGCTAATTATTTGCTCATATATAATTTTTACTGATAAGGATTAGAATCATGGTACATACTTAAAGTATTTAACTTCTTTCCTGAAGTGGTCCATTTACTGTTCTCCATGAGATCTTGAGTGACACATGCATAGTGTCTAGATTAAGCTTATCCAATGGCTACATGACCTAGGGTACCATCAGAAGTCCTTGAAGACCTGTCCTGTGGTCTCTAGACAGCTGACAAAAGCCCATATTGCAGGCTGCCGCAGATGAGTTCTGATCTGTCTTCCTCTTGTGAACTATAGATCTGTTCAGGATTAGCCTTCACATGTAGTATAAGGTAAGGGTCAAGGTTTGTTTTATCCCAAGGAAGGTCTCTGTGCTGGAATATTCTGCTTCCTGACGCTCGGTTGTCCTGACACCTACCATTGTCAAAGCGCACTCAGCCAGCCACAGTATGTGTGAATATTTTCTGGATTCCATTTTGTTCCAGTGATTCTAATATCGATAAGTGTGAGAATAGCCCACACTGCCTTAATTCATGCAGTTTTATACAAAGACTTGACATCGGATAACAAATCAAGTAATAAAGCTTTTGGACACTGCCTCCTCATAGAGCAACGAGCTGATTATTGGAATAGTTCCCATGCTTGTAAGGTACTTGGTTATTTCTCCTGCCTTGGACAACCTCGTCCATCCTCTAAAGTCAGACTGCTAATTAGGACTGGGTGGAGTATCTGTCTGGTCCAGCTGTGCCTCCTCCCATGATTAGCTACAGTTAGAGACTGCGGACATTTCTGAGCACGGCCTATGCTGCAGTACTGACTTAGGCAAGAACAGAAATCTTGCCCTGCATCCTGTCTTTTGTAAGACTTCCTCACAAGGACCTCATACAAACCTAAAGAGAAGTGTCAAAATCATTAGCGAGGATTTCAAAATGCCCAAGAAATGGATAGTCTATAGAAGTGGTCCGTGTGGGTAGAAAGGGTGGCTCAGCTGGTAAAGGTATCTGCTGTGCCAGCCTTTCCACATGGGCCATGGCGTGTACACTCCCATGCGCAATACACACACACACTAATAATGCAAATAATTTTAAAGAATTGTTTCATGTTCAAAAGTGGATGTTTATCATACATTAGAGACTTTCAACACCCCCCCCCATCACCATGTAGCCTAGTATGACTGCAGTGACTTCTGCACTATATGCTGGGGTTACAGATTGTATCACCATCACTGGTTTTTAGGATGCTAAGGACCAAGCCCGGAGCATTGTGTATTCTACCAACTGAACAACATTCTCAGTCCTAAAAACATATTCTTAAAAACCTAAAAATTATGAAACATGTGTTAGTAATTTGTTTTATAAAAGTATTGTTTGCAAATGATATGGGTTTTAAATTTTGACATCTAGACTGATTTTCATTTTAAAATGTATAATTTTCTAGTATTTCATTGTTGCATATTTGAAAGGGCACTATTTATCCGCCTCTATTTAGTATGGGACTGTGCCAAGATTACAGAGCACAAAAGAGGTCTAGAATATTCTTTAGAGAACAGAATGAACTTTCGGGGATTTCCATGCTATGGCATAAGAACTAAGGTAGGAACCCACACACAATGTTTGCCAAGCTCACCTGGTCCCATAGACTTGTCAGCGGTGTCTATACATATAGCAGGAGCCTAGAGGCTTACCACGTGCTAGTTGAAACTGCTGTTTAGGAGATGAATAAAAGTCATAAAACCAGGGCTCCCTGATATGTAAATCCTTGGGGACATCGGGGAGGAGTGGTGTGGCATTGGAGGCCTTATTGTGGCTAGTAGAAAGCTGTTAGGGAATTCTCCAGGAATCATAGTGTGCAGAAGAAAACAGAGGCCAGGGGACTCTAGGAAGGCTAGAGAGGATTGTGGGGGATCCCCCTGAAGCCAGTCTAGGATAGTGCAGAACCCAGGGCTTGATTTGAGGTCAGGCCATCCCTCCAAGCAACTTGTGGAAAGGCCAAGATCCATGGGTGAGCATGGAATGGAAAGGGCTGTGTCCCTCAAAAAAGAATTTAACTGTGATTTTCAGCTACATTTTGTTTGCTTGTCTGTTTTGGATGAAGAACACATCAGTGGATATTCTCAACCTTTGCCAATAGCAGAAGTATGAGGTGATGTGATTGTTGGGTTATCTACCATCTCAGTGACCTTAAATGTTCTTAGGAAAAGACCAAAGATGAGGGGTGTAGGGAATTTTGTATTATGGGGTATGTGTGTGTGTGTGTTTGTGTTGCACACAGGTGAATATTTGAGCAGGTATACCTGTGCACCCTCCTAAAGAAGCCAGAGGTTGCCTTTGGGTGTCTTTCTCTGTCACTATCCACCTTACTGCCTTCAGAAGAGGTCTTTTCCTAACCAGAAGTTCACTGTTGAACTTCTAGGCTAGGCTGGTGGCCAGCAAGTTCTCAGCTCTCTAGTCCTAGGGTTAGAAGCGTGTCCAGCTCTTTGCTGGTTGCTAGAAATTCATACTGTGATCTCCTTGCTCGCAGAGCAGGCACCCTTAACACTGAGCCCTCTTTTCCCAACCCAAAGGCTTTTTTAAAAACAAAAGCAAAAAACCTAATTTTTGATTCACTCTTTTTTTTAATAAAAGCATCAATAATTTGTAAACTATTGATGACTCTGCTTGCACGTTAACTTTCTCTCTCTCTCTCTCTCTCTCTCTCTCTCTCTCTGTCTCTGTCTCTGTCTCTCTCTCTGTGTGTGTGTGTGTACTGCTCTGTTCCCCCACCCTTATTCTCTCACAAAATTGCTAACTTCTTTCCAGTTGAATTCACCTATGTCGTCTCTTTTTTTTTTTTTTTTTTTTTTTTTTTTTGCTTTTCTAGTTTCTCCAGGAGTGATACAAAATGGAGCGAGAGTTCTGAGCCGAGGACTGTTTCCTGGTGTCCGCCCATTGCCCATCACCCCCATTGGGATGACTGCGGCCATAAGGTAAGAGAAAAGCTTCCTGGGCGGAGCCTGCCTGAGAAGTAAGAAAAACATCTGTCTATCCCCCAGGTGGAAAGGTGGAAAGGACTCTGTTTGGATGGTCCCCATAGTCATCTCTGTGGGCCATCAGGTTACCTGACTCTTTTCCAATGAGGTGGGATATGAGCTAGGGGTCTTTTAAAGTAGCACAGCAAAAGAGGCTAGGAAGCAAGGGTGAGCGGTTGTTGATTGGGTTTTAGATCTGCCTCTGTCCCTTTCCTGCCTGTGACCCTGGGATAGTGTCTCACCTCTCTGGATCTGCCTCAGTTCCCTCCTCTGTGAATCTCCATGGAGGGGTGCAGTAAAACATACAGAATCGCATGTGAAGTGTGATTTGGTAAGGGGTCTCTGGATAGCAGGGTGGTCATTTCTCTGCTACTGAGAGCAGATGAGAAAAGACTAAATGGGCTCTTCTTTGGGTAGTTTCTCACACCCCCCCCCCATCTCCATCACCAGCCCCAGGGTAGGTTCTTCACGAGCAGTGTGACAGTCCCCTATTTCTCTTGCCCGTTTATCATCACTGCCTTATTAGTTTCCTAGCATGTGACCCCAGAAGCTCTTTCCATGACTCCCCACATCACCCTGACATATCCCACCCCACAAATATGTTCAATGGTGTCTTTTTTTTTTTTTCCTATTTTTGCAATAAAATACTCTTGACAAAAGCAATTTAACAGAAAGGCTGGTAGTCAAGAAGTATTGTCCATCACAGCAGGGAAGTCAAAGCAACAGGGGCAACTGGTCACGTCACAGTCCGGGTACAGAGGAGAAATGCCAGCTGATGTCCAGCTCACTTGCCTCCATTTACACAGCTCAACATCCTCATCCTGCACTGCCCACTGTGGATGGATAATTCCCCCTCTACTAATCAAGATATTCTCCATAGGCATGCCCAAAGTTGTCCTGGGTTCTGTCAGGATGACAGCTAACATTGACCACCACGGGTAGATGCATCCATGACTTGTGGTGTATCTTACTCTTGCGATGCCATGATTCCTTCAGAACACTTTTCTAAAAGTGACCACCACCATGAGCTTCCACTGTGGCCCTTTTGGTGTGTAGCCCTGTTTGTTAGTGTTTCCTCCAGGTCCCCTTTTCTCTTCTTGGTGGCTTGTCAGCCAGTGGTGAGATTAGGTCTTTCTCAGCTAACCAATCATGTTCTACACAGGGCAGAGCAAGCTGCTTGCTTGCTAAAGATCTGCCTCTCAGCTGCACCACACGCGCGTGCACACACACACACACACACACACGCATTGGGGTCACAGGTGGTCCTTGTATTCCTTTTCTGTCCTTGTAACACAACTTGACCAAAGGCAACGCAGGGCGCGTGCATTTGCAGTGTGCGCACAGTGGTGGGTGGGGGAATATATTAGCAGAATATATTCCAATATTACTCTGTTCTTGCGTAACCTCCTGTTTTCCAAGTGTTTGTTTGTTTGTTGTTTGTTTGGGGAGGTGTGCTCTGTAAGCCTGGGAGCATTTGCTTGTGTTCTTCTCCTGCCCTCTTTGTAAGGTGGCCAAGAGAACTTCAGAAGAGTGAGTCTATATCTCTGAAGGCACCTATAGATTCTGCAGTGCCTAAGACCCAGTAAGATGTGACTGGGAGAGAAATCTCATTTTGCTTACTCTATTCACGGTAAATTTTAAGTTTGGCCACCTGCCACTTGAACCTGAATCCGGCCTCAATTGAGAAATAACCAGTCCAGTGAAGACTACCCTGAATGTCAGTTGCCTATGCCCAGGACAGCATTTAGCACTCAGTACAGCCCTGTGTCTGCCTTCTCCTTTGTGTGACGAGTTTCCTATGTAATTCTAATCACTTCCCAACTTAAGTAAAATATTTGTCTTTCAAGGATTCCCCCCCCCACACACACACACACTGAGTGGCAAAGGCCGTATTTGTTTGTCTTGAGTCTGAAACTGTTATTGACATGGATGAAGTGTTACTTTTATTAGCTGATCATTGCACAGCTTGTATTTGCTAGGTTCCTTTGCATATAATTATGATGCGAAATCTCCTCGTAAGAGCATCTGTCAATAGTGTAATTGACTAGACTGTGTTGACTTTGACTCAATAACCTCCAAGATTGGCCCATCCTTAGACATTGGAAACCTGCTTATCTTTAAATTTGCTGGGGTGTAGCGTGCTCAGGATCCATCATTCTCATGGTTATTGCTCATAGGGCTCAGTGCATTGTGCTTGTTTCTGCTCCTGCATTCCCAGGGTAAATCCCCTGTCTAGGTTCCGTTCAATGGATGGAGCTGGAAATGTATGTTAGTGGAAGAGGCCCTGCCTGAAGGCATGAGGCCCCAGGTCTAATTCCTAATATGACTCTTATCCAGTGGAACACAGGATCACAGAGTTCATCCCTCCTAGTGGTACTGTGTGCTGCCTCCCAGGCAGGGAGGTCTCAACTCTAGGATCTGAAACATCTGAATTTTAATTTCAAGGTTGGTTTTGTTTTTTTTTAATAATTTTAAATTTTTTACTTTATGTGTGTGTTTTACCTGCATGTATTGTCCATTGGAGGCTAAAAGAGGGTGTCATCTCCTGGTACTGGAATTAAGACAGCTGTAAACCACTGCGTTGGTACCTGGAACTGAGCTGTGGTCCTCTGAATGAACAGCCAGTACCCTTAACCACGAAACCACCTCTCCATTTCTAAGAATTCTTTCTTTTTAATGTTACGCACCTGAGGTCAGAGGACAGTGTGCGGGAGTCAGTTACTCTGTCCCCACCATGTGAATCTCAGTGATTGAGCTCAGTTTGTCACGCTTTTACCAACTAAGCCATCTCACCCCCCCTCCCCGGGGCTGGTTTTGATTCCTCCCGTGTCCACTCCAATGGAAAAGAACTAAATGCCCCAGTACCAAGAAGATGGAGAGGGTGCGTGTGAGGAAGGTCCTTGTTAGCGATAGTACTTAGAAACTGCTAAAGAAACACTCTCCTGGGTCCTTGTTCTGGGGCTCATGGTTCCGACCATAGCATACGGGCATCTCAAACCTGTACCTGCCCCGTGGATTAGTAATCTTATCACGGCTGTGAGCCCTGCACATACTAAGTGAGCTCCATGAAGATATTTACGAATGATGTGGAGAGCCTCTGAACTTGCATTGAACCTTCCCCATTTCTTCCCAGGTCCTCTTCCCAAGAACCAGAGGCTGGGCCCTGGAGCCCAGGCTTCACTGCAGGGCAAACTTAGAGAGGCCAGCGGCTGTAAGTCTAGCCCTCAGCACCAGTGAAACTGGGGAAGTGCCCTGTAATCACCATATGAGGCTTCTTGATTTTATTTGGGTCTCTAAGAACTTTACTTGAAAACATTTCCCGCGGAGCAAGTCAGCCATTGCTACCATTCACACCTGTCCAGATCACCAGGAGGACCCCCTCTTGTCACCCTCGCTCTGCTCCTAGTCACCCGGAGAAGGTGTGCTCAGAGTGCAGGGTCGATGAGGTTGTGTCCTGGTGACAGACGTGAGGAAACGTGCCCCCAGCTCTTCGCATGCGGCACCATGACGTGTTTTCAAGACCAAGCAGCAGATGTCCTTTGTTGCTGACACTGTGAGCTTCAAAGGCGGCTTCAGAATGTAGTATTAAGTTAGGTTTTGCAGCAGGAAGAAAGGAGAAGAAAATAAATGGTAAGGCAGCAAAGAGCTCTAAAGAACACCATCGGAAAGGACGCGCCAGTCTCTCCTGGGCCCTATGTCCCAGCAGGGCCTTTGCTCTTCCCTGTCTGGGCCAGTGGAAGTTGATCCACACTGTGGAGTCTTGTATCTCCTTGGCACTAGCCTTTGAAAGTCCCAGTGGCTCCTTTTCCCCCTCCTGTCTCTGAAAGTCCTCAGCTCCTGCAGGTTCTGGATAGGCACTGTGGGAGCGGTTGGGGGCCCTTTCTGTTTGTGTTCTGTGAGCACATGCATGAGAGCCATGTTGATCATTGTGCTTGTCTGGCCAGCACCAGAGGACAAACACTGGAGTTGTTGACCCAGGCAAGGGCCCGTCCCTGTACTCTTTCTCCTAGCCACCCCACAGATAGCACTCCAGGGCCCTGGAACTTCATTTTACAGATGAGGTTCGGGTAGAATTAGGCTGAATTCTGTGAAGAATGTAGGAAAGAACTATGAACTCAAGAGTTCTGAGCCTCTTCCGGAGAATTTGACACCTGGTAACATGTAGTTCTCTGGTTAACTTTTATGGAGTGGTTCTTTGCCTGTCCTTCCTTAAGTTCTTCCTCCTCACCCCACCTCCTCTGTTTTTATGTTTTAAGTGTTTTGTCCCTAAGCCTGTGCATCACATGTGTGCAGTGCCTGCAGTGGCCAGAAGAGGGCATCAGATCCCCTGGACCTAGAATTAGAAATGGTGGTTGTGAGTCATCATGTCGGTGTCAGGAATTGAACCTGGGTCTTCAGAAAAAAACAGCCATTATTCTTAACCACTGAGATGTCCCTGAAGCCTCTCCTTCATTCTTCATTCTCCATTCTGGGAGCTATTTTTTTTTTTTAAGAAAAAAAAAAAAGGTGCAGTTTTGGATTCATATACAAGAATATATGAAACATTTGGCAGTTGTTAGGCATACATAGTGTTTATGACCCAGCCTTCTCCTCTATTTTAGGTAACTACAAACCCCTTTCTTATATCCAAACTTTTTTGATATATATAAACAACATATTGTTCAGTTTTATATGCTTTTGAAGGGTATTTTGTTTTGTTTTGGTTTTGCTAGCTGGAGCAGTGTATCTTCTTCATTGAGGCTTATTTGCTTCATGTGCCTGTAACTGAGCCATTTATACTGCAGTGTAATGCTATATCACGTGATTATCCCACATTAGAACAGACCTTGGGCTCATTTCTAACCCTCTCACCAGCCCTTAGTTTTTCAAGAAGAGGTTGAGTATGGTGGCGCCTTTAAGCCCAGCATTCTGTAGGCAGAGGCAGAGCTTTCTGTGAGTTTCAGGTCAGCCTGGTCTACATTAGTAAGATTTTAAAAAAGAAAGAAAAAGAAAAGAAAAGCAAGTGTATGTTACCGTAATAACAACATTCTACCCAGTTCTGCTTTGCTGTGTTTTATCATTACTGACCATTGAATTTCATTTTTAAAAGATTATATCACCTTAAACTCACCAAAGTTTCTTTTATAAATTTTCTTCACTGTCGTGAGTTGCATAATGAATTTGCCAATTCTGAACAACACTTTCTCAATGCTCGTTGCATTTGACACATTGTGTTTTTACTGCTGAATCGGGGAGCTGGTATCTTAGATATGGATTCTGCTAATGCACCCTGTCTCTAGTGTTGTCCTTACCTAGTTTTGGTGTCAAGATTATGTTAGCCTTGTTAATTTAAGAGTATTCACTCATGAATCACTGTTTCCATCCTTTTCTGTATGAAATCTAATGTCTTCATTGCCTGATAGTTGATGGAGCTCATTGGGGAGTGCTGTGGTACTGGCGTCACCTTCCAGGTTGGTGTCAGTGAAGTTGTGTGCTGACTGTAGGGTAAGTTGGGCTTGGTATTTCCTGTTGAGCTTATCTGTTGATCCTGAGAATCTGTCCATTTCCCCTGAGTGTTTGAGTATCTTGGGATAGAGTTACTCTCGCTATTTACTGTCTTTCAGAGTGCCTCTTAAGGATACGGTCTGTTTTTATTTCGTTTCTGTCTTCTCTTCTTACTTGCTTAACCTTTTTATTTTTTCTTCCAAAGTATCATTCTATTTGATTAGCTCTGTCTCCATTGACTGTCTACAAAAGAATATTTTTATTTATATGCATGTGTCTTTATGTGGATTGTGTGAGTGCAGTTGCTCAGAGACCAGAAGAAGGCATCAAATCCTCTGGAGCTGAAGTCACAGGTGGTTGTAAGCCATTGTGTGGGTGCGGGGAACGGAACTTGGTTCTTCTGAAAGAGCAACCAGAGTCCTTGGCAGCTGAGCCTTCTAACCAACCCCTTCACTGACTTTTGCTATTTATTTTCCTCTCTTTGTTCCTTCTGTTTTTCTTTGTATAGATTACATACATTTTAAAAATTGGTTTTCTACACGTTGAACATTTTAGTTTCCTTCAAACCACAGCTTTGTTGCATCCCCAGGTCTTGCTGGTTTGTATTGTCCTTGTTTAACATTGAATATTTTCTGTTTCCCACTTTATTTCTTCTTTGATCTGTCTGTATTTTTTTAAAGTATATGTGTGATTTTCCAAACACAAGAAGGAGTAGTAGTTTCTTAAATTTTAATTCCCATTTCTATATTCACCATGAACTTGGATGCATGGTAATGTGAGACTTCTTTGGAATTTGATATATGCAGGTCTAATCTGCATGCCCTAGTGTATGTGACCAAGTATAGATAGATGATATATAGTTTAGTACAAATCACAAAGTGTTCCAAAGTGTCTTTTCCATTATTTATGTACTTGTGTGTGAGTGTGTGTGTATGTGTGGTTGTGTGTGTGTGGTGTGAGTGTGGTGTGTGTACAGTCTGATTGACTCTGAGAGTGATGTGTTAAACTCCACCACACTGTGGGTTTGGCTCTTTTCACGTGTACCGTGCTGGCTGTGGGAGATGTATTTTGAAGCCATCTTTTTGGAAATACTTGTGCTGAGAACAGTTTGATCTGCCGTCTTTAGTGATGACATTCACCTTAAAACCTGTCTCTCCTATCCACTTGGCTTCCACAGCGTGACACAGCATGTCTGGCTCTTGACCCCTCTTGTTTTAGGCTCACCTTTTATAAACAGCACATGTTTTTTTAATCATACTACTAATGTCGAACTTTCAGGTGGAAGGTTTTAGCCCATTTTTATTAACATGTTTGGACTCACGTCTGCCTTCTTTGTGCAAACCACTGTTTGTCCCCCGTTTGCAGACTGTTGAACATTATTTAAGCTGACTTCCCACTTCTCACTTCAATTCCTCCTGTTGGCTGGATTAAAAGTCATGTTCCTAGAGCTTTTGACATGATCGGTATCTTTAGCCTTCTGATCAATACGAAGCCTTCTGAATGTTTCGCTCCAGTTGGCCAACTCCCAAATGGTAAATTAGTGTGCCCAGTTCTTGGTCCCTGTTTTGCTTTTGTTTGTTCGTAAGCCCATTGATCAGAACTTTACAATTCATTTGGCCATTTGCTGACTTCTTTCTCGTCATTTCTTCCTACATTCCAGGCCTTCCATTTTAGACCATGCTCGTGGTCTTAAGAAGTTCCTGTAGTTTGTTGCTAACACCTTGAACTTGTGTCTGTTTCCAGTCTGAAGGTCTGTTTGCTCTGGAAGGTGTTTTCTCTTTCACCTTGAGAATGCTGTCCACTCCGGCTGGCCTCACATGCTGCGCTCAGTCAGCGGATGCTTCCCCCTATCCAGCGGCGTTTTCCTTCTAATACTTTTATATCTTGTCTTTGCCAGTTCTGGAAGCTTGAGATGGCTAGCAACTGTCTGCCTTGTCCTCAGAGCTAGGACTGCCAGGAAGCAGCACTGTCCCTGGCTTTGTGGTTTTGGCCGATTGGTTAGGCTGTATTGTTTGTATCTAGCTATGCTTTGTGGTTTTGGTTAACTGCTTAGGTTTTGTTGGTTAGTTGGTTGATTTCTTTGGGGTTTTTGTCACCTGTATTGTTTGTTTCTTGGCTTACCTTTTTATTTGATAGTGATTGGTAGGCATGGGTTGCATTGTTTATCCCAACAGTATGTTCTGGCTTTCTGAGTTTGGAAATGAGCGCCTTCCATCTAATCTAGGAAGTTCTCAGCCATTAACTGGGGTTTTTACAGCTTTTTGTGTTTTTCTTACCCCTCTAAAGTCCAGCTCAATTCATGTGATTTGTGTGTGTGTGTGTTTGAGACACAGTCTCATAACAAAGGTTGATCTTGAGCTCGCTGTCTCTATAGGTAGGTAAAAATTTGAACTCTGACCTCTGTATCCACACAGGTGCTGGGATTATAGGCATGTGCCATCACACACAGGTATTTTGGAGCCTGGAGCTCATGGATTGGGCTAGACTGTTTTGGAAGTTCCTGGGATCCTCCCATGTCCGCGCCCCCCTCCCATGGGGATTACAGACGTCATAGCTCCCAGCCTCTGCATACGTGCTAATCAAGCTCTTAGGACTTAGCCATTTCCTCAGCACAATGCCCAGTTCTTACATCCAGAGCAGCCCTCTCACTATCCTTCCCACCTCTTCACCATACTCTGCTACATACTGTATAATTTATTTTCTAGACCATAAGAGAGGGTCTTGTGCATAGCCCAGGCTGGTCAGGAACTCACTATACTCAGCCTCAGGCTCCTGAGCACCAGGGTTGCAGGACTGTAGACCTCCTGTGGCTCTCCTTGTGTCCGTTTTAAATCCTAACCTCATATTATCTATCAGCTGGTCTCAACATGTCCAGTTTGGGTTCTGTAGTTTCTCTGCTTTCTCTTGCTTATCATAGTGTATTTCCCTTGTGTTTAATGGTTTTTAAAATTATGAACCTAGGTTCTGCACACGCTAATTAGTTGGAATTCTCTGTGGTTGGATTTGAAGTGCATTCTTGCAGAGAAGATTTGCTTTTTCAAACTTCTGGAAGCCTGAGAGAATGATGGGCTTGAGCTCATTTTAACTCCCGTAGAGCGACCATAAAAGCCATGAAGCTAACAAGTCAGTTTCCCACCCTTGCTTCTCCCTCTCCACCTCCGTTAGTGTGGACTCTTGCCCCATCCTGGGGTAGATATTTGTTCCAGGGAAAGCCTGGCTTCCTGATTCACCCATTGCTCACATTTCAAGTTATTTTTAAAATTATAGGTTAGGATGGATGGGTACATGCTCGTCTTTGTGGGTCACTAAGATTACCCCTGGCTTTATGTATTATTTTTTTTAATATGTGTGATGATGGGTGTGCGTGCATAAGACTCCCATTCAGGGGTTAGAGGTCAGCCTTGGTTCTTTAATTCCACCAGGGTTCCCAGGATCAAACTCAGGCTGTCACGTTTGCTCATCCTTTCTTCATATTTCCTAGTGAACTCGGAATGCCTTTAAAACCCAATTGCTGTACCATATCTGACACCGGGCAAGCTGCTTCTAAATGTGTCTCCCTTGCCATGTGGTCAAAAGTCCAAGCCTCTCTCAGCCCTATCTCTCTGCTAGTGGTTGTTTTGGTAGAAAAGCATTACACTGCCTCAGGACCCCCACTTCCGTGATCCTTATGTAATTCTATCATCTTTTCACTTTTGGCAAGAGGTCAGAGTCTTCAGGTCAATGCCTAGCACAGGAAACTCTTCCAAATGGCAGGCAGTAGGTTTAAAACCATCCACAGGTAACTCAGTGGTTCTCAACTTCCTAATGCTGTGACCCCATAATATAGTCCCCCATGTTGTGGTGACCCCCCAACCATAAAATTATTGTTATTGCCACTTCACTTATAATTTTGCTACTATTACAAACCATAATGTAAATATCTATGTTTTCTGATAGTCTTTGGTGACCCCCAAAGGAGTTACAACCCATAGTTTGAGAACCAGTGAGGTAACCTATGCCATTTAAATAGGATGGAATAAACTAATTAACTGTAAGGAAAGCGGTAATCAGCATAGGCCTGCATCTCGACTTCTTAGCTACAAATATTGGTCATTTTTGTCTTGAGCTACTACAGTGTCTCACTTCCTTTATTTCCCTTGTAGTTAACATGAGTGGACAACTTCCAGGTTTGAGGTGGAGAGAGTATGTGCCTTTGTTGGACCTATGTCTTAAACTCCTAGGGACCTGGAAAAATCAAGTGGCTTTCATTTATGCTAATCTGTGGTTACCATGAAGATCATATCTTATAAATTCAGCAAACGCTGAGAAGCTACAGGCATTCCAACTGTGTCAAATGTTAACTTGAATGAATGGTTTGGAGTCTGGGTTTTGGTCTTTATTTTGGTGCCGAGGCAGTAGTTAGAAATGCACTTTCTAACAAGTTCAGGATGGCTGATTTCTTTTAAGCATTTGGTATCCTGTAGTGACAGCCCCTGCAGCAGCTGGCCTATACCATCATGATTCACTTTACACCAAGATATTAATAAATGAAGGAGCTTGTCACTCCCTGCAGTGTTTGGTGTGTAATTTATGGATTAAAACCCCATGCTGAAATCTCCGAGAAAGTTAATTTCATTAAGTAAGAGTGAGATCCAGCTATATTCCAATTCTCATGCCCTAAAGGCACACTAATGCATCTGTCTTCAGCCAGAGGGTTCTGACAGTATCTGTACTGGTTCCCTGTCTGCACAGTACACATTCTTCTAGGGACTTGGAGGAGATGTTTAAAGTTCCAGTTGAACTGTCTAGTTTTGGGAGTTTTGTTTGTTTGTTTGTTTGAAAGACAGGGCCTCCCTGTGTAGCCCCAGCTGTTCAAGAACTCACTCTGTAGACCAGGCTGACTTCGTACTCAACAGAGATCCTCCTGCCTCTTCCTCCCAAGTGCCAGGATTAAAGGCATGTGCCACTACTGCCCTAAACCATCTCGGTTTGGGTCCTAGCAAGACTAGCACTCCACTATGAGAGGGGTTTGAGGATTCTCTTCAATTTTGTTTATATGTAGAAGGCTGAACTGGGGGATGTTACAAGCTGAGTATAGAATCATATCATAGGCAGGCAGGTTCTGGCTAGTCCCCTCCATAGCACAGA
The DNA here is from genome assembly GCA_033318265.1 of Phyllotis vaccarum. Lineage (NCBI taxonomy): Eukaryota > Metazoa > Chordata > Mammalia > Rodentia > Cricetidae > Phyllotis > Phyllotis vaccarum. The sequence continues at coordinate 50,556,808 of JARWLC010000006.1, forward strand.
ATCCAGGGCCATAGAGCACCCCTCTTTTCTGCTCCCCTTATCAACATGGGTTCTCCTTCAGAAGAGGGCATCCATTTAAAACACTTAAGTTACCAGGCTTGAAGTCTCTCTTTCACGGCTTCCATTCTGACTTATTTCCATCCATCGTAAAGCTTTTCATTAAGAAATAAATAAATAAAAGCATACCTACAAGGAGAAAAGGGGGAGAGGAAACACAGTGTACCCCGCCCCTTAACCAGACCCACTAAATTAGACAGTTAAGTCAGTGGGCTCTTGACCCACCTCCTATCTGCTCTCCTGGTTTTCTCCTTCCTGGGGTTTGCTCAGCTAAGGGCCACAGTCTGCTGCCCTCCACTACTGAACTTGTCCCAGAGTCCCAGCTTATTGCAAGACAGAAGGATTTGGGACTGGGAGGTAGCTGAGTAGGTAAAGGTACTTGTTAAATAAGCCTGATGAGTCACATGATCCCCAGAACCCATACAAAGTGAGAGGAAGAAAAGGTCTCCGTAAAGTTGACCTCTGACCTCGATGTTTGTGCCCCTCCACACATACACTTCGGGTTTTTTAAAAAATAAATAAATGAATAAGGGTTCATAACAGAATTGATTTGTTAAAAGCCAACCGTAGCCCAGTTCACTTGTCCAAATGTATGAATGTATGGGTTCCCTTTAACACTGTTGTGTACGTTAATAGAATTTTGCTTTTTCTTTCCCGGTATCTGTGCTCAACAACAAAAGATCTGGAAAAACATAGGTGCAACATGGGTTTTTATTCTGCCTTTGATAACTATTAAGAGTTAACTATACAAATAATCCCATTTATCATGTGTATTTGATAATACTCCCCAGTAATCTATGCCAGCCATGGCTATGCACCTGATGCACAGCCAAGAAATGAAATCTGCAGGATGGGGGTGCAGAGGGCAAGCCCTGAAGTTCAGGACTGTGTCCTAAAGCAAGCCCTTGGTTTCCTATCCTAAGACTTCGCATCTCTATGCTGGGTTCTGTGGTCCTATTGACAGATAGAAAATGAAACTCTCCAGGAGATGTGACAGTGACACTGGGAAGTGGGACTTCTTAGCAGGAGAGGAGAGTCAGGAAAAGACATAAAGCAACCACAGAGAATCTTCCTCTGAGCCAGCCTGGTGAACCATCACATCTCATCATGCCATTTTTTAATCCTTTTGCCAGAATGTTCTCTGCCCACCCCATTCCTTCTCCCTTTGACTATAAGTAACCCATGCCTCCTGCCCTCATCCATCCCTCAGATTTCCACCTACCCTGAGCATCTGCTTTCTTCCAGGCACATCGGGAAGGCAATAGAAGGTGGGCACAGTCTCTGTCCCTTCTGCACAGTGAGGTGATCAGTGGCCTTCCAGACATAAAGATACACAACACAAAACATGTCCAGGATATGATGGGTGCTAGGAGAGCTTCGAAGTTCTAGCAGGGAGCCATGTTATAGAGAATTGTGGGGGGGGGGGGGGGGGGAGCTGGTCCAAGTATTGTAGCTGAACACTGCTACTTTGTTTTCAATCCCATCTGTCTTACCATGTGGCTTCAGAAAGTCACCAAACTTTGTACTACTCACTTCTGACCCATGTGAAATAAGAAGGCTACAGTCTACTTGATGGAGTTAAACATGACTGTGGGCTCAGCAAGGCATCTTTTGATGGGAGCTCAAGAAACAAACTAACCATGCTCTCTTCCATGGAGCAGCCCTGACGTATGTTTTGTCAGATGCTAGAATCTTCATTAACAGCTCTGCTGGGTCCTCTCTGAAGCGATGTCCCTCTCTCACATGCTCAGCAGATTGAGTGTGAGAGGGGGCTCCTGAGTGAGTAGCTGTCACCACAAGGCAGGACTCTGCTACCTGTAGCCTTCTGATCAATGCCCCCTCGTAGAGCAGTTCCGGAAGAGAATCTGCCTTTATCTCCGAGATGCCCGGCAACTCTCAGCTGGTGGTGTCTTACTCCATGGTGCTGGGGCTAGTGTGTAAGAAAGATTTGCCATCATCTCGAAGTATGATTTTGACAACTCAGACTCATGGGTTAAATGGAAGTGTCGATGAGGTGGGGAGGGATAAGCAGGAAAGACAAGGGTGCAGATCAGGGCCCGATCTCCTGCACCTGTTAGCCATGTTTCAGAATTGCTAGCAATGTTTTGGGGAGCCCAGCTACCCCATATCTTCACCAGAGGAGTTATAATTCATTGTTTCCTCTCCGTCTACAGGAGTAGCATCACCAGTTGCCGGATGCGGACTGAGAGTGAGCCGCCATGTGGCTCCCCAGTGGTCAGTGGCGATCCCAAAGAGGATCATAACTACAGTAGTGCCAAGTCCTCCAATGCCCGAAGCACATCTCCCGCCAGCGATTCCATCTCCTCCTCCTCTGCTGACGACCACTACGAGTTTGCCACGAAGGGGAGCCAGGAAGGCAGTGAGGGAAGCTTCCAGAGCCATGAGAGCCACAGTGAGACCGAGGAGGATGACAGGAAACCCAGCCAGAAGGAGGCCAAGGATGCCCTAGGGGACAGCGGATATGCATCCCAGCACAAGAAGCGACAGCACTTTGCCAAGGCCAGGAAAGTCCCCAGCGACACACTGCCCCTCAAAAAGAGACGCACAGAAAAGCCCCCAGAAAGCGACGATGAGGAGATGAAAGAGGCGGCTGGTTCGCTCCTGCACTTGGCAGGGATTCGGTCCTGTTTGAACAACATCACCAATCGGACGGCGAAGGGGCAGAAAGAACAAAAGGAAACCACAAAAAATTGAAACAAGTCTCTGATTTGTTTTGAACTTATGGCCATTTGGTTTCAGCATGTCAGGAGATTTCTAATGATTTGTGGCAATATCAGCAATTTTTCTTTCTCTCTTTTTTTTTTTTTCCTTTTGTTGGTTTGGTTTGCTTTCTTTTCTTTCTTTTCTTAATTTGCCCCCACTTTTATGTTTTGGACCCTTAAGAATTTTATGTTTAAAGGAGATTGAAGCCATAGAACTCATATTGACACTCAGCCGTTTTACAAAAGCTTTTCTTTATCTGAAGACAAAAACCGAAAGAAAAAAAAAAAGCCAAAATTAACCATTGCTTCCTGCAGCCTGTCAGAAACCTGTGGCTGAACCCACAGGGATATCAACATTAATGTCACAGGAACACTCCTGTGCCACCTAGGAGGCATGCATGCAGAGTCATCACGCCCAGGCCAACCCTTGGGTTTAAAAAGTCAGTTGTGTTTAGAGTGAAACTGGGGGAGAAATTGCAGAGACTGAAGAGTCCCGTGTCCCCCCTCGGAACAGTATCCTCTAACAGTAACACCGTGCTCTGGCCCTGGCATTTTAGTGTGCCAGAAACGCCAATGGCATTGCCATATAGCAAGCCCAGGGCTCGGCTGCCAGTCTTCTGTGCTTCTTAAGTGTGACCCTGGTACCATCTCACAGCCTGTTCATGTACATCATGTGTCAGAAACGAAGGAGAAACAGGGAAGGTTCTTAGAGCCATGACTAAGCGCTGAATTCTGCTCTATATTAAATTAAGAAGACTTTTCAAAAGCCATAAGCCTGAAGGTTGGCCCTGTGCACACGTACATGTGCGCGACACACACACACACACACACACACACACACACACACACACACACACACACACACACACACACACACACACACACACGCTTGCATACATGAGACTTAAGCTGATGGAGAAAACAGGCTGTGTCCTTTAAACTGCCCAAGTGAAAAGCAATCATGCCCAAGACATGACAGTAGCTGTTAGGAAAGGAAAAACGGTACAAATTCTTTCCTGTCAAAACAATCTGATCCAAGTTGGGGGAGGGGGGGGCTACAGAAACTGCCATTAGTATTGTGGTGTCTTTTTAAGAGGTTAAAGGTACATTGATGGACACATAGAGCAAACATATGGCAAACAATACAAACTCCTACACCACCCTCAAGAAGGGTTTGCAATTAATGTCAGGATTCATTTTTTGCAAAAAAATAAAGTAAAAATTAAAAAAAAAATCAGTGATTTTCATATTCAGCCAGTGTAGCCAGCAGAAATTTCTGATCCACAATGCATGGATTCCTTTGAAGAAAAAAAAAAAGAAAAAGAAAAAAAACCCACAAAAACAAACTTTTTTTTATTCAAAAATAACAAAGTTCTTGTAAGGTAAATAATGTATTTAGCATGAAGCATGAATTATTTTCATATAAATATAGAAAGAGAGAAGGCGATGCCTCTAATTTTTAAGCCCTTGGGCTTAGAGGGTCTTTCATTCTTTTTTCTTTTCCTTTCTTTTTCTTTTTTGTTGTTATTTTGTTTTGGTTTTTTGAAGCAGGTGTTTAAGGTTTAACTTTCTTCAGGGACAAACTCTGACTGTTGGGAACTTACTCTGCAATATAAATTATCTTCATACTCTGGTAGGGCTTGGATGGTTGAGCTCTATACTGCCTTGTCCGCACTCAGCCCGACCCTCTGATTCTCTACTGAAGAGTGTGTCCTTTACTTTGTCTGTATGTGTTTAACATGACGCAATAATTCGAGGGTAAACGTAGTGTGTATGATAGAAACAAGAGAATTATGGGAAGCTTACTTGAGAAAAATCATTACCGTGATTTGGTTCTAGGAAAAAGGCAGTGAATAATTATGCAAATTTGCCAGAAGAAGCGAACCATGCTAACGGGCCTTATTAGGTGAGGGTAAGAGATAGGGTACATGGGAGGAGGAAGTAAGTGATAATGGGCTCTGATGAGCCAGCCCTACATGCTTTGCTGCAACAGTGCAATTTTGCAGTGAGAAGGGGGCTGTCCGTCTCTGCCTCTTCAGCAGTAACCGCCCTGGGACTAAGACCACCTAGATAATGAGAGCTGAATAACAACCAGACCATGTCACACAAGCCAGAAACTCCAGTTACCTTCACCAAAAAAAAAAAAAAAAGTTTTTTCCTTGAGGTCTAAAGAGAAATCCCTAAAACAGTATGGCCTACCATCCAAATGGAGGGGACTTTTAAAAACAAAAGCACTACCATGGCTCAGGGTCAGATGTTTGGGAGAGGGAGAAAACTGAGGTGACTTTGAACTTTTGAAACAAGGGAGTAGTGGGCCTTTAAAGCTGTATCCACCTGTCAGAACCAGGTACAATTGCATCCGCCTGGAAGGAAAGACAGGTTATCTGGTGCATTCCCCCTACCTAACCTGAAGGCAGCTTCAGAAAGAGCGGGGGGATGAGAGGGACCTCCCACTCTGGGGCAAGCTAGATTTACCCCTGCCTGTCCCTGGGCCTGGGCTCTCCCAGCATTGGGGGTTCAGGGTTAGATGAGAGCACAGGTGTGGTTTTTCCAGTGTTCCAATCCCTCTTTCTCCCCAAATCTCTGGCACCCTGTAAGCCATCCACAGCTCTGGAACCTGAGCCACACTGATTTCTGTCGTCACCTAACCAAATCCAAAAGACCACCCTCCCCACCCCCAATATGGTGGGACTCAGACCTCCAGTAGAGGTGAAGGTCAGCACTCGGCACTGTTTCTGGCAGGGGACTTCTTCCGATGAAAACCCCACGTGGGCTGTCTCCCCTCGTTTCATTTTTCCGAAGGGGCAGAGGCCCCTTTCAGAGATAACAAGATGCAGTGTGTGTGATTTACGTTTCTGATCTCCTGGAGATCTAGAAAACTATCTTATACAAGTGTGTTCTGAACCCCAGAACCACTCTTTTTGCATAAATACCTCATCGGGCAGCTTTCTAAGTGTTATTTTCCTGAGCCTCCCTTGGCGCCTTTGTTGGAATTTTCTGGAAGACTTGTTGGGGAAACTTTAGTAAGGGTACTTTTTCTATTTTCCTTCTGTTTTGGGAGGCATACACATTATGCATAACCAAAACAGTGGCTCAATTGTGTTCAACTCTGTATTTTGACTGTTGAGGCGAAAACAAAGTTATCAATGTGTATGTGGACGTTTGTAGCGAAGTCTGCCGAATGAGGCTGTCCGTGTCCTTAACAAGCCAAGGGGCAGGAGGCACCCTCTCTTTCCCCTCCCCCAAGAGCAGTAGAGAATTTAAGCACAAGCCTATTTGTGAAAGAATATTTTGCTTAAGTGTAATTCACCTTAGTCTTGGACTCTCTTCCCAAACGTCAGGTGTTCTTTTAGCTTTCAAACTAGCCTGTGTATCCATTAGTCTGACAGATCGCCTGAGCATCGTTAATGGGGTGTGCCGTTCTTTCTTTGTGGTTCATGTGTCATTCCAGGATCTCATGTACTCACATGGGGTGGGGGGGGAGGGGGAGACGGGGAACTATAGCAATATTTCCAGATGCTTTGGAAAAAAACAGTGAACACATCAGCACCGTGGCTTTGCAACCACTGGCTGTTGGCCCTCGGACACATTGAAGAGGAGAGACAGTGGCTATCTTTTCTTAGGTGAAATACACATGGACATTTAATCATACTCTTGGTTATCTTTCTTCCTTCTCCAGTGCTTTGTGGAAAGGGTTTGCATCCTAGATTTTCTTTCTAATATATCACAAGCTCCTACTTCCCCCTCTTCAGTCAGTATATTTTTCAAGAGTTCTTTTGGTAAAGCTTGCTCTCTGGAACTAAAGCTGAACCAAACCCACATGTGTAAGGAAACTGTGGTCAGGACAACGGAAGCAGGCCTCCATCTCTGGCTGGGTCTTTAAGGAGGAAGGGGTTGGTACCCTTTCCCAGGAATAGATTTTTTTTTTTTTCTTGTAAGAGTCATTCAGCTAGTGCTTCCTGTTCATAGTGGTTCCTACCGTGGAACAGTCTAGAAGGAGTATTGTATTCAGTGGTGCCCAGGCAAGAGAGAATGGCTTTGGTGCCTAGCCTAAGAGTCCAACAGAGCAGGCCCAGGCTCAGCACCCCAGCCACCAATTTGGGTTTCAGTGGTGCCACCCTAGGACCTTCAGCCTAGGGAGGAGGAGGGCTATAACATGATGCCAGAGTTAGGGACAAGTGACCTACATGGGAGGTTTTCTCATATATAGGATTAGACTATATTGAGTGTGATTTCTCTTCCCCTTTCAAACCTTATTCAGGTTGGGACTCATTTCTTTCTGGTGGATCACAGCTGCCCAGATGTTGCAATTTCTTTGTTTCTATGGAGAAGTCCTTTTTTTCATCTTCAGAAGTTTTTTTTTTTTTAATTTTTTTATTATTTGCCACCAAAAGAAAACATTGGAATGTATGTCCCCTCTTGATTGTGACTTGCCAGTGTTGACAGTTCAGTCCTTTGTGTTGTAGGTCCCAGCCCACCAGTACTCTATCAAACACTGTTAGGCACATGATGCAGCACTGTGATCTAATTTAAATAATACTTTTTTATTATTTATACTACTATATATAATATACATCAACACTTTTGCTATATAACCTACGTGATAAGCCCTTTTTAGTTACCTGTCAGACTAGACCTCGGTTTCTATTGCAGTTAACACAGTTACAGAATTGTAATGGTGTCTTCTTTTTTATTATTATTATTTTTTCCTTTGTAATGGAATGTGTAAATCAAAGTATATACATTGTGTGGTGTTCCTGTTTCTTGGGATGTCATGAGGAGTTACACACGGCATTCAGTGTTCTGTATAGACCTGCCCACCTTTGTGAATTCATCTGTTAACCCCTCTCCGTTTGAGAGCGCGCCAGCCATGGTGGCTAACTCCCAGCATCCTCTCCCCTGCTGGCTATTCTTGAATTAAGCACAGACTTGTCCACTCGGTTGCTTTATCATGAATAATGGGTGTGACCTGCTCACTCTTCCACCCTTAAGCAAACAAGTGCTAGCTTCACTGACCAAAAATTAAGGAAGGAAACCATTTGTAAACTGATCCACCTTTTCATGGCCGAAATGGATATGTCTATGGTGCTGCCTCTTCCTGTGGAGCTTCTGGAATCAGACCGCTGTGGAATGATCATTTCTGATTTGCTGTGGGATGCTCACAAGTACCCTTTCTATCTCCTTTAGTATTGAAATCAAGACTTTTTATTTGAGATCTATACAGCATTGTTTCTCCACTGTGTTTCATTTGCAAAAGTGGAGAACATGCCTTCTCCACCCTTTTGCAAATAATACTCCATATTGGATTCTCAAAAGACTTCGATATGGTGATCCTGTCAAACCTAGAAACTATATCCTCTCAAACCTGACCCCCCCCCTTCCTCATTTCCCCTATTTTAGAGGAAACAGCATATTTTCTGTTATGGACACATTCACCATTTTTTGAGTGTGTGTTGAAGTCATCCAAGGCCACAACTGGTTCAACCAGTTCCACACCATTACCCTCACCACCTGTACTGCCACAGTGAACGTGGGAGTGGCAAAGTATCTGTGTGTGTCTGGGAAACAGCTACATGGACATTTTTTAAGTACTCTGATTCTGTAACATTTCTGAGTTTTGTTTTAATTTTACAGAAAACAAAACCACAGTGATAAAGCAGTGAGAAGACCAAGAGGTTTGTGGCTGAATCGTAGGGTCACTCGACCTTTCCAGGTCACCAGATCTACAAGGCCAAATTAATTTACAAGAGTAATAATAATTTCTTCAGAAGCCAATGTTTTTCTGTATTTCTGTATGAAACTGCCAATATCATGAACAGAAGGGGAGAATCTTAAGGAGAAAGAAAATGATGTTCGGTGGTGCTTGCATTTGCTTAAAGCAGCAGTGTGGAGATGGCGCCATCGGCCGAGCTCGGGGGACTTGATGTTGCTTGGGAGGGATCCATACAGCATTTTGCGTTCTTCATGTGTAATCATATTGCCAAAGACAAACTACTTCATCATTTATTGTAAATAACACTTCCCCAAACCTACCATAAAGTTTCTGTGATGTATTGTCTTCCAGTTGCAATAAAAATTACTGAGTTGCATCAATTGGAGATGAGCATTGTGTGTTGTGTAAGCACTGAACCATAGAAGAGGGGTGTGTGTGTGTGTGTGTGGGTGTGTGTGTGTGTGCGCGCGCGCATGCTAGAGGTTGATGTCTTCCATGATAAATCTGACCCCTTTATTTTAATGTATATTTTTGTCTGTTTTTATGCCCAGTTGTCTGTGGAGGTCAGAAGAAAGCATCAGGTCCCTGGTGCTTGAGTAACAAGGAGGTTGGGAGTTGCCTAATGGAAGTACTGGAAACCAAATTGGATCCTCTAGAAGACATTTTACGTTTTGAGACAGAGCCTGTCACTGAACCAGATAGGTCACCAATTTGCTAGGCTGGCATGCCAGCAAGCTCTTGGGTCCCTCTGTTTCTGCCTGGGGTTAGAAGCATGTGCATGACCATGCCCTGCTTTTGATGTTCTTTAGTGTGGGTGCTGATGATCTAAACTCAGGTGTCTAGGCAGCTTGCACGGTAGCCCTTTACCACTGAGCCATCTCCCCAGTCCTGAGACACTGCAGCCTGTTTCTAACTCACAGTACCATGTCTGTACAGTTTTCTGTCTGGTTTTACGTCTCAATAGCTCACCATACCCATCTTCACACATGCCTTCACCTTGATGAGAAATCTCTTAGTGTTTGGCAGAACCACTAGTGTAGGACAAGCAAAGGGCTCCTGTCACCAGCCCTAGAACTTGTGACTAAGACCTGGTCTTGTTTGGAAGTTGCCAAATACTAAAATAAAGTTGCACTTTGGGACTGGGCTTTGCCCACCTGCCCTATATCATGAGGTCACTGGGGATGAAAACCCAACAAACACTCAAACTCATCTTTTGGGGTTGATGTCAGCACTGCTTTAGTGCCCACTCCAGTCCTCTATACACACATACCCTGTGAGCCTCTCTTCTATATTATAATAAAAGAAAATCAGCTGTATGCAGTGAGGGTGGGGTGGGGATCACATGGCAAGGCGGGAAGGGAACAGTTATGGGCTAAATTTGTTCTTCATAACAACCCCTTGTCCTGGGAAATAGCCGGGTCCTATGGGAACTACATTAATATTTGCTGAGCATGATGCCCCTTAGGACCTAATTATCTTCCACTAGGTCTCACCTCTTAAAGGCTTTGCCACCATTCTGGGGCCCATAGTTCCAGCAGATGAATCTCTAGCTCACACCCAAAGCAGGTGACTAGGCATCTGTCATCTCTGATAAAGAGGACGTGATGCTCCCAAACTATTTTCTGATCCCTTTCATGAAGGTTTTGACTTTTAGTGAGTTTCGGTCTCCAGGCATGCACAGGAAACATCTTAACCTAAGCCATCCTTAAATAAATAAATAAATAAATAAATAAATAAATAAATAAATAAATAAATAAATAAATAAATAAATAAATAAATAAATAAGCAAATAAATAAATAAGCAAATAAATAAATAAGCAAATAAATGAATAAGCAAATAAATAAATAAGCAAATAAACAAACAAACAAATCAGGGCTTCATCAATAGTAGATCTAACCTAAGTCACTACCCTACTAAGGCACCTTGGTTACCTAGTAATCTCAGGCTGTATCCCTTGGCTCCTATCCGGGTGTTACTGTAACGGTGCATCTGTCCTGGATGGATAATCCCCAGTGTCCCTCACAAGCGTCCACCTCAGTGTCCTGCTTGGCTCATGTTACTGCCTTCCTTAGGTCTTACTTTCAGGATCACCTTGAAGTCACAATATGTCCTCTGAGTGCCAAGTCAGCGTTTGAGGAGAGACATTATTGGGAGGAAGGGCATCAGCTGAATCTGATGAATTAGGTCATTTGCCGTGTTGAGTAATGCTTGAGGTCAACTACAAGCAGGTGGCCTCAGAAGATAGCACATCCAACTCTGTGTGTGTGTGTGTGTGTGTGTGTGTGTGTGTGTGTGTATGTGTGTGTGTGTGTACATGTTTACTTCATGTGTGTACATGTATGTGTGGGTGAACATGCCTACATGTGAATCAGAGGTCCATAGCTGCCTTCCATCTTATTCTTTATTACTATTAATTTTATTTATGTGTGTAGGTGTTTTGTCTGCATCTGTATTTGTGCACTGTGTGCATGCCTGGTGCCCATCGTGCTCTATGTAAATTGAATTGGGAACTGAACACGGTTCCTCCTGAAGAACATCTAATGTTCTTAATTGCCAAATCATCTCTCCAGCTCCATATTATTATTAATAATAATAATAAAGTCCATTGAACCTAGAGCTTACCAATTCAGCTAGGCTGGCTGGCCAGCAAACCCCGGGCATCCTGTATCCCACCTCCTTTTCAGTGGAATTACATTACAAACCATTGCATTTGGATTTAAGAAATAATAATAATAATGTGAGAGTGAGTATTGAACTCAGGTCCTCATGCTTGCTTGTTGAGTCCATTACAAACTGAGCTGAATCCCCAGCTATCCTACAACCATTTTTGAAATTTTCAAAGTGCCTGGAAGTAAGACTTCATTTGGACAATCATAGTATCTAAGAATTCTCAAATATATAGCATCTACAGGCTGCTGCTTTAAAAAAAAAAAAAAAGATTCTTGTCTCATAACACACATAGCCCAGCTACAGTTCTCCTCTCCACTTCCCCCACCCTCAATTCTATCCCCAGGTCTGCTCCTTCCCCGAGTTCAGAAAAGAGCAGGCCTCCTGGAGACAACAGCCAAACAGGACAAAACAAGTTCCAATAAGGCAAGGCCAAAGCTCTTGTTGAGGTTGAGATTGGACAAGGCAATATGGGGTAAAGAGTCCCATGGACAGGCAAGAGAGTCAGAAACACACTTGCCACTGTTAGGAGTCCCGCAAAACACCACTATCAGCCATAACATATACACAGAGAGCCTGGTGCAGACTCATGCAGGCCCCATATTTGCCTAGTCAGTCTCTGAGCTCATGAGTCCTGCCTGCTTAGTTGATTACATAGGCTGTGCTCTCCTGGTGTCTTCCACCTCCTGACTCCTACAATCCTTCCTCCCTTTATTCAGAGGGGTTCCCAAGGCTTCTAATGAGGCAGTTCCATCCTGTAAACTCTCAGAACAGTGATACATCCCCCACAGACATATGCTTGTCCCTCTAAGAAGTTGGGGAACACTGCTACTCAAAGGGTTAGCATTGCCAGGACATCATTCCTTAGTGGAATTAACCAGACAAATTGTTCCACCAACTAAGAATAGCCATGCACCCCCACCCAAAGAGATGAGAAAGCATTATCAATCTGTCAGTGTTACCCATCTTGAGGCCAGTGAGGTTTCCTGTGTTGAGTGGGTTTAAGCTGCAAGCTCCACCCCTGATGGTGCCCATCCCTCTTTTGTTTTTTTAAGTTTCAGCTTTGCAACCATACATGTATGCAAGTATGGGCATGCGCACACTCACAGTACATTAGGGGATCTCAGAGGCCTTTTCGGGCCCTGATGCTGAATCTTAAAAGGGTGTCTGTGAGGGCTGCTGTTATCCTTGGCCTCTTTATTCCCTCGTGACCCAGAAAGTATTCTAAACAAAGAATTTACAAACTCCTAGAAGGTTCTGGATAGCGGAAGGCATTTTGGAAGAAGCCTTGTTAACTAGGAGACTTTTATTTATGAGTTTAAAGCCCATGTTCTGGCCCATCACTTCTTAGATGTCCAATTAAGACACCTTAGATCAATTCTAAGTATATGAATGTCCTTTGAGACAGTCTCATTATGTAACCCAGACCAGCCTTGAACTTGCACAAAGCCTGCTCACGCCCTCCACCCCCAAGTGCTGTGATCACAAGCATATCTCATCATGCCCAGCTACTGTATATTTTGATCTCACCTCCTACCCACCCCATCATTAGAAATAAAAAATCAGAGAGAGGTTCATGAACTGAATAAGAACTTTTTTTTTAATTTTGGAGAGCGGACAGGTGAGGGTTTTTTTTTGTTTTGTTTTTTACTCAAGCAAAAATGAAGGAATCAGTGTGTTGAACATTTGCCCCCCTGCATGAGAATTGGCCTCTCCCGAAGCAATATGTTTGAGTAATGCTCCAAGCAGCCATACCTTAATTTGAAATTGTTCCTGGGCATTTGTGGATAAAGCGCCCTAATGACTTGAGAACTGTTTTATGTTACTCCATAATAAAGTGCTTTGGAAGCAGACAGCTAAATCTCTCTCAAATACAGCAACTTTTTTGAGGGGGGATGAGGATTCTACTTTTCTCCCCATCTGCTACACATTCATACCGACTTCTAAAAATATGTGATATGGGAAGTACTGTATGATGAAGAAAATCTGAAAGTATGATAGTGGCTGTGTTTATGAATCCCCCAAGACACAGTTTCTTCATTAAATGGCCCATTCTGTTCACACCAGAAAGCTAGGAAGATGTGCAATTTTTTTACATGAGTCATAAATATTTTAAACAAAACAGGGACACCAGAGGCCATTGAATCCAAACTTCCTAACCCATAGACCAGGTATCTAAGGCACAGGAAACTTAACGGATTTTCCCCCAGGTGACCCCACTATTTAATAGCAGAATATGAAAGAGTAGAAATGTCCCTTAAGCTGTATTCACTTATCTAATGTGTAATTATAATCACTATATGGGTAGAATATGCCCATCTCACCTGGTGTCCTGTGAATTTCAAATCTAGCTATGGTGAAAATGATGATCTTTTGGAGTGACACAAAAATGCCACATTGCTTCTCAGTGTTTCCACATAAGCACTGAAATGGACATCTTCAGACAGGATTTTATTCTTATCCTTACTAAATTTCATCGTATATAATTGGTTCATTGCTCGAAGCTGGCAGTGGAGTAACAGGTAGGAAGGACTTGATTCTGACAACCCAAACATTTGTTGCCTTAGACCCGTTTTCTGTTCCTAGTAACAGTGTCACAATGCTGGGTGTGGAGGCACTCACTTGTGGTGTTGGTTGGTTTTACTCTTTTTGGAGGGTTCCACCAAGCTCCCAAATAAATCATACACAGAGGCTTATTATTTACTTATGAATGCCCGGCCTTAGCTTGGCTTGCTTCTTACCAGCTTTTCTTAACTTTAAATTATCCCAACTACCCTTTGCCTCTGGGCTTTTTCCTTTTCTGACTTCTGTATCTCTTACATTCACTCTTCCTTCATGGCTGGCTGGGTGGCTGGGTAGTTAGGTGGTTGGGTGGGTGAGTAGCTGGTTGGCCGGGTGGTTGGGTGGGTGAGTAACTAGGTGGCCAGGTGGCTGGGTGGGTGAGTGGCTGGGTGGTTGGGTGGCTGTGTGGCTGGGTGGGTGAGTGGCTGGGTGGCTGGGTGATTGGGTGGGTAAGTGGCTGGGTGGCTGGGTGGTTGGGTAGGTGAGTAGCTGGGTGGCCAGGTGGTTGGGTGGGTGAGTGGCTGTGTGGCTGGGTGGTTGGGTGGGTGAGTGGCTGGGTGGCTGGGTGGCCAGGCCCCTAGTTTCCTCCTCTTCTCTCATTCCTTCTTTTCCTCCCAAATTTCTCCTATTTATTCTCTCTGCCTGCCAATCTGCCTATCTCCTGCCTTGCTATTTGCTATTCAGCTCTTCATTAGACCAATCAGGTGTTTTAGGCAGGCAAAGTAACACAGCTTCACAAAGTTAGACAAATACAACATAAAAGAATGTGATACATTTCCATTTCATTAAACAAATGTTCCACAGCATAAACAAATGAAACACATCTTAAAATGATATTCTACAGCACACTTGTGATCCCAGAACTGGTAGAATAGGAAGATCAGGAGTTCAGAGCAAGCCTGGGCTTAGTGAAACTATCTCAATGGGGAAAATTAACAATCCCTTAGAGAAAAACCCAATGCAGAAAAATTTTCATTGAGACTCTTATCCCTGGTGACTCTGGTGTGTCATGTTGACAATTGAACTTGAGCATCACAGGGATCGACTTCAATGTTTTCAAAGGACACAAGCCACATTCATAACACAATACTTACTTGCTTGTCAGGTGTCATTCAATCAGATATCTGGAAGTACCTTTTATATACTAACCAGGGCAAAACTGTCTGTTCTAGAGGCCCCTTTCTGCAATTCCCCTTGACCTCACTCATCACCTTCAAGGTCATTTGTTCAGCTAAATATACATGGACCTAGCTTTCTGAAAATGCTAACTACATTTTTTTTTTCAATCAATCAAAGGTTTGTCCTAGGGTAGGGGGAGACATGGCTCACTGGTTATAAACACCTGCTGCTCTGGCAGAGGATCCAGATTCAGTTCCCAACACCCATGTGTTGGCTCACAAACATCTGTAACTCCAGTTCCAGTGAATGCAACAACCTCTTCTGGCCTCTGCAGGAATATATATAATAAAAACAATAAATATGTTGTTGTTTTTTATATAGTTTCTCTATGTAGCTCAGGATAGCATCAAACTCAGAAAGACTTTCCTGCCTCCCAAGTGCTGGGACTAAAATCATATGCCATCCATCTCTACTGGCCAAATAAATCTTTTTTAAAAAGTTTGTCCAACTATTAAAATAAATACACTCTTGCTATGCTTTGGATATAAAGTATCTCCCACTAAATCTCACACTAAAGACTTAATCCACAACTGGTAGATCCAGAGATTGAGAATTAGTGGATTATCAGGGCTCTGATAATTAAGTAACATTTTGGGGGGAATAGAAAACCCTGGCCTCAGCATATACTTCACACAGACACACATAAACCTAAGAACACACAAACACACACACTCAAAGACATAGACACACACAAAAACAGACACACATAAAAAATAGAAACAGACACACAACATAGACACACACAGACAACACACAGACACACACAAACATAGACACAGACACACACAGACAGACACACACAGACACACGCAAACACAGACACAGACACACACACAGACACACAAACATAGACACACACACAGATACACATGCAGATACATACACACATGCACATGCACATACACATACACACATACACATGGACACAGATACACACATGCACATACATATACACATGCACATACACACACACACACACACACACACACACACACACACACACACACGCACACCCCATGTTTGTCACAGTCACAGAAAGTGACTAACTCAACCCCGGATCTTAAGCTCCACAGTCTTCCTTTAAAAGGAAAGGTATGAAGTCATGCTTTCTGCTACTCTGAATTCTCTGAGGTGGAAATCAGGCAAAGAGAAAGAACCAAGTCTTACATACTGTACAATATTAGGTTATGCCAATCCTGACTTCATTCCTGTGGGGAAATTAGTCTTGATTTATGCAGGTATTATAAATGAGTTCTTCAGGAGCACATCCCTCACAAAAAAAGAATTTGCATTCACTCACTCACTGTGACTTAGCCCACGCTGACATCCATGCCAAGACTTACAAAGCATTCTTATAGTATTCAGAATTTGCTTCCATTCATAAAGTGATAACCATGAAAGCATGACCTGGATCCCCTGCACCCATGGGAAATGCTGAGTCAGCAGCACATATCTGTAAACTGAGAACTGTGGAGGAAAAAACCAGAAGATCCCTGGAGCCTAGTGAGCTGCTGTCCTACCTGTATCGGTGAGCTTCAAGTTCAGTAAGATCTCATCTCAAAAAACAAAGGTGTGATGTGATTGAGAAAGATACCCTTGGTCACCACATACATATGCACATGTACCTGCATGCACACATATGTACACATCTGAACACACACATACACACACATACACACACACACACACACACACACACACACACACACACACACACACAAGCACAAATAATCCTCCAGTCTCCTATGCAGGGTGTGGCACTGTAGCCGAGGGTCCGCAGAGCACAGCCTCTATCTGCTCCCGATTACAACCGGAGAGTGTTGGCATTGTGCCTTGTAGTAGTCTCTCTTTGTGCAGCTCTATTTACAGGACAGCCATATTTAGTGTGTCGTGAGCCTCTAAATATAGATACATGCCCTCAAAATAATTGGCTTAAAAAATAAACTCAGAGATGAAGTTAGGTTTCTTATGGTACCTACTTATTTTTAAACACTTGCCCTCCACCCAGCATGGATATATCGTTAAGCATCTGGAGCTTCCATCATCTGAAAATCTATCCAAAAATCTGAAAAGAGAGGAAATGATAAAGAAGAAATAGATGGAGAAAGTTCTTAAATAGGTTCCTTCTTCCCTAGTCACTGTCAATGCCTTTGCTTTGTTTTCTGTTTGTCTGTTTGGTTTTATATGTGCCAGTATAGTGTCAGTTTAAAAACCTGGCAAAACCTGGCTTCAGGCATGAAAGTGTCCAAACCTTCAGCAATGCCAGTGAAGGAGCATCAGGCTGGAAGCTGGTACCTCACTCCTCAGACTTCTCAGTAGTTGTTGATATTTTCTAAACCCACTTTTGTCTCCCTCTCTCTCCAGCATCTTTTTTTTTTATCTCCATCAGCCAAGGAAAAGTTGAAGAAGAGCCTGCTTGTCCTCTGTAGATATGTCTGGCCTCTCATGAGCAAAGCATTTTCCAATCAACTAATTCTTATGCTGTGCTTGAATTTGAATATGAGATGTTCCCCACAGGCTCAGGTGTTTGAACACTTAAGGGTCCCCGGTTTGTGACACTAGAAAGATTATAGAAGCTTTAGAAGGTGAAGTTTCACTAGAGGAAATGGATCACGTTTTGAATAGTTACTGTCCATTATGACAGGAAGATATGGGGGCAGGATGAGAGAGTTGGTGGATAAATGGAAATAAGTAAATAAGTGGGTGGGTGGGTAGATGGATAGATCAATAAAAGAGTGGATGGATGGATGAATGGATGGATTGATGAATGGGTAGATGGATAGATGAGTGTGTAGGTAGGTGTGTGTATATATGTGTGTGTATGTATGTGTATATGTATGTATGTATATGGGTAGGTGGGTGAATGAATGGAGAATGGATGGGTTGATGAATAGGTAGATGGATGGGTGAATAAGTAGGTAGATATACATAGGTATGTATGTGTGTGTATGTTTGTATATATATGGGTGCATGAATGAGTGGATAGACAGACAGATGGATAAGAGATTTGGTGACTGGATGGGAGGATGGGTAAATGGGAAGGTAAGTGGATATATGGATGGAGAAATGGATGGTAGGCATGAGCATTGCTGTTCGATGCCCTTCTGTACACTGTGAATATACTTAATTATTAATCATTAATAAAGAGGCTAAGGTAGCTTAGAGGCCAGTGAGAATTCCAAGCATAGATAAGGGAGAAGAAGACAGAGTCCCATGAAGACCCTGCAAGCTGCCGCTGAGAATGCAAGATGTAAAGGAACACAGGTAACGTCATAAAACCATGTGGTAATAAACAAATTAATGAAAATTGGTTGAGTTAAACTGTAAGAGCTAGTTGATAATGAACTTGAGCCATAGGCCAAACAGTTTGTAATTAATATAAGCCTTTATGTGATTACTTGGGACTAGGTGGCTACAGGCATGTTTGGACCTTGGGGCTAGGCCAGGCTACAAATTGGAATTTTGCAGGAGTGGCATACATCTTCTCCAATTCCACGATGCACAGGATAGAGAAGGGCATAAACAGAGCTGGGAACTTAAGAAGGAGAAAGATCTCATGGCCTTTCAGAGGAGAGTTTCTGGGGGAACTATCACTGTTAAGTTTGGGAATTCAAGGGAGATATACCACGTCCTGGCTTATTCGGACTATATTTGTGGCCAGCAGGGTTTGGGACCAAGCCTTCTCCTATAAATCCCTGGCCCCCAAATATCATAATTCCAAAGACTTCTATATTTTCCATACAAAAAGGTAAGGGATATCCTTCCCACAAGCTTCATGGGACCTCCCTGTCCCAGACCAGCAGCCCTTGGGTAGGTAGAGATTAGTTATATTCTTCTCCCAGTCTATAGAAAATGGGGCCTGAGCATAAAGATCCCAGGTGACTTCACTCTTGAATGCTGACTGGCCACACTGGAGCCATTTCCACATGGGAAGTTGCATTGCCAGCATGTCTGTTCCGATGCTCTCAGCACAGCCAAGTGGAAATTCTCCAGTCATCATGAGGTTGGGGAGGTGACAATTGATGATCTTGCTTTGCTTTTCAATGTCAGCCAGTTCTCTGTGGCTTCTTGCTAAGTGTCGTTGAAAACACTTGCATTTTGTGAACCTGGTCTCCAGCCTTGAGTTTGCAACTTCCTTCAGTTTTTCAAGGCTGCCCTGGTCTCACCCCTTACACAATGGGCTCAGGTGTACAATGAATATTCATTCTTCTCTGTTTTAATACAGCAACTCAGTTAACCAGACAATAGAGTGAACCCAAGAATACAGCCTCTCAGGGGTGGCTGGCCTCTTTGCTAGCCAAAGATATTTAGATATAATGGATATCAACAGACTAACTGCTTGCTAGTGTATGTGTGAACTTGAACGTGTTACTCACCCTCCCTGATGCTATTTCTGCATCTGTAGGTTGATATTATAACCATCTCCACTGTGAAATTTTAATATTAAGCAGAACTGAGAGGAGATTGCACCACACATCTAAGAGACTCAAAAAGTGACTGTTGTCATTACTGTTGTGTGTATTCTTAGTTTATGTCTGTGTATGTGTGTATGTGTCCGTTGAGTGTGGGTATGCACAAACGTGTTGAGCTCAGAGGACCTGAGTGTCATTCCTCAAGTATCACCTAATTTTTTTTTTTTTTTTTTTGAGACAGGGTCTCGTAGCCAGAAGTTTCTGGCCCATCCAGGCCTGAAATCCAGAGGAATCTTCCCACCTGTGGTCCCACATCTACTTATAAAATAATTACATCAAGGTTCCTATTAATTACAAACTATTCGGTCTGGGCTCAGGTTTCTTGTTAGCTAGCTCTTGTATCTTAATTCAACCCATTTCTATTAATCGATGCCTTGCCACATGGCTTGTGGATCACCTGTTTCTTTATATCTTCCTTCTTGGGTGACTGGATCTTGTCTCTCTTGACTCTGCCCTTCTTCTCCTTTATCTATGCTTGGGATTCCTGTCTGCCACTAAGCTACTTTGACATAGGCCAAAGCAGTTCCTTTATTATCCAATGGTAATTCACAGCATACAGAAAGACATCCCACATCAGGGCTCTCAACTGGCCTGGAACTCGCCATGTAGGCTAGGCTGGCTGGCCAGAGTCCCAGAGATCTACTTGTCTATGCCTTCCCTACCACTAAGCTTACAAATGCATACTCCCATGCTCAGATTATGTTGACTCTAAAGATTGAACTCAGTTCCTTGTGCTTGCAAAGTAAGCACCTCAGCTATTGAGGAGGTTTCAGACTTGCTATGAAAAAAGGGAGTATGAAGTATTTTATTAATACATTTTAATTATAGGTTAGATATGGAAATATTTTGGATCTATTGGGATTAAAATATATCACTAAAATCAACTGAATCTGTTTCATTTTACCTTTTATAAATTGACTGTTAGGAAAGTTTAGGGTATATAACTGTTTCCTCTTGTGAGCCAGACTGTTCTATATGGTGTCACTTTAAAAGATGCCCCATCTAGTTCCAAAAATGATCAGCTTCAAAAAGCAGGAGTGATAGTTTGCATGAGAATGGTTCCCATAGGCTCATATAATTGAAGGCTTAGTCACCAGGGAATGGCATTATTTGAAAAGATTATCAGGGTTAGGAAGTGTCTCCTTGCTGGAGGAGGGACATCACTGTGGTGGGCTTTAAGTTTTCAAAAGCTTATGCCAGGCCCAGTCTCTCTCTTCCTATCTTCCTCCCCCATCTTTGCCTTCTGATCAGGATATAGAACCCTCAACTACTTCTCCAGCACCATACCTGGCCATTCCTGCCATCATGCTCCCCACCATGATGATAATGGACTAAGCCTCTGAAACTGTAAACAAGCCCCCAATTAAATGCTTTCTTTAACAAGCATTGCCTTGGTCATGTGTCTCTTCACAGCAGCAGAATAGTGGTTAAGACAACATAAGGCACACAAAACCTTCAAGAATCCAACATGTGTCTTAACCTCTTTTAAAATAGCAATGGAGTCTGAGGAGATGTCTCAGCACTTAAGAGTATTTCCTAAGATGGCAGAGGACTTGAGTTCAGTTCTTAGCAACTACATTAGCAGCTCACAAGCACCTGTAACTCCAGCTCTAGGGAACCTGATACTCTCTGCTGGCCTCTACAGGCAACTGCACTTGTTGCATGCATTCACACATACAAAATTAAATATTTTAAGTGATAATATACCTAAACTTAAGCTTTTCAGTTCATCTTTTCCTTCACCATATCTTACTTCCAACAGAAAGCCCTAACAGCCTCTTCCAGCCTTCCATGGCCTACAAACAGACAGGCCATATTTTCTTTTCTGCTTGCTTCACTAATTCTACTCACTCTCCCCTCTTTCCTTCCTCTCCTGCCCGCTCTCAGGCCTGTCTTTTCCTAATTACTCTCTGATTTAGTATTTCCAAGGATCTGGGCTCCAAAGCAGAAGGAATATGTGTTACTGAAACTTCCAATAGTTCCACATATTGGCAAACAGCCTTTTGTATATGAGCCTTGGTAGTGTTTGAAGAAGCTACATAATCAATGATGTTTACATGAATTCAATTTTTATGTATTTGTTACTTTAAGTTTTTTTAAAAGAATGTTATTGCTTATTAGTTTCTTTATTTTCACGACAACACTGCAAAACAGGCTGAGAATTTTCATCTCTTATTTGACAGGTGAGGAAAACTGAGTTCCAGGGAGGTAAACAGTCGTCTTCCATCATTGCCTGAGACCATAGCAGAGGACATCTCAGATCATGGGTTCCAGACCTATTATTTTATGCTCCAGGAAAGAAATAATTTAAAGCCAGGAGGAAGAGAAACTCTGTTTTTGTTGTTAAAGATGTTTTAAAAATATACCACCCTAGTAACATTCATTCTTTTGCATTTTTATCTAATATATTTTCTCTAATATTTTCTTCTGACTGAAGGACTGCATTTAACACATCTACAGTGCAGGTTCACCAGAGATGAGTTTATTCAGCTTTTAGTTTTGAAAGATATTTTTGCTGGGTATAGAATTCTAGTTTGGTTGAACAGTTCTAGTTTAATCATTTGGAAGGCAGAGGCAGGATGAATTGTGAATTTGAGATGAGCCCAGTACCTCATGAGATCCTCCTATCTGGAGGGAAAGAAGACAAGAAAAATTATAGATTTATTATTTCTCCTTCAAAGTTGTTTACAGGCACACCTCCCTGTCTTCTAACTTGCATTATTTTTGCTGAGAAATGGGCAGTCATACTTATCTGCATTCCTCCATATGTACACTGTTTCTCACCTATGGCTACTTGTAAATTTTTTTCTTGGGTTTTTTCGTGGGTCTTGAGGTCATTTTTGTTCTCTTTCTCTCTCACTTGGTTTGGGGCTTTGTTAAACAGGGTTTTGTGTAACCCAGGCTACCTTTGAATTACTCTGTAATTAAAGATGGCCTTGAACCAATCATCCTGCCTTTGCCTCTCAGTGAGCATCCATCAAGCTCAGCTTGGTTTCTCACACTGTGTTTTGTGACTGGAAATCTTTCTCCATATTTATTTTTTTATTTCTTATTCCATTGTTTGAGGCAGGAGAGTAAATTCAACACCTATTATTTCACAGCAGAAACATATACATATATACGTGTGTGCATATATATAATGTGCATACATATATATGTATATGTATACACATATATGTGTATATTCACATTTGTATGGGCACATATGTGTATAGTAATACACACCAGAGGCTAATGTAAGGTTGATGCTATCTATATACTCAGTATATCATATATATATACTGAGGCAGGTTCTTTCACTGGAGCTCAGAGTTTGCCTGTTCACCTAGTCTAGCTAGCCATCCTGCTTCAAAAATACCTTGTCTCTTCTGCTTCCCAAGTGTGTTGCAAAATATTATTTTCAATAGGCAAAGCAGTACCCACTGATCTGTTTTCATGGCTTATGTAGCTCAGGCAGGCCTTGCCCTAACTGTGTAGCCATGGCTGGTCTTCAACTCCTGATTCTCCTCCTCTACTGAGTGCTGAGATGGCCAGTGAATACACTGTGCCAGGGTGAGGTTATCATTCCCCCCCCCCTTTTTAATTAAAAAAAAAAAGTATAGTAGTAATATCTCTTGAGTGCCTAACTTACCCTTTTCACCATTTCAAATGTACAGTTCAGTGGTATAAAGTGTCTTCCCTCTGCTTTAACTGTTAAGCAGTCACCATGTGCTAAACATTTAGGTGATGCTACTTATATACCTGATTTACAGGCAAGGAGCTTGAAGCATGGAGTGTAGCTTCTTTAAGGACTTGAGGCATTAGAGAATAGTTGTAGCTCTCCAAAGCTAGACAACTGACCTCATCACTGGGAAGTTAACCATACTGCCTTTACCTACTTGTGGCGTCTGCCCTTTGGGGTTGATCAGCAGCCCCGGGACTCCTAATGCAGCCCAGGATACAGGACCATACCCATCCAGACACCAGAGCAGCACTGGGTTTGGAGACAGACTAATATCCGAGTGGCAGAATCTTTCCTCTCACCTGTAAGGCAGGACAGACATGGACCAGGGAGGGGGCCATCCAAAAGTGTTATGCAGAGCAGGGAAGCAGTCAGGGACCCAAAGACCCCAATTCTCATCCAGCCACTTGGAGTTAAATGTCAGCTTCATTTGAACCACTGGCTTATCTTAAATTACAATTACAAATCTTTGAAATCCCTGTTCGGCTTCTTACCAGCTCAGAACAGATGGGCTGGCTACCATTGATCCTGCGCACCAGGGACTTCTGGCTTCAAGGAGCCCATCCCTTTTCTGTATGTGAACAAAAGCAAGACTCTTGTCTCAGAAATATTTCAGCAGCCTCTTGGCAAAGGCTGCAGGTCACTCACACCCGGCCCTTCACAAGAAAAGCCTAGAAGCGCATTCCTTTGTATGATTTCAGTTTGTGTCAAATGCACTTTAAACATCACAAGTGGGTTTTTATTATCTGTTTCCCACTGGCGACCTATCCAGCTTGAACATTTTCAGGAGCTCCTTTCGAAGACAGGAGTGTCAAGGGCAAGGGACACTCTCTCACAGCCTCTTCTGCCAAATTGGGACAGTGTGAAGGCCATTAGACCACTCCTCCCTCTTCATCCCCCCCACCAACCTCTGCTTGCTCCTGAGGCGAGCTGCTTCTCCCGCTGTGTAGAGTCCTCTCAACCATGGGCAGGGTTCCACCGCTTATTCTTTTCCTCCTCTATGTAGCCCAGGTTGGCTCCAAACACCTAAGCAGAGGGTGACCCTGAACTTAGGATCCCCATACCTTCACCACCAGAGTGCTAGGACTGCGGACATGCCTGGTGTATGTGGTATTGGAGATGGAACCCAGAACCTGGTGCAAGCTAGGCTGTATCAAGTGACTCCCATTGCAGCAACACTGACTCTTTCTTATGGCTGCACACGGCATTTTTGGTCAGCTTTTCCCCACTCTCTGGTGTGTGACAGATAACTGAAAAGAAAAATGGTTATTTAGTACTCAGTTCCAGAGTTTCAAAGGCATGGTGCTCTGCTGAGGTGGGACCCTCGTGACAAGTGGTGGATAGCAGTGGAAGAATTAAGCAGATATTGGAAAAAATCACGTCTCGGAACAATGTCCTAGAGGCACCAGCCCGTTTGTCACCTGACGGAAGGGAGCTCAGACACAAAGAAAACCAATTGCTTTGAAGCTTCAAAAGTAAATTTCACATTGTTTAAAAAAAAAAAATCCAGTTTGAGTCTAAAAAGTGAGCTATAAGCAAGTTAATCAAGGTGTCCGTGATTTTAAAACACTACTGTAAATTGTGTCTGGCAGCACACAAAACTCTTGGAAAAATAGTAGCAAAACTCTCCTGTAAACTGCGTCTGGTAGTTCCTGGACGCAGGAGGCAGAGGCAGGTGCGCCTCTATGAATCTGGGCCTGCCTAGTCCTTAGACTGAGCCTTTAGCCATCTAAGATGATTACATTGTGAAACCTTGTCTCAAAAAAGAAAAAGAAAAAAAAAAGCAGAAAGTCTGGGACCAAACTCAGTCTTATATGGACATTGTCACGAGAACAGCCGAAGAGCTGCATGCAGTCTTGCTTTGAAGGGCCTAAGGACCTACCCTAGGCCTAACACCTCTCAACAGAGCCATCCTGGAAACCAGCCCTTTAATTAAAGTGACCCCCTGCTGACAATGCCTGACATGAAGCCTGGTATGCACTCCGGTATGGTTTTCCCTTGCGTTTTGTGGCCTCTTCACCATCTTGGGGGCTATGGCACAATGCTATGCAGGGAATCAGGAGAAGAAATTTCACCTCTTGTGGCCTAGCAGAGATCCAGCATAAAATTCAGCCCCAGATAAGAAACTCTCCAGCAACTGAACTTTGCCAGAGTAGAGTGGTAGCCTTCCGCTTAAACTGCTCATCTTTCAGAAAGATCTGGAAAGAAGGGGTTCAACAAGCTGAGGTCTGTGGGTGTCCTGACCATGGTGCATCTTGGGGACTTGAAGCTGACATATCTTGAAGGGACACTGGAGACTCTGAGGGGGTTTAGCGCCATCAGCCATCAAGCTGGGCAGCAGCACTACTCTGGCAGTTAGGGTGGAAGCAGGGTAATGGGCTAGCGGGTCTCTATGGTCAGGAAAGGGAACCCACCAGGAGGCAGTGGCATTCCTAAAATGGCATGCTTAGAGCCGGGCCAGCCTTGTGGACATGCGACCTGCCAATCTGGAGGCCCTTCTCAGAAGAGTCACCATTTGGTAGCGTCCATACCACTGTCACTCATTATGAAGTTCTCCATCATACTTGAAAGGGAGTTCCTGTCCTTGGCCTCCTGCCTAAGCAAGCTGTCTTCTCAATTCCCTCCCATACCTGTGTAACAAAAATATTCTCATAAATAATCAGGAAATAAAACAAACAGATGCAGTGGCATGGCTGGACGTAGTGGGGCACTCCTTTAATCCCAGCACATGGGAGGCAGACGCAGGTAAATCTCTGAGTTTTAGGCCAGCTTGGTGGATGTAGTAAGTAATATGACAGTCTGAGCCACGCAATGAGACCTTGAAAAAGAAAAGGTACAGAGAACAAAGGGCAATGGCCAGAGTGGAAATGCAGACACGAAATTTTCTTTTAATGAGCTTTTAAAAATATTAAGAACTTTAAAAAATGGTTTAAACTTTTTATAGTGTGTGACTGTTTTCGTTTGTATGTATAGCGCATGCCTGGCATCCACAGAGGCCAACAGAAGGCATCAGCTCCCAGGAACAGGAGTTATAGATAATTATGAGTCCCCAGTGTGGATGCTTGGAAATAGACCGAGTTCCTTAACAAGAGCAGCCATTGTCTTAAGCTCTGAGCCATCTTTCCAGCCCCAAGAATTTTTTCATACCACTATACACTGAGCAATCTTGCTCAAGTTTGCATTTGGTCCCTTTGTTTATAATCTTTATTTATTTTTAAATATTTATTTTTATTTTATTGTGTATAGGTGTATGCTTGGAACCTTGGGAGGCCAGAAAAGTATATTACAGCTCTTGGAACCAGAGTTATAGACCACTGAAAGCCAACATGTGGGTGCTGGGAATTGAACCTGGATCCTTTGTAAGAGCAGAAAGTATTCTTAACTGCTGAGTCATCTCTCCAGCTTCCAGAGAAGCAATTCTTTAAAAAAGAATTAAGCCTTTACTTTTATTTTATGTGTATGAGTGCTGTGCCTGCATGCATGTCTGTACACCATGTACATGCATGTCTGTGCACCATGTAAACGCATGTGTGTGCACATGCACGTACATGCAGTACCCATGGAGACTGGAAGAGGGTGTTGGATCCCCTAGAACTGACTGGAATTATAGATGGGTGTGAGCATTTGTGTGGTGCTGGGAATCAAACCAGGTCCTCTGGAAGAGCAGCCTTTGTCAACCTCTAAGCCCATCTCTCCAGTTCCAAGAATTTTGTTTGTTTGTTTCAAGATGGAGTTTCTCTGTGTAGCTTTGGAGCCTGTCCTGGAACTCATTCTATAGAACAGGCTGGCCTTAAACTCAGAAAGGTCCACTTGGCTTAGCTTCCTGAGTGCTGGGATTAAAGCCATAGGCCACCATCACCTTGTCCAAGACTTTTTTATAACAAAAATATCTTATCACAAAATGGTGATGGCAAGGGAAGAAGTTCAACCAAATACTGAGCAACTTTTTACATTTACTAAGTTTGAATTTGGTCTCTATGGTAACAACCATATTACTATAGCACATTCAGAACTGTAACTGAATTCCTTAGAGTGGATAGTTATAAGCAACAGAAATTATTTTGCATAATCCCAAAGGCTGAGAAGTCCAACCTCAAAGTGCCGCTAAATTTATTGTTTTGGTTGAAGCTCATTTCTTCATTCCTGATAACATCAGTTACTGTGTTATCACTCGGTGGAAGGGGCAATGCAGTGCTCTCTGGAGTCTCTTTTATGAAGACACAAATCACATCATACCTTTGACCTAACACCCTCCCAAGCTGCCCCCCCTCCATTACCTTGGAGTCAGGACTCCAGCATCTGAATTTTAGGGAAGCCCAAACTTTCAGAGCACAGCATTAACATGATAATATTTTATCAAAGTAATTATACAGTAATTACATAGTACATAGTAACTGCTGAATAACACTTTATTCCCTTGAATGATTCTTTAGGTTCTGAACACTCAACAAAGTTAAAAGAAGACCACATTTCAGTCTTACAGATCTCTTGTAAATCTCACAAGTCCTGTAGTAAAGAAGCCATGAACTGAGCATTTCACATTTGAAATGAAACGGCTGCCCTCCCAGACTGTATTGCATTGTTTTAAATTTAGCAATAAATAAAAGCTACAAGTGATTGCACAGAGCGAAACCGTGTGTGCTCTGGTTTTCATTGTTGAGATGGCCATGCTATTCTTATTTATGTCTAATCATCATTTGTTTCAATTTTCTGTTTAAACACAACCATCCGTGGTGCAGGTTGTAAATGGGGATGCAAATTGTGCCCCCTATAAACTCTAATGCTTTCATGAACTTGAGAAGAATCTGAGTGGCCGCCTGACTCGTGTTCTGTGCCGGGGCATCCAAAAAGCTGGGGGTTGGCAAATTCATATCTATGTGGAGTAAGTAATAAAAGCTCACTAAATTTAAGGCTATATATCCCTTATTAAAACCCAACCATGACAACAGCTTAGAACCTGGAGCCAACAAACACGTGTTTGAGTGTTTCTCACTAACCATGTTTAATGATGCTGGCACATGGTACTAATAATGCTCTGTAGGCTTCATTCCTGACTTTGAATTCTATATAGAAAACGCACCCTTTGGTTGCCAGCACCCAGGAAAGTGAGCATAACTGCCTGGTGATGCTTGCTTACTTGCTTCCTTCTTTCCTTCCTTCCTTTGTCCTTCCCTTCCTCCTTCCTTTCTTATTATTTCTTTCAGATTTATTTTTTAAAGTGTGTGTGTGTGTGTATGTGTGTGTGTGTGTGTGTGTGTGTGTGTGTGCCTGAAAGGCCAGAAGAATACATCAGATCCCTTGGAGCTGGAGTTACAAGTGGCTGTGTGCCACCTAAGGTGAGTTCTGGGACCTGAACTTGGTTCCTCTACATAAGCTGCAAGACATGGGGTGTATGCCTTTAATCCCAGTACTTGGAAGGCAGAGGCAGGTGGATGTCTGTGAATTCTAGGTCACCCTGGTCTATATACTGAGTTCAGGTCTAAGTACATGGTAGTGGGTGAACTTAAAGATTCCAAAATAAAAGAAGCCACTAAGATTTGGCAATGAGGATATTTATCATGGCACCACTTACAATGCTAACACAATGCACTTGGTTAATCTATGTTGAGGAATATGTGTTAGAATGCAGCAGGCAATCTAAGCAAACAAGGTTAGGAGTATTTATTCTATGACAAGTTTTCACAGTATATTATTATCTGAAACAATGAGGTTACAAAACACAATGTGTCATATGCCATCTCTTTTCTAAGATATGAACATGCATATTATTAGCACATGCCACCCACTTCCCAGATGGAATGCCAATAAGTTTATGGGTTTTGTATTTTGTTTCTTTGGTATCCAAATTGCATTGATTCCAGATACTCCCCTCCACAAATCCCAAGAAACTCATTTCTCTAGTGCCTGTCTGCAATGGTCTGTGTTGATAGAATCTCCTTGGAGACAGACCTCCGGATATCTTTGCGAGAGATAGCTCATCGGCTAAGAGCACTGACTGTTCGTCCAGAGTTTGACCCAAGTTCAATTCCCAGCGATCACCTGGCAACTTTAGCCATCTCTAACTCCAGTTATGGAGGATCCAGCACCCTCACATAGGCAAATGTGCAAGCAAAACACCAATGCACATAAAATAAAATAACAAAATAGAGTTTCTAATACAATTTGTTGAAGGGCTAAGACTCACTCACTCTAAACGTTGGTGGAACCATTGCATGGGATCAGGACCCAGACTTAATAGAAAGGTAAATGCTAGCTGAGTACCAGGATTCACTGCTCTCTGTTTCCTGACTACAGATGTACTATAGATATAATGCAACCAGCTACCTCAAGCTCCTGCTGCCAGGCTGCCCCTTGCTCAATGGACTGTATATCCTCAGCTGTAAACTGTTTCCTTCTGTAAGTTGCTTTGGTGTCAGGCATTCTGTCACAACAATGAGAAAAGTAACAAATACTCCGTCCAAGGTCATTCTGGGAGCACTGGTCAATGCCAAACAATTTCCTTTCTTCTAGCAGACCCTGCTCGCCTGCAATAAAGCTCAGAATCCCCATGGGTGGCCTTTGGCAATCATGGGAGCAGCTATTTGCTAGACCATTGGCTCCACAGTAGACTTTAACTTACCTGAATCCCAGCTCAGAGCAGGCACAAACATTTGAAAGAATAATTCAGGGTCTTCCCATCTAAGAGCTTCAGTGTATTTCTGGGTTCAAAGCCATCATTACCAAGCTCCATGCCATGCTCAGAGCTTGGAAGGTACCTTGAGTCTGGGACCAGCCCAGTTCTCTTCTGGATCTCACAAGGGCCTTCCTTGGTCCAAGAACTGACCCTCACACCTACCCAGGATATATTTCCTTCATGGAAATATCCCCAATTCAAAGCCAGCCTCTACCACTGAATCGGAGCATAAGGTTTGGGTCTGCCTCTTTGGCTGAGGACAACTCACAAGCCCAGATCACCAAGGTCATTCCAGCATAAGGATGGAGAGACATCCCACCCAATCTGTGTTCAGATAAACACTTCTGCAACTCATGAAAAAGCACAGTCCAAGAAAGAACAGCCCATTTCCCATCAGTAACACTGTCACTGCGACAGGCCCAGCAGCTGAGGTCATACTTGTGATGACTGCCATTTTCTCGCACATTGCAGGTTTTACATTTGTGTTCCTGAGACTGAAGCTTTCTTTCAAAACAATAGAAATCTGCTCCAATGGAGAAAAAGTCTCCACCTCCAGAAAGTGCATATTGCCAACACATTTTCAGCAACATTTCGGCAGAAACCAGCTTCAGTGTGAAAAAACAGTGAACCCCATAATGGTGTAACCCTATGTGTGTTGAGGGGAGGGGACATGTGCCCTCACACAAGGGTACACACAAACTGTATGTAATTAAACATCGTAAGACCATGGGTAATATTAATTTCTATTTTAGGGTTTCGTTTACTTGAATTTTAAATATAATCTCAAAGCAGAACAGGAACACACACACACATCACATTAAGTTTTAATGATTTTTGCTCTATTTTGGTTCTTGAGACAGGTCCAAATTGGTCTTGAATTCCTCTCTCAGTCTCTCAGATACTGAGGTTACAGTGTGCGGCACCAAACCTAGCTTTGTATTGGTTGTAGATTTCCTCATATTTTATTTTCCTTTGGTTTTGCCCCTAAAAAGAAAGTGCCCCCTCCCTATCTAACTAAAATTTTCAGCTAATTGAGCTTTATTTGATAGTTTTACCAATTTTACAGACAACTGTCTAAAGCCATCCTGATTCCAAGTTGCGATAGGACCTGCCTGACCAGAGGGGAGGCTATTGAAAGGGAAGGTCTGAAAAGTAGAAGGTATTTGTTCCTTTGATGTGAGCTGCCATCTGAAGGGCTTGGTGTTTTAGCTGGGTGTGGTGGTGCATACCTGCAACCCCAGCATGTGGGAAGTGGAAGCAGGAAAATCAGGTCAAACTCACCCAGAAAGTTTGAGACCAGCCTTGGCTACATGCAACCCTGTCTTTAAAAACAAACAAACCCCAAAACAAACGAAACCCCCGCCGCTCATTTTGTCAATATGTTAAATTTGCGAAACTTATTTTATGCTACCTAGAGGGGTTGGTGTTGTTTTGATTTTTTTTTTTTTTTTTTTTTTTTGAGACAGAGTCACTGTGTAGTCTTGTGTGACCTGCAACTCACTATATAGACAAGGCTAGCCTCAAACTCCCAAAGGTCTGTCTGCTTCTGCCTCCTGGAAATGAAAAGCATACACCACTATGCCCAGCTTACCATAGAATTTAAAAATCACAGAGACACCTTGATTACCTTGCCAATAGCTCACTTCTTAGACTCAAATCTGATTTTTTAAAAAATATGAAGTTTACTTTTGAAGCTTCGAAGCAATTGTTTTTCTCTGTGTTTGAGCAGCTTCCCATCTGTCAGGTGACAAATGGGCTGGTGCTTTTTAAGATGCCTTTAAAATTTCAAATTACCAAAGTAATACATATTCATTGATGAATAAATGATTAAGAAGAACTCAAAGAAAAACACTCACTTGGAATTTTACCATGGTGCTCATGTAGAAGTTGCTCATTTTGAGGTCTGTTTTTCTAGCTTTAGGCATGGGCATGCACAGACACACACACACAGACAGACACACACACACAGATACACACACAGACACACACACATAAGTACACACACAGACACACACACATAAGTACACACACAGACACAGACACACACACAGATACACACATAGACACACACATAAGTACACACACAGACACACACAGATACACACACACAGACACACACATACACAGATACACACACAGACACACACACATAAGTACACACACAGACACACACAGATACACACACACAGACACACACACACACACACCACAGGCAGTGACCCAGTCACATTCATGAGTTTACAATGACAGCATTGCCCTGGCTACACCTCTTGGAAATCTAGGTGTTGTTTTTACCATGTGTAGTGAGATGATCTTTAGATGATCTTCCCACTGGAATGATAAAACACTCTGACAAGAGAAGTTTAATTTTGTTCATTTTGGTTCACAGTCCCAGAAGGCTGCAGGTCATCATGGCAGGAAAGAAGTGCCAGCAGGCACTGGAAGTATGGTCGCAGGAAAGGGAGGCTGTATGGTCACATTGTGTCTGCACACAGGAAGCAGAGAGCAGTGAATGTATGCTAATGCTCAGCTCACCTATTCTCATTTACACAGTCCAGAGTCCTACCTAGAATTAATAAAGGTCTTCTCATATCAACTAACTTAAGTACTCCCTTGCAGGTTTGCCCAGAAGCCCATCTTCCGTGTGATTTTAGATTCTGCCAAGTTACAATTAACACTAAACCATAGTACTAGCTTTTTAAAATTTTATTTTAGACCGAGTCTTGTTCTGAAGCCCCTGACAAGCTGGCTTTGAAATCTGGACCTTTGTCCCTCAGCCTCTAGAGTCCGCTGAGATTACAGGCATTCTTCACACGCCCAGCTTCTGTTTTATAAATTCACTGGGAACATGGTTCTCTGGGATATTGTCAGCCATTTGAATGAGTTCTCATTCTCTATCACAGTAAATGGGCCTGTATATGCATGGCTCGCTGGACTCCCCTTGTGTCCCTAAAATGATTTCCTTGGCTGGCATTGCTAAAGCAAAGGAGATGTGTACACTTTCTTTTCTCTATTCTCTGTCTCTCCACCCCTCTCAAACTCTTCAGTCGTCTGCTCTGCAGATAATAGGCAGATCACCTCACTGTGGGTTTAATTTCTGCCCCGGCTGGTCAGAGGCCTCATCCACCACCACAGCTCTGCCTTCTCTTCTTGCCCCTCCCCCATTAACTATTAATAATCTCATACATGTGTACAACACACTGTGATCATATTCACACACACCCATCACCCTGTTCCTCTGTCCGGTCCTATTGACTCTGCTCTTTTTCTCAACCAGTCTCCTTCCTATTCACCCCTCCTCATGTGTGTGTGCATGTGTGTATGTGTGTGTGCATGCACGTGTGTATGTGTGTATAGATGTGTGTGTGCTCATGGGCACACTCACATGTGCATATGGATATGTGCATGTGTGTGTGCACATGTCTATGGGCGTGTGTATATGTGTGTATATGTCTGTGTGCGTGTGTCCGTGTGCGTGTGTCTGTCTGTGTGTGTATGTGTGTGCACGTGCATGTGTGTGTGAGAGAGTACATGTGTGTGCATATGTGTGCATGTGGGGTGTGTGTGTGTGTGTGTGTGTGTGCGCGCGCGCGCGCGCGCGCGTAGATCTTTCACAGGTCATATCCAGATGACTGTGCTTTACAGCACACACTCCCCTCATCAAGATCCACTCCCTCTTGTACGGTGTTCTTTGGGCCTAGGAGAGAATGGCTATAGATGTCCTGTTTAGGGCTGGACACTCACAGTCGCTTATTCTCAGAACTCTGACCAGCCTCCTCTGGCCAAGGCTGAGAACACTAATCTATGCGTATAAACAGAAACATTTAGAAGACAGACTCCGCGTCCAATCAGTGAACCGTCAGTAGGAGGATCCTCCCCTAGGACTTGTAACCTTCCCCAAAGTAAAACTTTTCACCAGTTTTACCAGACCAGGCTGGATTCCCTCTTGTGGAGTAGGCCTCAAAGCCGGAGAGAAGGCAATTTGTTACCCACCCCAGACAGTCAGTCGTATCACCATTGCAGCAGTGGGTTATCTTGGCTGACAGGTTAGTGGTACAGCAGAGTCCACAGCTCAGTCAGATGGCTGATAACATTTCTCCCTGACAGACTGCATAGCAGTTCCCAGCCCTTTGGACGCTAGCTGGCAGAGAGAAAGCTTTCAGTTCAATCTCGGTTTGTTTCTCTGTGTCCTGCAACTACACTATGTAGAGCTGGTTTCTCATCTAGTTCTGGTGTGAAACCAGAAGTAATGGTGATAGCCTGAGTTGTTTGGGGAGCTTCTTATACCTCCCTGGCCAACAGCTCACTCTTCATGTTACCAGTCGGCACTACTGGAAGAAGTCCAGAGAAACCCCAAGGAGGCCTTCATTGGACCTACTGTTACAACACCAGAAGAGACAGAGGAAACCCTCGCCTAACATACTCACAAGTATGTATTTTTGGCTTTGAATACACATTGGCCAATATCTAAAAATGTTGAAGTAAGTGAGCATAGGGAGATGACTCTAACACTATCCTACTTGCCATGTAAGCGTGAAGACCTGAGTTCAGATCCCCAGAACCCAGGGAGGAAAGCTGGGCACTAGGAAGGTGGAGACAGGAGAAGCCCTGGAGTCCACTGGTTAATCAGTTAGCCAAACTGATGAGCTCAAGGTTCAGAGAGAACATGTCTCGAAATAAGTCTAAGAGCAATTAAGGAAGACACCTGGTGTGAATCTCTAGCCTCCGCCTGGATGTGTACCTGTACTCACACATACACACTTCCTCTTAAACACACATGATGCTGAACTAGCATATACTTCTTCCAATGAAAGAGCATGGGTCCCCATTACCACAATACACACAGCCATGGCTATGCTGATACAGCTAGTAATGTAGTCAGTCCTTTGTATCCCTGGGCTGCACATTCACAGACTCCACCAAATCACAAGTATATGAAAAATAAGATGACACCTGTACTGAGCACATACAGACTTTGTCCTTGTCACTAGTACCTAATCTACCCAGTCTAAAAGCCATACAGTGTCTGCATTGTGTTAGGTATTATAATAAAGAGATAACTTAAAGCACATGGGAGGGTGCATGCAGGCTTTATGCAAATATTATGCTATTTTATGTAGGATATTGGAGTATGTGTGGATTTTAGCATCCAAGGAGATTCCCAAACTATGAACATCAGGTGATGGTTGCGTGGGGGCTAAAACAGGAATGTATTAAGACATAATTCTGGCTCAATAGTTCTACCAAGGCAGTTTAAACTATGTCAAAAGTCCAGGTGGCAGAATGTAGCTGCTTCCCTATGCACGTTTGGAGCTGCATCTCCTTGCCACAGCTCCTCTCATAGCTGTATATTTGGCAATGTTGAGCACAGCCTAAAAGACTCTAGAATAAAGATATGTGTGTAGAGACACACACAGATTTTAGTAAAATATGTATGTGTGTGTGCACATACACACTCATGTACACCTGCCTTCTAGAGATATAAAACCTGTACTCCAAAATGTTCACGTAGGTTATCTTTGGGAGGAAGAATTGCAGAAGGTTTTGATTCTTTTCTGTGTGCTTTCAGATGGCTTTGAATTTTCTGCAGACACTAGTGATTGCTTTTGAAAACATACTCCAACCAAACAACAGATGTGACCCTTCTTTTTCCTTCCTTTTTTTTCTCTTGAAAATAAACTTGGTTGTGTATGTTCAAGGTTTGCAACATGGTGTTACAGAATGCACCTAGAGGGTTGTGATTTTTTTTTTAAGTAAACAAAGCCATCCTGGTGTTCTCAGGATCAACAGGTTAGCACCTGCTATTGAGCCATCCCATGGCCCATGACTTCACCCACAAAGCTCTGAAGTTTGGAAGCCATTGTGGGGAGTTGATGCTCAAGCCTCAGAAGACCTGAATACTGGGACCAGCCTGCCAATGATCACTTTTAAGGACTCAGAGGGCAGCAGTTTCCACATCATCAAGTAAGAAATTCAGAATGACAGAATGACATTAGGTCCTAGTTCACAAGGCAGCTCCACTAGAGTAGGGCATCGTGCAGAGGACATTTTGGAAATCCAAAACTGATTCTAGTTGGTTGGAAAGACTTATCTGATGGACTTGTAATGTCACTCATAAAATCAGCAATTGACTATTAATGTCTGTCAAGGGAATGGAAACAGAAATAAACTCATCACATGTAGCAAAGTTGATAACATTCATTCATCTTATATTGTTTCCTCATTCATCTTGATTTTCTCCAGATTCAATACTGTCTTTTTAAATGCCCTCTTCCTAAATACTATAAAAAATTAATTTGATAGTCAAATTAAATTTGACAAATATTTACCTTAAGAAATAAAAAGTAGTAGGAGTTAGTTTGTACCCCTAAAGAATGCCAATTTTGGAGAATCCAAACTTTCACTGAAGATTTTCTTAAGTTCTAAAGGAGACTTGATATAGTTATGGCCAGAGATTATCCCCCACAAAGAGATGGAGCTTTTCCTACTGCACTGGAAAGAAAGGTAACCATTTTGAGAAGGGAGAGCCAGGCACATTCTGTAGGTCAGGCTGGCTCAACCCACCCCTGCATTAGGTCCTGGGGCTGTGAGGAGCCTGTTGGACAACCAACATGGTATGGTACCCACAGTCTTCCTGTCCTCCTTAGTAATAGACTGAAGTAGGCGGCAAATCAAGCATTAGAAGGAGCAACAGGCTTCTTTCAGTCTACAGCAACAGGAAATGAGTAATGGGTCAGACACCCTGCCCCCTCTCAGGAGCAAGGGCCTTGGCACAGGGACTCTGCTGTTTTAATTAGAGTTTCTATTGCTGTGAAGATACACCATGACCATGGCAGCTTTTATAAAGGAAAACATATAATTAGGGTGGCCTGCTTACAGTTCAGAGGTTTAATCCATTATGGTGGGAAGCATGACAGCATGCAGGCAGACATGGTACTGGAAAAGGAGCTGAGAGTTCTTACATCTTGATCCCCGGGCAACAGGAAGTGGTCTGAGTGTCACAATGAGTGAAGCTTGAGCAAAGGAAACCTCAAAGTCCACCCCCACAGTGACACATTTCCTCCAAGGCCAAACCTGCTCCAACAAAGTCACACCTAACAGTGTTAGTCCCTATGAGTTTATGGGGGACAATTACACTAAACTATCACATCTGCTCTGCAGGCAAGTGCTATGAGAGGAGTCAGAGATTAAGAGCACCTGCTGGGATTGGCCTTGGGTGTTTTACCTGGTTGCCTTCCTGCTTTGGCAGTGTTTACTGTCCTGGATGCTTCCCATGCCAGGGGGATAGACTTGCGCTCAACAGAAGGTAGAATTCCTGACCTGTAAACATATCTGAGATAGGACTTGGATCCCAAGAAGGAAACAAGTCCACATACTCTCATAGTATCCCGAGTCCTTCCATTGAGGTCTTCATTCCTGTGACTCTGTCCTCCCTAACCCCTAAGTGTCACCTAGGAAGTCAATACTTGCTTTTTAAAAATGTGAGGTTTCACCCAAACCCAACTTCTTCACTCATCATCAATATAATCATAAGTAATTTGAAAAATCCCCGGTCTCTGCTTGTTTGGCTACTAAATGAAGAGATATATCAAGAAAGCAAATGATAAATACTAGTGAAGGCATGCACAAAAGGGTACTTGTTCATCACCAATATAAGGTAGTCCAGTCACGGAGGACATCAATACCAGATTTCCCAAAACGCTAAAGCTAGATTTTCCATATGACCCACCTCTACCACTCCTGAGTATTCAGTTAATGGAGTCCAACTTAATATTTCACAGAGATACTTGCACATCAATGTTTATTGATGCACTAACTACAGCAGATTAGTTACAGAACCAACCCAATGTCCAGCAGAAGAACAGATAAAGAGAATGTTGTACATGAACTCAGTAGAGTTTTTTCAATCATAAAGAAGATTGACATTATGTTCTTTTCAGGAAAATATATGTAACTGGAGATAATCCAGTTTCATAGATATTATGATTTCTCTCATAAGTGGTTCCTAGATTTATATACATCAAGCCATTGTGGTAGCCTGAATGTAATTGACTCCCAAAATCTCATTGGGAGTGGCACTATTAGAAGATGTGGTTTTGTTGGGGTGATTATGACCTTGTTGGAGGAAGTGTGTCACTGTAGGGGTGGGTTTTGAGGTTTCGTATGCTAGAATATTGTCCAGTGAATCAGTCGGCTTCCTATGGCATGCAAGATGTAGTACTCTAGCTCCAAGATGACATCTGCCTGCATACCACCATGCTTCCCAAATGATAATTGACCGAATCTCTGAAACTGTAAGTGAGCCATCCCAATTAAATGTTTTCTTTATAAGAGTTGCTGTGGTCATGATATCTCTTCACAATCATACACATGAGTGGCATGAAGTTGCATGATGTGCATGTGTGTTCATGCTCATAACAGCACTATTCAAAATAGCCAGAATATGGAAACACCAGTGAACAGAGAGCCAATTGTGAAACATATGTGCAAAGGACAATTATTCCACCATAGAAGAAATACAATGAAATGATTCATGGTATAACATGAATAAGCCAAAAAAAATACATGCTAAGGGAAAGAAGTCAAGCAACTATGGTTACACGAATGATCTCACTCACCTGTGCAGAATCAATAAATGCACAATGGCCCATATAGACTGCATTTGAGATAGGCTGGGGAATGGAAAAATAGGCCTGTTATACTGAGATCTTCAGTGTCTCCTAAAGGCCTGTGTGCTAGAGGCTTAGCTGCTGCCCTGCGGTGCTATAGAGAAATGTGGAACCTTTAGAAGGGAGTGTAGTGAAGTTAGATCACTGGGGATGTACAGCTGAAGAGGGACCCTGACCTCTCCGTTTTCTCAATGATGCTATTCACCTACTCTTCCACATGCTCCACTATAGTGCGTTGCTGCCACAGTGGGGAACAGGCCAAGGAACAGATGTCCAGGAGTTCTAAAAGTTTAGTTCTTTCTAAAAGGCAAAGAATTAAACACCCAGGGACAAAAGAAATAAAGACTCACGAAGTGTGAAAGCTGGTGATTTTTGGAACAGACAGCAAAAACAGAGAGCACCGCGGATGGTGGGTCCCCAAAGCTGGTAGACCACCAAGTAGCCTCTAAACTGGCCCTTACACAGGACCCTCAGGACATCCCTTCCCCTGCTCTCCACTTACTGCATTTCACCATCTAGGACAAAAATAACCGAAAACATAAGGCCTTGTTTGATGGATGGCTTTGATGGCTGGATGACCTTGTTAGAGACATTCCAGCTGTGATGTTAGGAGTATCATCTCTCTGCCTCTGACCCTTTCCCTGGCTTTCCACTCTTTACTGCCACAGGTTCAAAGCAGTGAGGCCAAGTTATCTCAGACTGAAGCCACAAAACTGTAAGCCAGAGCAAGCCTTTCTTTTGTATGACTGTTTCGGGTACTGTGTTTCACAACAGACAGCTGATTGACAGTGGAGGGAACTGTTCAATGGGACACATCTTTCTTTTGGGGGTGACTGGCAGAGGATGTCTTGGGAGAAGACACTTATCCCATTGTTTGAAGTGGGGTTGTATATGCAACTTGATACAGGTTCCTGGGATTAGACGCATTGTTAGGAGATGGTAAGTGCAAAGCCTGAGCCAGACACCCACGTTGCTAAGATACCTCTAAGCTTGCCAGCCTCAAGGATACTAAGGGGAGGAAAGATGTTCCATCTTTCCAATGGGACTCAGTCTGGAATGTGACCGTGGGAAGCAGATACATTCTAGAACGTTCAGATCACAATGAAGCAGAGGCCAGAAAGCTATGATCTGGGCCCAGGTCTGCACAGACACAGTGCAGAACCTTGGCAAATCACGAGACATGCCAGGCATCCCTCCCTTCCTCTTGATAATGGGAGGGGTGTGTGAATGAGACCACAGAGGTTCCATCTAGTTCAGACAGTCTAGGAAGGGCCAAGGTTCAAACGTATGTCACTACGGCTGACATCTAGGTGGAAGCAGAAAGGACACTCTCTGCCAAGGGAATAATGATGATCAGTTTGGAGAAAAGATGGAGCGTCTTCTAAGTGACAAAGAGAGAAGGGAGACTTGGGACAGGGGACTTAGACAGCCCTGTCTCAAGCTTTCCTCTTTACCTGAAGACTACTGCTCAGTTTGTGAGGCAGAACGTGGCAGTGGAAGCAGCTTCCTCTTCCTGGTTTCACAGAGCCGCTGAGTTACCATGGAGATGGCAGGGCAGTTTGATGTGTGTGTGCCTTTGTGCTGGGATTCCCTCCCGCTCTGTTCTTCCTGCGCCCCCCCCCCTGCCCCCAGCCATAGGTGTTTCCTCCAGAGCTCTAAGAAAGGGCTGAGAAGGGAACTTCTGTGCCTCTTTGACTCACCTCAAGAATGAATCTTCTTTTCCTCTGTCAAACCTTTCTATCCTGTGAGGAATTCAGTCCCCTGATTATAAGTTCTGAAGCACTTGGTTCCTGGTTCTTGGGGGACATAGAGACCAAAACCTTTGAAATATAAGACATACTAAATGAGAACAGAACAAAGTTGGTCCTCTCTCTTTATTCTGTTTCTGACAGTCCTAGGGAAAGATGCTTTCTGAGAAGAATATAAGAGTTGCCTCTGCTGAAGTCAATTTCTAAAGGTTAGGGATGTGAGCCTTTTGGGCTCACCCTGTAATGACCTATTCTGGCTAAATCATTTATGTGAAGCCATTCTGGAACCTATTTATTCTCTCAGATTTTATTGAATTCCAAAGGGTAGCAGCAACCCTGAAGATGTGTGGTTGAGTTCTGCACCCTTCCATCCACCATGGACTCCAATGGGCTTCAAAGTACTGTTTTCCACAGAAGCTCTTTCCCTGGCTCTGCTACAGGAATCTATGACCCTGGAAAAGTCATCCAATTTCTGTAGGTTTCTTAGACCAGCAGACAGAAACAGAGGTATCTATGCAGCCCCAGCTCACGGGACAATAGGTTCTGACAGCTGGGATGGTAACCCATTCATCACTGCATCTCCAGAGCCTGACATGATCCTTCGCACATCACAATAAGCCAGGAAACAGCTTTCAGATGGAAGAGAGAAAAAAAGACAATGGGCCAGCAAGCCTGATGACCTAAGTTGGGCACCCAGAACCAAATCCATCGGAAGGAGAGAACCAGTTCCTGCAAGGTGTCCTCTGACCTCCACATGTGCCGTGGTACATGCACACACACTGGATATATGTTTGAAAATAGTCTTTCTAAGGAGAAAATATTAGTGTTTATACTTCCCTAGCAGCTGGAAATTTTGACAAGTGTCAGACATCAACTCAACTGAGCAGAGATTCTGCAGCTCCCATCACTGGGAAGTCTTTAGTGCAGTGTTTGCAGTGTGACTGGATTCGAGGGCTCTGGAAAGTCATGGGGGCAGAGACAGCAGGAGTTGGTCAGGGGCTCACTATTCATCAGGGATGGATTGGAACTCTGTTTCAGTATAAAGACATTACCTGGGGTGGGGGTGGGGCTGAGGTTGGGGGTGTGCCTCAATAGAGTGCCTGTGCAGCACGCACAAACTCCAGCACAGCATAAACCAGGCCTGCTAGTGCATACCTCTAAACCTAGCACTTGACAGGTGGAGGCAGGAGGATTGGAAGTTATAAAGACAACCTTGGGTACACAGCAAGTTCAGGGCCTGGGCTTCTTAAGATCTAGTCTCATAAACAAACAAAAATAAATACACTTGGGTTTCTAATCATGTCCCGATCTTCAAGTTATTTGACCTTGTGTGATTCACTTTTATTAAACTCTGATGCCCCATGCACCTTTTGTGTTTCTTTATTTCCTTTAAGGTAGATTCTGGCCTTGAACTCAGGGCCTC
This sequence comes from Phyllotis vaccarum, assembly GCA_033318265.1. Taxonomy (NCBI): domain Eukaryota; kingdom Metazoa; phylum Chordata; class Mammalia; order Rodentia; family Cricetidae; genus Phyllotis; species Phyllotis vaccarum. The sequence continues at coordinate 50,598,416 of JARWLC010000006.1, forward strand.
ATGCTTACAAGGCAAGCACTTGAATGCCCAGACCTAGAATATTGCTTATGTTGTTAGGTCTAGATTCAAAGTTGGGTACCTCTGACAAATACAACTTATGTATGTCACATATCCATGTTCTAGCCGCAAGGCATGATAGGAAAGGTGTCACTGTCCACTTTTAGAGTGAGAAGCAACAGTATAGGTAATGAGTTTCCCAAACCCTGTAAGGTGACTTAGCTATTCGATGGGGCCAAAATGAGCAGTCCTAAAGCCATGGGTGAGCTAAGTGAAGTTTCAGGGAAATTCTGGTTTGTTTCCCGGACTCCTACCTGAGGAGCTGAGAAACAAATTCAGAGTTCTTTGCCTGCTCCCTGAGTCCGGTCTGTTTCCTGACATGTGCCCTTCCTGAGTTTAATGTGTGTCCTCTGTTCTGAAGGCCGTGTTTTGCTCAGCTCCTCTGGGAAGTGATTCTGCAGAATCTCTCCTGGGTCTGATTCATGGGCATATGGTACTGTGTCATTGTTGTAACATAAATAAAAATATTTCATGTAAAACTTACATAGGGAATGGAGGCTCTGGATCCCTTGAGTTCTATCAGCAACCACAAACTGTGAGCATGGGATGCAGACAACCTCAGTGGACAGGTAATGGGGGTCATATCTCTTCCCTACTTGTGGGTGTTTTTTTTCTCCAAATGTCCTTGGAATGCCGGTTCTGCTGGTTTGTAATCCCAGCATCCGGGAGGCATAAACAGAAGGATCAGAAGTCCAAGCTCATCTTTGGCTTCATACCAACTTTGAGGCCAGGTTGGCCTCTATGAGGCCACTTCGCAAAACAAACACACTGAGTTCCTGGAGGAGCAGTGGCCAGCACACAGTAGGCATGCTGAACAGTTTATTTTCTCTTTTCTTAGTCATTCTGGATGCCACTCTGGTTCCCCGCAGCTGACTCACCTGACTGTCCTTTATATTAGAGATGTTGTCATCTCCTGCCTCGAGGGCCCCAGCAGGTCAGCCTCCTCATTAATCACAATAACTTTGATGAAGTGCCAGCCTGTCATCCTAAAAATGCCACACTATTAGGACTTAACAGACACCCTCCATTGCAACCCAGGGATCCACCCTCAAGATAGACAAGAAAACCCCAGGTGCCGTCCACACGAGGGCTTTATAAGCAGTGATTACCACCTTCATTTGCCCCCATTTCTTATTTTCAGGGGTTATTTATGCACATAGCCCTCAAGCCTGCACCACAGGCTTTCCCAGGGTGTTGACTTGAACGACTTCCCCTTCTCCCTCCCCCCTTCTACTTTTGGGCTCCTATAATATCGCATTATATTCTACAAAGCCATCAAAAGCACAAGGCAACATGGATGCAATGAAATCTGCCTCTGTGGTAACACTGCTCTTAAGCAAAATCTATTGATTGCTGCAGCTTTGGACCCACTTTAATCAAGTAATCTAAACAGGGCTTAAGCTTCAAAAGCCAAGCAATGTGCCCAGCTTCAAAGCGCTTACTTATACACTGAATTAATTTATCCTGGATATACTAATACTCCTTTCGGCCCTATGGATTATAATGTTAGAGGTTGCAATCCCGGCTTTGATAATAGCCCTGAAGTCCATCCTCTATTGATTGTCATGTAAAAATACACAAAGAGGAACGGGGTGGAAGGGGAGTGTGGACAAATGAATTGGAGTAGATTGGGGAGACTGATGGCCCTGTGCAAGCAGGTCTCTGCCGGGCAGTGGATGACATGGAGCCGTGTGGACTTGCTTCAGACTGGGGCTGGGATTGGAAGCAGGAAGGAGCTACACAGACCAGAGAATTGCTTTAGGAAGCCTCAGTTGTGACTTAGAAGTGTGGCCAGCTTGTATGCTGTGGGGGAAATTTGTGTCGGAGACCAAGCTAGCAATCACGTACCTCCCATAGCTGCCCCTTGCTTCAGTGACTCGGGGCACCACTTGTCCTTAGCATCCATCCCTTCTTCATTTCCCAGAGCTTGTGTTTGTAAAATCATTGTTCATCCTTCCGACAATGGACTGAACATTTGCTATGTAGCAGGCATTATGCTAGGACCTGGATTTAAGGTAGTGAACAGAATGGAAAAGGCTTTGGTTGTGGAATTTTTTACTAATGCATTGTCTAATTTATTATCATCATCTGGTGATCAAATGTGCTCTAGATAAAATTTTTAAAAAGGAGAAATGTTAGGGACCATGTGAATGAGCACAGAGAGGAAGCAACAGTGTGGGGCCAATTTTAAGATTTTATTTATTTTTTATGTGTAAAACTTTATTTTTGTGTTTAAGTACACCATATGCATGAGGTGTTTATAAAGGTCAAAAGAGGGCATCAAATCCCCTGGAACAGAATTACAGGCAGCTGTGAACTGTCCTGTGGGTGCTGGGAACTGAACCCAGCTCTTCTGTAAGACCAGCTAGTGTCCTTAACCACCATCCATCCAGCTCTGTCAGTTAACTTTAAATCCAGTGCTTGAGAGGGGTAACATTTGGTTAAGACCTCAGGGAAGCATGGGAGAGAGCTGGACAGAGCTCTCTGTGAAGAGTCAGTGCAAAGGCCCTGAGGTTGAACACACCCATTATGAGGAACAAGGAGATGCATGTGTCTGAGTCAAGGCGAGCAAGAGGACACGTGAAATGATGCAAAACCAAGAGATACATGGTGAGATGAAGTTCAAAGTATGGTTGGTATGTTTAGTTTTCCTGACCACAGTTATTAGTCTAGGGACGGGCACACGATAGGAACATGCTGAGTGCTCCACAGCCATCTTGTCACCATGAAAGTCCAAGGATAAAGCCAAAATAGAGGACAGTGGAACCCAGATAGAAGGGCAGGACTTGAGACCCTGAGTCCTAAAAGTCTCAAATCCCTTGGCACTTGGATTTATGGGATCCAGTAAATCTTCCTTTTCGACTAAAGCAATTTTTTTTTGATTTCTTAAGAAAATAAATGCTACAATCATTGAAACTCTACCTCCTGACACCAACTTCAGAGGTAGAGCATGGAGCCCAATCATCTGCTTTCTCTCAGTGGGGTGCTGGAGCCCACTTGGTTCTCAGTAATGGTGAGGCCCTGATGCTTTCTCCCTTCCTATGTCCCTGAAAAGCACTTAGGTGAGTGTGGCTGGGGAATTTCACTTAGAAGCCCCTGCAAATTCCTGCCCACCTTCTCTCTGCCTATCTGTCTCCTCCAAGTGGCTCAGACCTACTGGTCTTCTTCTTGGCACAGGAGAGACCATTAAAGTTTATTGAGACCTAGATGGGAAGAGATCGGCAGCTCACATATGTGCCCATGTCTACAGGCTACTAAAGTTTTTCAATACGTGTGGTGGTTACTCTTGATTGGTAGTTTGGTGGAATTTAGCATCATCATAGAAATTAATCTCTGGGCATGTCTGTGAGGGCTATTTCTGGAATATGTTAACTGAGGTGGGACGGTCTAACATAGATGGCGCCATTCTATCACTGTGGTCTCTGATTAAAAAGGTCAGGTAAGCACCAGCATTCACTTCTCCCTGCTTCCACACTGCTGATGCAATATGACCAGCTGCCTCAAGCTCCTGCTGCTGTGATTTCTTCCTCATGATAGACTGTATGCTCCAACTGCCAGCCCATAAAACCTTTCGTTTGTTGGGTGTGTTTGTCATAGCGATGAGACATAGATATGCTTCCTTAGGGGTTGTTTTGGGGGTGCAGGTATATTGCTGCAACAGTGGGACAAGTAGTAAACAGCAGGAGTGGGGTGTTTAGTTGTAGTAAGTCTGGGCACGTAGACCTTAGGTTCTTGGAACTGGTTTTCAGGAGGAATGTGAAATGGTTTGTAACTTTGGGCGACTGGGACTCTAAACTTTTGTAAGCAGACCTTAACTGGCCATTCTGGTGAGACTTGGAAGACCGGACTGGAGAGAAGAGCATGGCCTCACGAGCAGGGCTTCAGGGAAAGCAAAGATCTGTGGATCTGGGTTATACTCTGGCCCAAATCTCATTGAATCTGCCTGAGCCTTGAGAACTTCATTGAGGCTAGAATTTACAAGCAATGAACAAGAAGAAAAAAGTAATGAACTACTGTGGGGATATGTTTCAAATTTAATAAAAACAGTCAGAGATATCAGAGGACAGATCTACCTCCTGTTTTGTTTTTTGTTTTTATCAGAAAGAGTTTTCTGTGTAACAGCCCTGGCTGTCCTGGAACTTGCTTTGAAGACCAGGCTGGTTTTGAACTCACAGAGATTCTCTTGCCTCTGGTTCCCAAGTGGTGGGACTAACAATGTGAGCCATGGCTTCTTCTGCCTGCTCTATCTTTCTATGTCTGCCTTAAATACTTTCTTTGCTCAGTTAAGGCGTGGCACCACCACTGCCTGCCTGGAAGCCTGGAACTCCTTCTGTAAACTAAAATTACCTCAAACTCAGATTGGATTAAGGGCGTAGGTCACCACTCCTGGATATTCCCTGTGCTGGGATTAAAGGTGTGAGTTACCACTGTCTGATCCTCCTAGACTTACTGTAGTTAGATCCTTCTGATATCTCCGGCTGTTTATATTATGTTATGTTATATCATATCATATCATATCATATCATATCATATCATATCATATCACACAGAAAACTGTCTGGAGAAAAAACAAAAACAAAACAAACAAACAACAAAAAAACCCCAAAACTGGAGGAGGTGGATCTGTCCTCTGATATCTCAGACTGTTTTTATTAAATTTGAAACATATCCCCACTAACTATTGTTTGATAGATGCTGTTCTGAGGCAGGATTTTCAGGCTATGCTGTGGCCATCACTGGCCACCCTCATCCAGCCCTGCAGTACAGATGAGCAACAAGCAGACCGGGAAGGTGCTAAGATGTGCAGTTTGAGAAGAAAATGAGTATCAGCAAGTTTAAAGTTGCAGCCAAGGCAATGATGAGAGATTGTAATTCTTACCGGGGGAAGTCCCATCCTGCATGGGGACAAGAGGAAAGGGCAAGACCCCACCCATCAAAAGCTCCACCTAGTCAGCACGCAAAATTTTAGGGACCTTGAAGTGAGAATGCAGCTCAAAGGATGATTCCCTACTCAGAAACAGGTGCCTAGGAGCACAGAGTGAGGCTGAAAGATTTGCCAGTAACTAAAATTGGGAGTTCTCCAACAAAATATGCACAAATACCATTGGCCTATCACCCAGGAAGGTTTTTAAATTATTAACCACCACTTGCATTAAAAAAAAATACCTAAAGAAGAAATAAACAGTTGCCTGGGAATGGGATTGTACAGATTCAGATAATACAGGGATCACTTCATCTGTGGTCCAAAGGGGCCAGGATCCATCTGTAGCCGGCACCATAAACTGGCAGTATCATCCATATGGTACTGATTTTGTAGGCATTAAAAATGCAAGAATGAATGGGTCATGGTATCTTGTTACATGGCTCAGGAGAGCATCTGAGGCCAGGCAACATGACATGTGTCACTTGGGGTGGACTTTGGGGTTTCAAATGCTCAAGCCTAGGCCCAGTGTTCTCTCTTTCTGCTGCCTGCTGATCTGGATGTGGGACCCTCAGCTACTTCTCCAGCACCATGTTTTCCTGTGTGCCACCACGCTCCTGCCATGATGGCAACAGACTAGCCCTCCGAAACTGTAAGCCGCTCCAAATAAATGCTTTCCTTTCTGAGGTTTGCAGTGGTCATGGTGTCTCTTCACAGCAAAAGATGAAGACAGTGGGTAATATTCCTGTTTGCACAAACTTGAAGATCTGAGTTCGAATCCCCTACAACCCTGTATAAAGCCAAGTGTGAGTATGTACCAGTGCCATAGGAGGAGGAAAAAGGAGATTCTCTGAGGGTCTCTGACCAGTCAGCCCCCTATCCCAAAAAAGTGAAATGAAATAAAAATGGTAAGCTTCAGTTTCAGTGAAAGATCCCGTCTCAGGGATAAGGTAGAAAGTGAGAGGACATCTGATGTCCTCCGTTGGCCTCTACACTCACACATGTGTACATAACACACACACATACAAGATGGTAGGCAATTTTAGATGATGGGACAGCCAGAACTGAGAGAGTATTGTGGTAGGATCCAGGGATTCCCACAGGGAGGTCCCATGGCAGAGTAATCAAGGCCTAATCTTAGAAGAGAGATGGAAATACACGGCAGATGCAGTCACAAATTCCTGGTGACTGACCTCAGAAAGGAAGAATGTCAGCACAACCCTGAGGTATTCTGAAGATTACTGAGGAGGTCCAGAAAGGTCTGCCTGTGCACCAGCCACAGCCTCACAGGCAAAGAGGGATACGTGAAAGTTGTGTGACTGGAGGAGACAGAAAGAGAATCTTCACAAAGGTGAGGACTCAAAACAAAACCCAGCATGGGATGGGGTAGCTGTAGAGGAAGTGACTGCCACTTCCTCCTCGGAGGGAACAGTGGCCAGAATGTGTCTCTTCAAGACACAAGAGGTTTGGCAGGGAAGGTTATCCAAGATGGATGTTGCTGAAGTCTCTACAGGGAGCCAGCTGGGAAATGAATATCCTGGCTTCGCTCTCTTCCCACCCTCCTACCTCATGCTTCCCCTCCCAGGAGCCAAACTCCAGAGGAGGCAGAGGACTGGGGAAAGAGTGCTGTCCCATGGATAACAAAGGAGAATCAAGGTCACGTGACTCACCCACCCAGCTACTCCATCTTAAAACTTTCTTTTTTAGCCAAGGATTTGTAGGCTCTAAATGTACCTGTGAGCTAGAAAGGCCACAGGCTCCCTTCCAGCCACCACTTGACTGAAAATTGGACCTGCCAGCAGCCAAGTGTGCAGGCTTGTGCTCACCTGGGGCAGAGGAGCAGCCAGCGGTTCTGTCTATGCTGGCCAAGGGCCAGACCCTCTGTCTTCTTCTTGTTCTTCCGCTGTGTCTTTGCCCGAGTACTGCCATCTGGCCTCAGCCTGTCTAAGGAAGGTATCGGTAAGGCAGAGCCTGGGGTCTGTCCCCTGCTGCCTTAAGAGGTGACTAGTGGCTGCTTGTCTGGCAGATGTAGCTCTGTGGCATTTTAATATCCAAATGTCCCTCACGCCTTATGAGGGAGGCCATGGACTATTGAAGGCGGTTCCCACAGAGAGCCCTGATTGCTGTAGCAATAATTTCCTTCAACAGCCATTAAAACACTTCTGAATGTGTTTTTTTCTTTCTTTTTTTTAAAAGAAAAAGCAGAGAAGGTAGGGGGTGATGAGGCTAGCCTCCTTCCGATTTCCTACCCCTTCAGTGTTCATGGGGTGAACTTTACTAATCAGGTAGGGTGTTAATATTATTAACAGGCTGTCAGCAATTCTGTGCATCTTCAGCTTTATCTAGGGATGTGGGTCGGGTGACCTGGACCTTGGCAAGGGCCACCAAGCTGCCCTGAGACCTAGAGCCTGGTCTTCCTTGATGTAGTTTGTGTCGGGGTTGCCCAGTGGCATCCTCTAGTTTGAGAGAGATGCTGTCTCTAGTCCTGGTAAACCACTAAACTTTCTCCCCTCAGCCTCCTCCCTCTACAGAATAGCCAGGGCCTGGCCCACCGTGGCGCTCTATTTAACTAAAAGATGGTTACAATATCCCTGCATCCTTGACTCAATGTACATTTATTTACTTGACAATTTTATCTTTTATCTGCAAGGGCTTCGTGGTCAAGCACAGCCCAAGGTGCTGAGACAAGGTAAGGGCATTCTACAGAATGTCAGTTGCTGGACTCCAGCAGCCATCAACCGAGAGCCAGGAGCAAGAATAGGTCCTGGGGGTCATTGTGTGTGTGTGTGTGTGTGTGTGTGTGTGTGTGTGTGTGTGTTCACGTTCTGCTTAGTCTCTGGATCACTGCTCTGGAGAGCACCTGAGATTGGCCTGGGCACATATCCTTTTTTTACCAGTTGCCATAATCTTCCTGATGTGTGCCATGTGAGAAGATAGTTCTCCCCCTTGTGGGGTTTACATTCCCGCAAGTCAGAAGATTCAGTCAGCTTTCGTGTTCAATCTTTGAGCTTGGGATGCTTCAGCCTCCCCCCTTCCCCCTTATAGGCCTATGTAGACCCCAAGGAATATATGAGCAAAGAGATATAGCCAATTGATACAGCATGCATAAAGCCAAAAAGCAAGATGTGGTGGCATACACCTATAATTGCAGTCCTCCTGGAGGGGAGGGGTAGATTAAGCATTTCTCAGCTACACATTGAGTTTGAGGCTAGACTGGAATGCGTGAGAACCTGCATTAAAAAGACATGCAAAGCCAGTGTAGAGTTGGTATTAATAATCAGTGGCAACTGATTTAAAAAGGTTAACTCACTTATACAAGTCCTTATAAATAGTCCTGTGGTTCTTGGACTGGTCCACGAGGTTGATGCTCAGTGGATTACATCCTGTCTCCAAGAGCTGGAAAGAGAAACCGGAAGCCAGTGGCGTGCACCATACCTTAAACTGGCCCTCTGGCCATGCCCCGAACACTGGGGCCTCGAGGCCCAAAGGCCACACCTGTAGGTCAAGGTGATAATGGCTGCTCTCCACTACTCGGGTGTTGGGTGTTGCTGGCTACCTGGCACGAGGCGGGGTTGGGGGTTGGGGGTGGGGGTGTTCCAGGCCCCTGGTCTTTGTTGAAGGGAGGCTGAGGAGTGACATTCGAAAATGCCTGCACTTTCTCCTGATTCATATGACTACCACAATATGTCATGCTCAAGAAGTGGGGAGAGAGTATTGTTTTACAGACACACTGAGGCGGGGGATTGCATTCTGTCCCCAAGAACCAAATAATGTCGGTGATGCTACTTAACTGTGATCTCCTGTAATCCCTTGCCTCACAGAGGGCTGGCTCTGTCTATTGGACTACTGTCTGATTGGGAGGCTGATTCTCACAGGCACACAGAAAACCTTGTGGCACCGCCCTTGGAAAGGGCGGTTCTGAATTATCCAGCTGGCTTTGTCTCGGTCAAAGAAAAACTGTGGCAAGGGTCCCTAATAGCCCTGACCCATGGGAAGGGTCTTGTGAGCACTTGGCATAGCCACCACCCTGCATGAGCTCTGGGGTCCAGGTTATCCTCTGGTCTGAGGAATGTCAGTAAAAAGGTATAAAAGGAAAAGATAAAAGTGAGCAAATGTACAGCTGTCCGTTTATGAAGACAGAAGCAGAAACATTTTCTTAAAAAATGGCCATCTATGTTCTTCCTGTCAGTCAAATCTGCCAAAAGCTGACTTAAAATCTGTGTGTGATGATACATGCAAGTAGGAAATAAAAAGCATTCGAAGAAAAATCGTATACACGGTATCATTCCATACACACAGAAAGGAAAGTGTGCATGTGCACATGTCACACAAGAATCTGGCACACAGTGTGAAAACGTGGGACGGGCAAACATTAGCGAAGTCTCTCTGACTTTACAGGCAGAAGCCTTCCCGCCTTGGGGATAATGTAACACGGAAGCCCCGAAATAGGTTTGTATTCTCATTTTAATGACAATTAGGCTCAGCTGGTCCAATGTCTCTCAGTTTTTGTGCTACCCAGCAGCTCTTAAAAAGACCCAGCCCCTGTGCCACAGCCAGACCATGTCCGAACTGGGGGCGGGGGAGTCACCTTGTCTCCACTGCAGCCTAGATATCTGATTCTATTTATTATTATTATTATTATTATTATTATTATTATTATTATTATTATTATTATTATTATTGTGATCCTGGCTGTCCTGGAACTCACCCTGTAACCAGGCTGGCCTTGAATTCAGAGACCTGACTGCCTCTGCCTTTCTAGTGCTGGGATTAAAGGTGTGGACCACCCACCATTGTGCTGCTGCTGTTTTTAAAAATGCCTTGTCTACATTAACTTTATATGTGATTCTTACTTACATGAGATCTTTCTATTTGGTATTATTTATTATTGTGAATCTTCTAAGTCCTCTTAGAGCAAGAAATGATGTGCAGAATTTTTTTATTCAAAATGGCCATCTATGTTCTGGGTTTCTCCTCAGTCAAATCTGCCAAAAAAAAAGAAAAATTGCCTTAAAAATCTGTGTGATTATGCATGCAAATGCTTTCTTGGATAACGATAACCAGTGTTATCGATATCGGGACATTCAGAGTGTGAATGTCTGACTTCAGCTGGAAAGAAGATTCCCCCAGGAGGGGATATGGGTTGTGAGGGCTGACTCATGTCAACCCATGAGACTGTTCTTGGGCTGTCTGCTTTCTGTGGACTGGAAGGCTCCTGATTCTGTATGATTTGTTCTGTATGAATAATTTCCAGGAGCACATCTCTCTGTTTTTGTCTTGAACATGTGAGTGAAACTTTACTTGTTGAATAAAGCTGTGTGCTGGTCTCTGACTGAGGAAGCTAAATGTGACTCTTCCACCGGGAATTGCTGAAATTCTTACAGTCAGTTCCTGGGTACGGGAGGAGAGTGCTAGGGTATGGGAGGAGAGCTGTCCTTCCCTCTAATCAGATTGCCCCCATTTGAATTTGTGCCCTCTACTTTTGCCTCTAGCCCTCCTTAATAGCCCATCGCCTGTGTATAAGTGGAGCCAGAGCAGGTGGCCAGAGACTGGGTTTTGTTTGAAACCCCAGTTAGAAATGCAAATGTCAATGGAGACGGAGAGGAAAAAAACAGACCAGCAAAGCCTTGCTTGACCGGAATTGGAATGGAAACAGTAGGGACTTTGAAGCCAACACACAGAGCATTTGAGGGCTTGGACACGGGAGGTGGGGTGATGAGTTTGAAGGTAACAAGCTGAGTTGCTGGGAGAAGATCCAGAGGAAAAAGATTCCCTACAGGGAGATGATGTCACCAATGGATAACCTTATCTAACTTTGAAATTTTGAGCAAGTATATCAACCTTCACCAGGTTCAAATAGAACCTTTAAATTTGGTGTCATTGCACTCCTGTGGACCAGGTAAGGGAAAGTTTGCTAACAGAAAACAGTATGTAGTGGAGAGGTCAAGTGTCATGCTAACACTTGGACCTTGTTTTAGCTTCTCTTCTTTTGCTGTAACAAAGCACCCTAACAAATCACAACTTAGAGGAGAGAGGGTTTGTTTCAGCTCACAGTTTCAGGGTATAATCCACTCTTGCAAAACAGTCACAGCAATAGGGGCTTGAGACAGCTGGTCACATCACATCCACGGTTGCAAGTAGAGAATGATTGTGTGCATGCTTAGTACCCAGTATTCTCTACTCTCATATAAGCCAGGGCCTGATGCCTAAGGAATGATGTTGCCCAAAGTAGGCTGGGTTGTGGTTGTTTGGATGTGATGTCCCTTACAATCTCAAGTATTGGAATACCTGACCCTCAGTTAGTTTGGCTCAGTTTAGGAGGTGTGGTCTTATTGGAGGAAGTATGTCACAAGAGGTAGACTTTGAGGCTTCAAGGACTAGTACCGTATCAATTTTGCTTTCTCTGTTTCAAGACTGAAGTTCAAGCACTCTGCTTTCTGACCCTGCCACCATGCTTCCATTCTTCCACCAGGGACTCTAGCCTTCTGGAATCATAGCCCAAGTAACCTCTTTCTTCTGTAAGTTGCCTTGGTCATGGTATTGTATCAAGTAATGGAGGGTAGATAATACAGGGTCTTCCCACATTAAATGACAATCAAAAAAGGTTTTTGCTCCCCCAAGACATGCGTACAGGCCAGCCTGATCCATTAGACTCTCTTCTCATGCCAATCCAGGTAGTGTCAAGTTGGCAATTAAGATTGACTATCACAGTCTTCTACCTTGATTTTTGTTCAGGCCTGAAGACCCCACCTCAGGCTAAGGGTGCCTCATTGCCTCATACCTCATGCCCATGTGAAGAATGACTGCCCAACTGGTATCCTGCTTTTTGGTTAAGTCCCCGGCACAAGCTCCCAGAGGTGCCTGAATGAATCAAAGCTCGCTCACGCCAGTGGAATAGAAGTTTCTGGAATCTGTGCAGCTGATATTAGCCAGCTCACTTCCCAGGCAACTATACAATAGAACTTAAAAATAGCATTTTCTATAATTGCCCGAGTCTCTGGGTGTTTAGTAACCATGTCTGGCAGCCTATACCCTAGACAGACTGGCTGTGGGGAAAGCCATTGTTAAAATAAAATCATTAGCTTAATAGGCCTGATGAAAAGGGTGGCGAGATGGGAATTTCCTCTTGCAATATGTTCTCTACTCAAAACAATCCCCGAAACCAGCAGGGCATGTTAATAATTGACAGAAATGCCCCAGTATCTCTCACTTTTTTCTTATAGATTGAACAAACATTACCTCTAAAGACAGAAGTTCTGGAATTTGCTATGTCAGATAGAACTTCACATTACCTAGCCCTCAGATGATTTCCTTTTTTTGTTTGGTTTTGTTCTCCAGTGACTATATTCACACACCTGCATGCACATGCCATGTGCACACATACATATCCATAGGATTATACACATGCACAAACACATATACATAGGCATACAAACATGCACATATAGTTAAATATATGCACATATAATGCACACATTTTGCCTTCCAAGAAATATGGGAGGGCCTAGCCCATTGTGTGTGGTACCAGCCCTGGGCAGGTTGAACAAGCCATGCAGACCAAGCCAGTGAGTAGCATTCCTCTGTGGTCTCGGCTTCAGGTCCTGCTTCTGGGTACCTGCCTTGAGTTTGAGTTCCTGCCTTGGCTTCCCTCGGTGATGGACTATAACTTGTAAGATGGAATAAACCCTTTCCTCCTCACAGAGTAGAGAAGTCCTTTGATGCGAGGAGTGTGAGCGAGGGCATTAGGAGCTAGTACGATCAAGTTATGTTCTACACATGTATGAAATTACCGATGAGGGAGAAAGGAAAAGAAATGTTTGAAAGGACTAGATGGAAATACTCTGTCCCTTCTCCTTACTCCTCCAGCAGGGTGCTAGAGGCTGGAAAGTTTGAGATCAAAGCAACAGCTAACTGAGAACCTTCTGGCTCTTAGGTGGTACCTCTGGCTGTGTACTCACCAGTGAAGGGAACAAACAGCCTGGGGTTGTTTCATAAGGGAAGGGATCTTTCCCCCAAAGGCTTCACCTATCCTTACCATCACAATGAAATTAGGTTTCAACACACGCCTTGGGGGACACGAAACATTTGTTCCTAGGAGGAAGTGTGCTTCCCAGAAGCCCTAACCTGCCAAGGCATTAGTCTGGATACTTTGCTAGGGAGACCCCGTAGGAAGAAGACCCCAGGCTCAGGGGAGTGGGAAGGAGGCGCAGCATTCCAGGGACATCCAGGGGACTCACCAGTTTCCTGTCACCTGCCTGCAAACACCCTCAACGGCAAACGTGACCGATTGAGAGCTGCACCCTGTCTGGTCACTCAGCAAAGCTGAGATGGAAAAATGATGGTTACGGTGTTCAGCTGATACACTTCGAGTGTTGGTTGTGTAAAAAGAGTTGTCTAAAACCCAAGTCTCACAGAAGTGAAGAGTGTCTGCTGCGGAGAGCTGCTTGCCCAGCAAAGGCAACTTACAAAGGTAACTTGGTTGCCCCAGTAATTATTCTGCTAACATTTTTTCTGGCCAGTGTTGTAGGATAGTATTGTGTGGCTTAATACAAGTTCCTCCTGAGGAAAAGGCATTCTCCCATATACGGTCTACGACCCTTCTCTTCTACAGAGCAGTGCTGGACAACTAAAGTCGGCTCTTATTTGCTTGATATATTCATTTTTTACCTATAGTTATTAACATGAGCCTCGAGTCTCACGTTATATTCATCTTAATTTAGTCAATTTAAAATTTAAGATAGGAAGAATATGTCAGAAATCATACAAAGACAACGTCAAGAATCGGAGAATCTATTTAGAGTCTTATTGCCTTTGGTAGAAGTGGCCCTGTAGCCACATAAATGTTTGAACGAGTACATTTTCCCTTTTCAAATATGAATGCTCCATGAGGCATTTAAACTATCCTTTCTTCTTGATTTTTTGATTCACGTCTCACCCCGACATCCGCAGAGCTTCAGCATAAGATCACAGTGAGCTGCACTCTTCTTTAATAAGTCAGGGCTTAAGGCAACAATTGTATTGAATGCACTGAAGGCTTGCAGGGGGACAGAGCAAAGAGAGAGGGTGACTTTTAAACACTTGGTTATTGTCGGTCTATATAAGAATTGAGTGCCTGTCCCTCATGAGGCCCATAAAGCTGGTTTGAAGGACATGTTTGTGGTAGGGGTGGCCTATTGTTTTCTGTTTCTACTGGAAAAGATGTAAACTGCTGAGAGATGAAAGGATGTCTCGTCTCATCTCATCTGACGTCTCACTTGACTGTGGACCAGATGCTCCTGGGTATAAGGTATGTTTTCTAGAATGATTTGAAGGCCGCAAGTCTCAGCTTTGCTATTCCTGCTCTACTTACTAATGAGTCACAATTCACTTATTTTTGAGAGGAGCTATAAATAAAACTGGGACCTGGTCCCAACACCGTTTACATAGAAAGATCTTCTTCCATTTTTTTTTTTTTTTTATACATCACTGCAGCAATCAGTAAAGGATCCTACATGCTCTGGAGCCCATACACAATCTCCCTCATTTTAACTTTAAATATTCTATCTTTCAAGGACACACATACACACACACACACACACACACACACACACACACACACACAGACACACACACACACACAACATATGCAATACAAAGTCAGGATGTGATAGACTAACTGCCTCAGTTTAAAAAAAAAAAAAAAAAAGCAATGGTTCCTTCATCTTCCCACATCTGCACCAAGATTTTCTAGAATAGAGCTGTTCCCTGTCTAATATGACCATGTCAGCCAAGAAAATGGGAGTGCTAGAGATCTCGCTGTGAAGGAATGGACTGGGAAAATCCAGCTGAAATAGCTTTAAGTAGAAGCTAGTCTTTTAGCTTGGTCTAGGCAAGAGATAGATAAGGAATAGATAGTCATGATGTGACTGCAGTTACACCTGGGCACAAAAGCCAACTCGTAAACCTATGAGCAAAACATCACAGGTCATTCAGATTTGGGGGCGAGGATGTTTGTTACTGCTAATAATTACTAACATAAACTAATTATTAAAAATTACTAAAATAAATATGTTTTTTAAAAAATTCTCTTTTCATGTACAAGTATAAACACTGTAGCCCAAGCTGGACATGAAACTGACTCTGTAACTCAGGCCTCAGACTCTGAGCAATTTTCCTCTTTCAATCTCCTGAGTACTGGGATTATAGACGTGAACCTCCGTGCTCAGATCATCTTCTTTCTCTAGATCTACATTTTCGTCTTTGTTTATCCAGCCAATGCTTGTGTATAAAGACCCTCCTGTAAATGTGTCCCTGTGCTACATATGGTCAATTAAGCAGCAAGGAGAACAGGTGGTTTCCCTACACTTAAGGATCTTAGAGACCAACAAGAGAGATGGATTTTTGTGTCAACATCAAACATGTGTGAGACTACATCTTGGGTGAGTGCTACACACAGGAGATGTGTGAGCACTAGAAGTGTGTACAGAATGGACTAAAATATCCAGAAAGACTCCACTGAGAAAAGAATGATGACCTGAGACCTGGAGAATTCCAAGGAGCTACCCAGACAGAGTGCCATGATATAAAGTGTTAGAGAAATTTGCTTAAGTTCAATTTTTAAATCTCTCTCCCAACCCCATATGTGTGTATGTGTGTTTGTCTCTGTGTATGTTGTATGCATGTGTGTGTGTATGTGCTCTAAATAGCCAGAAGTTGGTATGTGATTCCCCTGGAGTTGGAGTTACAGGTGATTGTGAGCTGCCTGATATGGGTATTGGGAACCAAAACTGGGCCTCTGGTGTAACGGGCGAGCACCCCTAAATTTAGTGCCCCTAGACACCCCAAGACCACAGCTAATGACCACTGTTAACTTTAAAGAAAAAGAGAGTTTAATGAATGATATACCAGTACACACATGTGTGGGCTCGAGGCACTGTGGAAGCCAAGAGCCCCGAATGATTTTAGAGTAGAATTCTTATACCGCACTCTGGGTAGGGGAGGGGTACATCCAGCTCGTGAGATAGAAGTTGTAACAGTTCTCATGGTAGGGCTTTCCTGGGTGGCCCCACCCAGGTTGTTACATCAGGAATGCAGGCACAGGGCCTTATCTTGGGTGGTCCCACTCAAGTGAAGTCCAGAAGGTCAAGCTGGCCAGGTGGGTCCCAAGAACTCAGGAAGTACATCCCATGTGCAGTTGAGCAAGCTGCCATAAATCCTGTGAACAAAGCTTTTCCAAGAATCTGAGCCCTGAGCAGACTGCCATCTCATTTAGTGATACACTGGAGCCGAAACTCTGTCAACCTTGGCTAGTTTCAGGGACCTCAGGAAGGGGGTCGAGGGGAAAGAATCAAACAGGATTTTTCTATCTTTACACTGGAAAAGTAGCAACCAGCCATGGTCTCTAGGTTATCTCTTCAGCTCTGTTTTTTTTTCCTTGTTTGTTTTTTAAATTCTCTGCCTAACTGCCACACTGGAACAGATTATATTTAGCCTGAGAACAAAGTTACCTGTACTCGATGTTGGCTGTCCCTATATTAAGAAAACCTAGCTGTCCATTGTATTCTTCACATCCTCCTCAATAATATGGGCCATTATGGGTAAATGGCTGCCTACAGCGCAACTCACTTTCTAGGTTCCTGAGATAATGTTAATCTGACGAAATTGCTTGGGATCTGGGATATTGGGCACACTTGTGAGAGATTACGTTGATTGACATGGCAATACTCCTCTTCATTGTGATTCCTGGGCAGGAGGCACTGAATTGTGTGAGGGAAGGAGAGGAGCTGAGCAGTGGAGTGCGCAAGCAGTTACCACTCTCAGCTTCTTGGCTGGGGATGCAATGTGGCCAGCTACTGTTGTAGTGGCCTTTCCCACCCTGATGAGTTGCATCTCCAACTGTGAGTTAAAATAAATCCTTTCTCTTTAAGTTGCTTTGGTGAGAGTATTTTTATCATAGTGACCTGGAAGAAAACTAAGACACCACCTTATGTCAAGGTGCTATTGTTCCTGCCAATAGGGTTGAGCCTGAATGGTGGGTGCTATTCCTTGGCTAGACTCATTAGGAAGCATGTGTGCCAACCATTGGTGGTGGCGCATGCCTTTAATTCCAGCGCTTGAGAGGTAGAGGCAGATGGATCTCTGAGTTTGAGGCCAGCCCAGTCTACAAGTTGGGTTCTAGGACATCCAGGGATACACACAGAAATTTTGTCTGGAAAAAACAAACAAATGAACTAAAACAAGAATTAGCAAACTTGCCACCTCCACACCAGCATCTTTTCTTTGTGTCCGTTGATAAATTTGACAACAATGGATTCTCCTTGGGATTGGTTTAAGGCTCACTCCACAGCAGAGAAGCCATTCCTGGCAGTGGATTGTGCCAACTACCTATAGCTTGAAGAGGTCGTGGATCCTAGAAGAAAACCACCTCTGTCAATTTCCTAAGTCAGTATAACCCCTAACTGCTTTCTAAACACTGATCCTTCTGCCCACAGAGAAGTGTAGCCCTCACCCCTTATCAGAGAAGTTCCATTTTGCTTTAAAGACTCCCACAGAAAACCACAGCCCATGAAGATCCAGAGAACAAGTGATTGTGTGTGTCCAGTCCGGCTGATATGTCTACGGAACAGCACCCTCACTCAACTTTCTTGGAAACGCCACAGAAGAGAAGATGGAAAGATTTTGAGAGCCTTAGCGCTGGGAGGTCCGCTGTGAGGTCCGCTGTGAGACAATGTGTTTCCTAGAAACATGGGGAAGGAGGTGGGGAAAGTGCACCTATGAAATCTTAACCACATGGCTACCAAAACTATGGCTACCTGAGGAGGCCAGTCTCCAGACAGCTTGGGGCTCAAAGGGAAATCCACAGTATCAGCATGAGTCAGCAAGTACTAGACTTCTTTATCTGAGGGGGTTAGGGAAAAAGACAGACACACACTCTTGGTGGTTTCCTTCCGATCTTTTCTTTATTCTTCTTTTCCATTCTCCATTCTTTATTTTTTCCTTCTCTCGTGACGTTTCCTTCTGACTCTCCCTATTCTTGATGTTTCCTTTGTAACGCTCTCTTCCTGATGCTTTCCCTCTAGCCCATTTTAATTCTCTCCAACTTTATCTCTGTTCTTTCCCTACGGCTTACATACCCCAGCAAAACCTTTCAGGCAATATAAAAATTACATCCTGCTTTTCAAGTGAATGAATACAAGTTAAAAAAAAAAAGTTTTCCGTATTTACACGATTAAACATTTTGCATATTACAGGTGAAAAACAAATTATCCTAAAACCCCACATACATTCATACCCAAGCAACTTGTTATAGATTAACTCTATGGGCAAGCAAGATATTCACAGTCGGGCCTTTTGCTAGCAGGATTAGGCAGTTGCAAAGAAAGGGCCAATTTCTATACTGCTTACCTTGAAAGGTGATCTCATAGGAATCTTAAAGGAATCACAAACATAAACTTTTATATGTGAGAAGCAATGTGTCAGCTCTGCTCAGGGATATAACCACTCACCAATAGTTTCTTATGTCAGGATATTGAGGACAATGATGAGGTTAAGAGATTAATAGTCACCTTTGGTTATCAACCAATTCTAGCAAGAAAGGTGTGTCAGCTAATAATAACTGGGCTGCTTCGTTCTTGTGTCCTGACCCTAAGGAGTTCTACATTCAACTATGTGCCTTTATAAAACTTTAGATTATCTTCTTGGGTGTTAGACATCTTAGTCTAACTTTAAGGTATTTTCAAAGCTTCCCTTCAGCTGTGATACACTCTGAAATCTGTGAACATATCTCCCAACATTAAGGTAAAAAGAATTTAAGCTAGCTGGGATTCTGGGACTCAACTGTGTTTCTTAATCATTAACTTAAGCCACAGTCTAAACTCACGTGTTGTAGCAGTGTGGCACTTCTGTTTATATTTTTAATCATCAAAACCCTATTTAAAGTGACATTATCATTTAGACAGTACAGCTTAGGAAGGAATCATCTTCATAAGAATCCACAGGTTAAAATGCCCAGCGGAACGGGATGTTTCCATGGGATAAACATGCCACATTACAGGCAGCGGGGATCTCCCCACACCCATTCATACCATGCCAGATACAAGAGAAAGATGGCAGCAGCGAGCATGTGAAGGCTTAGCAGAAGCAAAAGACATTCTGTGGTCTGTGGTCTCAGGGCCTTGCCTCTGTCCAAGACTGACACATCAGAGTTTCTTTATGGTGGGCTGACACCTTACACTCCAATTGCCACCTGCTGTGCCTCTGGCATGGTCACCAGCACAAAAAGGACCTAAACAATGACAATACCAATAGTTACACTAATTCGGAAGACGGAAATTTCATGGGGCTCCACTCCTAGACGAAAAGCTCCAGGCAACTAATGAAGAAGGAACATTAGTCTGTCCCGGGGATGAGCCCCCTAATTAGTTACCCAATATCAAATGCCCAGCCTTGGAAACAACATAAGCAACACTAAGTGGACTCAGGGGTTGTATTTGTGTGTGGTGTGTGTAAAATAATAAAATGGAACCATAAAGGCTAGTCACCTGAGAGGACACTTCATTCTGTTCCTCTGAGCCCTATGTGGACCAATAGTCCAGTCTATTCCTCTGAAGTATGTGGTGTTTTCAGCAATAGAGATTTACCTTCAATTTCTGTGAGGCAACCATGGGCAATATCAATAGCCTAGACTGTTTTGGGAGTCTTTTGAGCTCCCCTGGACAAGAACTGGAAAGAGAATCTTATGTTGACACTATGGTTTTGTCCATGACTCTTGGGGGAACATTATCACCCCAAGTAGCATAACTTTTCTGTATACGGAAAACTGTATACATATATACACATATATGTATTTTAAGTAAATATAAATTAACACGATCCCTTATGGCTTTTCAAATACTCTTGCTGTTTATCTCTCTTACCCTTCTATATTGATTGCCTTCCTCCTTCCCCAATGAAGACTGCCCTCATTTTTCCCATTTATCCCTTCATAACATGCCACTTCCCTTTCTAGCCCTTCTCTCTACCTCATGGTCCCTTTATACTGTTCCGGTTTTAATAGAACATATATTTAAAAAACAAATCCAGCGCTTTCCAGTTCACGCATACACAGGGAACATTTGAATGGGGGTGGAATATTTCATTTACATGAATTAACCTTTGCGTCCATTTTCCTTTCATCCCACCTAGAGGGAAAGACCTTTGGTGCGTGCCCTACTTGATTGGTAGGTTTGGTGGAACTGTTTATGTTTCCACAGTGTCAGTTTTCTTGCTTCTCCACTTTCCTGGGATTTCATGAATGACACTGACATTTCCGGCAATCAGAGGTGCCCTGCCAGAATTCAAAACGCATTTGCCTCAGAAGAAATGCCCGATTCATCCACGTAAATTTAAAAGGCCATCTTGGCAAGGGTGGAGGCTACATGGAGGAGCCTGGTTTGGAGGGCAGTGGAGAGTGGTTTGTGGGTCTCCTGCAGTGGTACAATGATGACTGAACAGCAGTGCTAGGAAGGTGGGTCTGAGAGCAGCACACAGAAGAAATGAGAGGCATGGGGCCACCTGTTGCATTACAGCCATAAAATAAAGAGGACCTGAATGACAGGACCCAGTGGGAATGGTAACAGGTGAATATGGTCGGCTGAAGAAATGAAAGCATAGTTTGACCACTGCTCACAACTCATCAACTGCTCCAAACAAGGCTGGGAAGTTTACTCAGCTGGTCCCACTGGCCTAGTGACAATAATAAATTGACTGGATTATGGCTTGAATAAAGATGTGCCGATGATTAGAAAAGCGACAAATGAACAACTCTCCAAAATAATTTTCAGTAGTTGACCCCAGCCCAGAGAGGAATGGACCAGAAGGGAAATTTATTTAAATGCACTCTTATGATGGAATGTCGGGAGGGGAGAGGGGTGAAAGGGGAGGAGACTAAAGGGAGAGGAAAGAAGTCTGATGGTGTCCTTTATCAGTGCTGAGACGTTCCTTCCCGGTGTGTTTTGGTAGAGCCACAGCCAGACTGTTGAGGCTGTTCCTGGCTCTGCAGACCTAGCTGTGTGTGACTTTGGAGCAACTTGATTTCCAGGCTTTATTCCTTTGTTTTTCCCTTTTGGGTTGTTGAGCCTAAGTAAGAGAATTCACATAAAGTGATTAATTAACACAATGCCTAGTATACACTTGGAAATATATGAGTTCTTTAAGTTCCAAGTTACAAACAAAAGCAAAGTTTTTCATGGTGAAAGACATGTAGAGCTTCCAGACAGTCCCACTGTGGACAGAGATGAGGCACTATCATTGTTGAATGGGGTTTAGCAGACTGCAACCGAAAGCCAGGTTCATTTGCTCACTTTCACTTTGGACAGGCTTCTACGCAGTCCTGGGTATCCTGGAGCTCACTCTGTAGACCAGGCTGGCCTTGGTTCACAGGGGTCCTCCCAATTCTACCTTTTGAGTGCTGGAATTAAAGGTACCACCACACCTAGCTTAAAATCTGTTTGGAACACAGTAGTAGTTTGCCAACATGGCTATAGCGAAGTCCTATAGACACATGGCATATTCAACAGAAATCCATTGTCTCCAAGTTCTGAAGTTTGAAGGCTGAACTCTATGCTGGCTTTTCCCGAGACTGAGGGAGAATCTGTCCAGGTCTTTCTCCTGGCTTCTGTTAGCTCACTGACAATAACTTTCTTTGGTCTTGACCTTGATTTGAAGTGACTAAGGTAACACTATTTTGTCCTGACTCCATTTTGTGTCCACTTAGAGCAGTGGTGGGTCTCAGCCTTCCTAATGCCAAGTGTGAGCCTTTAATACACTTTTTCATATTGTGGTGACCACCAAGCATAAAATTATTTTGTTGCTACTGTATAACACTGATAAATGTAAATTTTGCTACTCTTATGAATTATAATATATATGCATGTATATCTGATATACAGGATATTTTGATGCAACATGAGGGGTCATGACCTACAGGTCAAGAACCATGGGCTTAGATATTTCTTAGCCCTCTACTCCCCATAATAGCCAGGTCTACTTGGTAACACATTTGAGATTTCCTAGCCCCTAACAATGATTCAGATGTAGTAACCAAAATAATTAGTGCTTAAATAAAATTTAATTGTCATGTTGTGTGACACCTGTGCCACCATAACGAACCACAAATCAGGCAAGGGTCTGGAGATTAAAAAAGACACAAGAGACATGGGTCACTCTTGGACAAAGAATGCCATTTATTGAAGCTCAGGGGAAGCCTTATATACCAAGGTTGTTTTTCTCACCTTGAGTAGTAACCTTTGTAGCTCACACACAACACCTGGCCAGGATCAACTTCTTTGTTCTTTGCTAACTTCCTGATTCCCTAATCTCAGCATCTGCTTGGGCAATGTTCTGATGATGGAATGGATCAACTGGATCCTGGTAAACACAGCAGGCCATAAATAGTGCTAAGCCCTGGGGGCTGCAGACCGACATCTACAGGTCCCCCTTCTTTTTATACAAAAAGGACATCTAGACTAGGCCTGTCTTAGGTGTCACGGGACATCAGATTGTATCTTACCCATCATCAGAGAATTCTGCAGCATAGGGCAGAACCTCCTGTCTTATATTTATTATAATCACCCCCATACCTTACCCATCATTGGCTCCTTAGCCAGATTTTAGCATGCTAATCCACACCTCGATAGGTGCTGAATCATGGGCAATGCACAAAGCACATTTTTGGTAGCCATGTTGACTTGGGCTTGATGCTGGCTCTGTCTTCTAGGAATGTGATGAGAAGCAGTGCTCCTCCTAGCATTAAAGCTGAGAGTGAAACTGGTCCTGCCCACTTCCTAATCATCTCTATGCCCTGATATAAACCTGTAACTCTGGTCTCATTCACTGCAATAATCTCTCTAGACAGGTGCTACAATAATTAACAAAAGCAGAGTTCCAAGGTTCCTATACGAATTTATTCAGTGTCTGCATTTGCTCAGTGAGGTTTCTAACTTTTCCTGGTGTGACACAAATACGAGTAAAGGATGAGGAATATGAGACCATATACGTTTCCCAAAACAAATCTACCTGCTCTTGCAACAAGGAAATCTGCAAGTTAAGTTGCAGAACCCCCTGTCTAATGTGCTCATTAATATTATTTTGAGTTTCTAACCCATCAGCTACTCTTCCTGACAACTGATCTAAAGTGGCAGCAGTGGCTACAAATTGACTAAGGGCAATCCCTGCCACTGCTGCCCCCACAGAGGCAGCCACAATGGCAGTAACAGCTGTGGTAATGCCAGTATCTCTCTGAGAATGAACCAGGATGAGCTGATCAAATCACCAACATCATGTCTAACTTTTCCAGCAGCCAGTCAGGAAACAGGATTCTCAAGAACAATTCAAACTGTTAGACACATTAGCAGCATTTGTCACCACAAAAGAAAAAGGGAAGGGACAGAGAGTTTTCAAACCCAGCACTCGAATTCCAAGAAGCAGTCCCATTAAAATAGATCGCCTGCATAATTGCCAGAGGAGTAAAGTCAAAGCGTGCATGCTGTCCACACAAGTGCCATCCCCTAAAGGTAGGTTCTTGGCAGTTCTGTGCATGATCTCTTGTCAGGGTCGAGAAACACACTGTGTACAAGAAGACTCCAAGAGACACTCTCTCATGCAATCAAGCAAGGGGATTTTTATTCCATGCACGTAGGACTCACTGATCTTGGAAGCTAGGTCATGGGGGCTGCTATATGCAGGAATACAGGCAGCAGATAACATATACCTCTAAGGTCCCTACTAGGTGATTCATCAGTTATACAGAGTTTAACAAGATTCTCTCTAATACTCTAAGATGAAACTCTAGGGAGTCTTGCACTGTATCCTTGGCAGGGACTGTGGCTCCCACCATCATAGAGGGCTACTAATAATTTTTAGCTGATATGGAGGATTTGTAATACATTCAGCCCATTATGATGGACTGAGCAGCTGACAGTCAGGGTGCCCAGGCCAGCAATGATTAGCTGGAGGGATGTGGCTAGTGTGATTCTGAGACTTTTTATTTATTGGCACAAGTATAATTTTTAAGCCTGCAACAGAAGCACTGGAAAAGTTCCATCCAAAGTCAGCAATTGGTACATTGCTTATTGCAATATACCCACTATGGGCAAGGGAATTATTGGGGAACTGGCTCTTATCCAGGACCTTTTCAAAGCAAAGGTTCTTAGTAAGATTCCAAGTGTTAGTGATACTAGCTTTTTCCCAATTCATGGGTGCCGATAGGGTGCCCGTCTTCTATTAAGTAGAGGGCTATACTGGACTATCAAGACGCACCAGCATCAGTATTGGGGGATTCCTTACCAGTGTCCAATGGACTTGTTGCACCAGGCTTGTTCCCAACAAGGTCACCCACAGCACACATCAGCCATTCTGGAATCCAGACTGGAGATTCAGCATTCTGGGGGAAAATACAGACACCACCCTGCCCCCACATCAGCACTGGATCTGGTCCACACCATTGTCCGGACAACACATCCCTTCATTTTACTTGAGGGTATGTGGAAAAATTTGGTTGCCATTGGTACTCAGTGGCCAACTTACCTTGACTATCCACAGTTAAAAATTTTTAAATGTAGAGAATAAATTATAACTGATCCTTGGTGGTATTATACTCCCCATTCTTTATTTCATGAAGATATGCCTTCAGGGTATGATGTGTTCTTTCAATAATATCTTGACCTTGAGGATATTTGGCACATCCAATAGGCAAGGGCTTGTTTACATTCCTAACCTTCTCCCCAGTATGGGCAGAGGCAAAAATAATTAATTTCCCCAAAGAGGCAGCATGAGTAGCGTCCATTTGCCAAATAGGATTGGGTGATAAATCCTTTGGATCAACTCCATAGTGGGGTACAGGAAGAAACTCCATGCAAGATGGGCAACAGATTGATCTTTAGAAAGTTTATATTGTAATAGGCGGGTGCCCCTATGGCACCCCAAGACACCCCAAGACCACGGCTAATGACCACTGTTAACATTAAAGAAAAAGAGAGTTTAATGAATATGAATATGAATACCAGTACACATGTGTGGTCTCTAGGCACTGCAGAAAAGCCTGGAGCCCCGAATATTTTTGGGGCAGAATTCTTATACCCTACTCTGGGTAGGGGAGGAGGTATGGGCGGGCTCGGTGCGCTAACAGGCCGGGGCCAACAGTCACTTAGGACAGAGTTTAGGAATGCAGGCAGGCAAGCTATTTCCTGTGAAACAATAAGGACCACCTGAAGACATTCATTTCCTGGAGCAGGACACATTGTGCAAGCTTCAAACAGTTAACAGTTAACAATTCTCATGGTAGGGTTTTCCTGGGTGACCTCACCTAGGTTGTGGTCTCAGAGCCTTATCTTGGAAGGTCAAGCTGTTCAGGAGGTGGGTCTCAGTAATTCAGGAAGTATCAGGCTCAGGCTGCCGGGTGTGTCCCAAGCAGCCATCTCAACCTTGGCTAGTTTCAGGGACCCCAGGAAGGGGTGATGGGGAGAGAGTTACAGGATTTTTCTATTTTCACAATATCAAATTTTTAAAGTTCCAGAATTAAAATGAAAGTTTTGATGAGCTTATTACTCTGCTTCCAATTGTGATTTATCCATTGGTAGAACCAATTTAGTAGGCTCATCAGCTCACTGGTTACCATAACTAAAAAGGCCTACAAAGTCCAAATGTGCTCTAAGATGGCACACAAAAAGGGAATATTTGCAGCACCAGAGCAAAGTTTGTATCTATAAGAAGCAAAAAGCAATGCTTCTGGATGTTTCAAAAGGTCCCAAAACCTTACTAATATAAACACTATCTGTAAAGCCATAAATACTGCAGCCAATTTGGCAAATTGTACAGACTGAGTGTTAATATTTTCCTTTAAAATAATATCATTAGCAAGGACTGTAGTCATCCTGTTAGAAGACCCATCTGCAAACACATTCATTGTCCCAGCTATAGGGTGCTGAGATACAACTTTAGGAAAACATACAGGGTGATTAAGAAACAATTGTAACAATTTACAACTAGGATTGTAATACAAGCCGTATATAGTTTTAGCAAGTTCATGAGCAGTCTTGTGTTTTATTCCTGCCCCGTTTCTTTAATAATTCTGTCAATTGTTCAGTTAAATTCTGCTGGGACTTTGCAGCCCCCATGTTTCAATTCACTCTCCTCATATTGTGAAGATAGAATTTTCCTTGCCTAGCATGAGATTTGACCTCTTAGAATCCTCCACCCCTGACCTATAATTAACCCATGTGCTGTTTACCAAAGCAGGAACTTTCTGAAGCTTGCACAATGTGCCCATTGTGACCATTGCTCCAGGAAATGAATGTCCTCAGGTGGTCTCCTGCTTGCCCAAGACTTGCTATTGTTTCACAGGAAATACGTCACATTCCTAAACTCCATCCTAAACTGACCTTTGGCCCTGCCCTTTTGTAACTTCCCTATCTCACCGAGCCCAGATGTATCCCCTCCATACCCCAGAGTGTGGTATAAAACTTCTGCCCTAAAAATATTCGGGGCTCTTGGCTTCCACAGTGCCATGAGTCCACACACGTGTGTATCAGTATATTATTAAACTCTCTTTTTCTTTAAAGTTAACAGTGGTCATTGGCCATGGTCTTGGGCATCTAGGAGTGCACACCCGTTACAATATTAATTTCTTACCTGCTGGCCAGCCTTTTGAAGGTAATCTCTCAGAGAATCCTTAGTTCCTGATCTTGCTGGGGCCTCCACCTGTGATGCCTATCCCACCATAATGAACCTCAAGTTGGGCAAGGGTCTGGAGATTAAGAAAGACACGAGAGACATGGGTCACTCTTGAATGAAGAATGCCATTTATTGAAGCTCAGAGAGAGCCTTATATACCGAGGTTATTTTTCTCACCTCGAGTAGTAACCTTTGCAGGTCACACACAACCTGGCCTGGGTCAACTTCTTTGTTCTCTGATAACTTCCTGATTCCCTAATCACAGCATCTGCTTTGGAAATGTTCCATTAATAAAATAAATCAACTTGTTCCAGTAAACACAACAGGCCATAAATAGTGCTAAGCCCTGGGGCCTGCAAGCTGACCTCCATAATATTGTGTCTGAAATAATGTCTCATCAAAACAATTGTTACAAGTTTCCTCTGACCTTCGTTTGCCATTATGAAATTGTGAAGTTTGCCTTAAAAATGCTGTGTTCCTGAGCTTTGACCCCAAAAGAGTCCAGTCATGAGACCAAATAAAGGAGTCATATACACTTAGCTGACTTGACCACCTCTCTTGGTTATATCTGTCGTTTGTTGGATTATACCAATGTCGATCTTAATCCTCATATTTTGTTTACTCTGTGTCTGTGTCTGTATCCACATTTTTCCCTTTCTCAGAACTCTTGTGACACTGGCTTAGGGACCCACCCTATTTGAAGACTGTATTCACCAGGTGTATCTAAGATGGACCCTACTTGCAAATCACATTCTGAAGTATTTGGGTTAAGACTTCAGCATATGATCCAGCATTGGCCCTTCATAGAAAGAAAAAAAGCCTGCCAGCTCCTCTTGTGGTGGTATTGTAAGGATTCCTGGTATGTAGCATCTATGTGGTAAATGTGCTAGTCCAATAACTCAGTGTGGCACCGGGTGAGATAAGAATTCCTGGCATGTAGCAGCCATGTGGTAAACCCAACATGGCACTGACTGAACACACGTGTACAGAGGGCACGACCCTAGGCCTGGATATGTAAATCTGTGCCTCCTGTTCTCTTAAAAGGAGATGGCCTGTGAAAGATGCTCTCTTTTATCTTCTGCTTCTCTCCCTTGCATTCACCCAGAAACTCCCCTGAATAAATTCTAGTGTGGTGCTGGTAGTGTGTGTCAGTTCTCACATACAAAACCAACAGGTATCATATAGCGTTGTGATTGATCTGGCAAGGTGAATTTGGCTTTAAGGTACAGAAATTGAACTTGGAGAGATGGCACAAAGACATCTCTTCTGGTAAGGTTGACAAACTTTGTAGCCAGACAGAAATACTCTTTATCTCACACAGGTAGGCATTATGCTGAACAAGAGGAACCTTTAAGAAGTGGGCTTCTTATGGCTGAGTGTGGATTGGCCTTGGGACAAGGCTCATGAATTGGAGTTTTGGTCCCCAGTCTAAGCAGTGCTCGGTAGGGAGCTTGAAGAAGTGATGGACTGAGGGCTGTACTTTCCTCAGTGAATTAACCCATATATAGATTCAAAATTTGAATAAATTATTAGACTACATAACATAGAGTCTAGTTAGGTGTTTCATAAATCCTAATTGTTTTTATAATAAAAGCCTGAGCCATATATTGAGGTAAATGCTTTAAAATCCGTGAGAAAGAGAAACAAGGCCCAACTGCTTCACCTCAGCAATTCCTCAGCGGAAAGGGGAAAATTCTGTCTTCATGAATCCTCAGACTGAGTGTCTCAGCTGAAAGGAAAGGCAAAGGGGCAGAGCCATTGAGACCCCAAGTGCTGGGATTAAGGGTGTGTGCCACCATTGCCTGGCTCTGTTTCTCTCTTGATCTGGTTTAATCTCACATAGTCCAGGACATCCTTGAACTCTTAGAGATCCAGATGAATCTCTGCCTCGTAAGTGCTAAGATTAAAACGTGTGCCACCACGACCTGACCTCTATGGCTAACTCTGTGGCTGGGTCTGTCCTCTGATCTTCAGGCAAGCTTTATTTCCTAGAGGATATACAACATATCACCATGGTTAGGGGAAGTAGGTCACTGGGGTGTGTCCTGACAAGATATATCTTGTCTCCAGCCCACTCCCGTCTCTCTACATCCTGGTGAACCTAAGGTAAGCAGCTTTGTTGAGCCACATGCTACCCTCTAGGAGGCTCAGCTTCACTTGGGCCCAGAATATGGGCCAAAATCTCAGAAAATGTGAACCAAAATAGATCTTATTTCAATATATTCCAGCTATTGGTATGTCTCTGAAGAAACTAACTCAGGGCCTTGTGGAAGGTATGAATGATGAGGCTCTGCCTTCAGAAGGGACTAAGGCTAGACTTGTGGAGTGTGTTAGTTCTCAGGATAATGGGTTGCTATGGAGACAGTTCAGCAGTTTGGGCTCTAGCGTGCTTCCCAGATCACTAGGTGATGTTTTTTCCTTGCAAGCATTCTTGTAATGAGGTCATTTGCTCTGTTTGTGACACACCCAGAAGCTCATTGGGGCCAAACCAGATGCCACATTCTTAGGCCTCCAGTGTTGTGAGCCAAATAAACTGTAAGCGCCTCTGGAAACTCTTCTTCTCTACATACTGAACTGAATGCTTCCTTTCTCTGCTCTGACAGAACAATTTACTTGACTTCATAATGGCTCCACAATCCCCATTTGAAACATTTCATAGTTCCTTAATTAAATGGCTGCATAAGCAAATAAAATTAAAATGAAAATAACCTCTTTAAAAAGTACCTGTGAGGATCTGGACTAGCTCTAGAGGTCACCTCAGCCATGTTCCTTGAATTGGGGTATCACAGTTTTTGATATAATATTAATGTGTGTTTTTATGTTCTTTTTCTACAATTGACTACTGTGTTCATACATTTATAGTCTATGAAAAATCTATATCATAATCATAACCTAGATCTACCAAGGATCTACATACACAGAAAACAACAGCTGTCCCTTCAAAAACAACTATAAATCAAAGAAGGTCATAAAATCCCACCTGGGTGTTAGAAACCCAATTTTTTTCTGAGACGGGTTTTCTTTGTAAGCTGTCTTGGAATATGTTCTGTAGGCCAGGCTGGCCTCATACTCATAGAGATCAGCTTGCCTCTGCCTCCTGAGTGCTGGGATTAAAAGTATGCACCACCACCAGGCTTTCAAATAGGACTTTTGAAGAAGTGATTAAATTAAAATGAAGCCATTGGCAGGGTGGGGAGTAGGGAGGTGGGGGTGGGGGAATTGCAGGGGTGTGTGTGTCCTAACCTAATCAGACCAGGGCCTTTCGGAAACAGGTTAGAATGCAGAGGAAGGATGGGGAAGGCCTGACGGGATGGCTCAGCAGGTTAAGAAGCTTGTTGTCACAAGCCTGGTGACCTGACTTAGAAAGAAAGAAAGAAAGAAAGAAAGAAAGAAAGGAAAGAAAGAAAGAAAGAAAGAAAGAAAGAAAGAAAGAAAGAAAGAAAGAAAGAAAGAAAGAAGAAGAAAGAAAGAAAGAAAGAAAGAAAGAAAGAGAAAGAAAGAAAGAAGGAAGAAGGAAGGAAGGAAGGAAGGAAGGAAGGAAGGAAGAAGGAAGGAAGGAAGGAAGAAGAAAGAAAGAAAGAAAGAAAGAAGAAGGAAAGAAAGAAAGAGAGAGAGAAAGAAAGAAATCAATCAATCATCAATCAATCAATAAAACAACAACAAAAATTCATTGCCTTTCTCCATTTGAAGTTTGTTTCTCACTTAAGTTATGGGTTAGCAGGAACTTTCCACCACCCAGCCACTGAGGTGGGGCCGGGGAGGGGCAGCCTGGTAAAGCCGTCCTCATCCTAACATTCACCATCTGAACACAAAGTGCTCCCTGTGCCCACGTGTGAGGAAGAGTCCGAGGCTTTGCCCCTCAGATCTCCCACCTTCTCAAACTGGAAGTGACACCACACACAATCTTCTTTCCTTGGGCAGAACTAGTCTTCATTTTCCCAGCTAGAAACTGAGAAAATGGATCCTTTGTGGGCATGTTTATCTCTTCTAGGACATCCAAAGCTACTTAATGCCATAGTATTCCTAAAATCTTGAGTATATCTCAAAGATGCATTCTACCATTTAGGAGAATGTGTGTGTGTGTGTGTGTGTGTGTGTGTGTGTGTGTGTGTGTGTATGTGTGTGTATGTGTGTGTGTGTGTTTCCGTCTCTTTGTCTCTCTTTCTCTCTCTCATAGCCTGGAAATCACTAGATAGATCGGGTTGGCCTCTGATTCAGAGATCCACCTGCTTTGCCTTCCAAGCGCTGGAATTAAAGACAGGGCTGGATTCCTGTCCCTTCTTTCTCTCTCTCTTGCTCTCTCAATCTCTCTTGCTCTTTCCCTCCAAACAATCCTTTTCTATTCGGTTTCACAGATTACCGCCCCTTAAGAAACTTAACACAAGCTAAGCAGCTAACAGCTTTGTTATCTGAGACAAATTTAAATCTACGATCACATGACTTGACAGCAATGTACAAATATTTGTTAAGATCTTACAATCTGTCAATCATTTTAAAGTTCTTAATTGCATAGCTAAGAATCATGGGTTTGACTTCGATACTACTGCATGCCCCCTTCTCCTGTAAGGTCCCCAGGCCTCCTGGCTCAGAGCCTCTTTCCACTCCATGCTATGACCACAAAATGGCAGCAACATAGATAATTGGGGATGTCTATTTCTGGTGTTAAGAACCTTTCATTGTTCATTTCCAGTAAGATCCTAGAGGGAAGAATATTCTAAAGGCCAACACTGAAGAACGTCATGGCAACTTGTCCCACTTAACATTTACTCCAGAACACGAAGGGACCTTTTTTCTGCTCATGTCGGAGGCAAATACATCTGCAGAATCAATGAGAAAAAAAGTCTGATTGCTCAGTGCTGTCTGGTTAGCATCCAATTATGTACAGTGTATTTATTTTAAATTTAGAAGACGCACACAAGAGATTTCCAGGAACAAAACAAGAAGAAATTGGCAGCGCACTGAATGGAAAAAATTAATGACTTGAATTACACAGCCTGTGAGTCGAAGCCGACGAGAAGGGGGACAGGAGAGGAGGCTGCAGTTATTCACACTGAGCTGCGCCGATTGTCCTGAGTGGTACCTGAAATGCGGTCACTGTCCACACAGCTGTCATATCCTTTATCTTCATGGCAAGGCTCAGCTTTGCAGGTCACCAGTGTGTCAGTCTCAGGAGGGACAAAAGCAAGGCCTCTAAGCTGACGTAAACAGCAAACTTCTTAGAAAATAGACTCGACTCTTAGGTTGGAGCTTAATCACTTTGTCAACTGTAGTGGGCAGGGGGTGTGTGGGGGGAACGGAGGGAGGAAAGGATGAGTCACAGAAGAAGCTGGGGACTTGAGCTATCTCCAATAATGGCTTCCAAGGATAATAATATTTGTTAAGCTCCTCTGTCCAAGGCCGGTGCTCTCAAGGACCCTCCCTAAGATTGTCTTATTCATCATACTTATCTCCAAACATTAGGGTCTGAGAGGTTGATTACCTTGGCTGGACACTTAGGCAAGGGTTAAACCATGTCCCCTGAAAGTTCATTTTACATCTTAACCCCCAGGACTGTAGAGTGTCCTAGAGACCTGCCCCTCAGTTTCTTGGGAAGCACCAGGTAAATACTCAGGTCCTGCCTTTGAAAGATTTCTGACTGAGAGTCGAGCTGACACATGACAAAACACACCACAAAGCAGCTGTGATCTCCTCACTAGAGATCTAATAAGGTTTGTTCTTGGAGCTCTTGGCCATAGTGCATCAAGTCCAGAGATGTGGTTTCAGTGTGAATGGACACTGGTTCATGTGTTTGAACAGTTAAACCCCAGCTCCTAGTGCTGTTTGCGAAGGTTCTGGAACCTTTCAGACGTGGAACTTTGCTAGGGGAAGTGGGTCACTAGTGGGCGGGGCCTTGGTGTTTTATAGCTCCACCCTACTTGGTCCACTTCCTCACTGTGGATACAAAGTGACCAGCAATCCCCCGGCGCCCTATGCTTCCTTCACCGTGGTGGACAGCAAGCTAAAATAAACGCTCCCTGAAGTCACTCCTCATCAGATATTTTTTGCCACAACAGCAAAGGTAACCAACACAAAAAATATCTGTAAGATAAGGAGAATTCTGGAAGCGTCAGAGTCCCAAATGTCAGGCCACCTCACCGTTCTTGTCTGCCACTACAGAAGTCCAGTCTCTTTCTGGATGCCCAGACAGAAATGCCACACGTTCAGATTTAATATTTCTATCGCACATCATGGTTACTTTGTGTGCTTTAAACTGGCTTTGAACTCCTGTACCTCCTCTCTCCATTTCCCGATTGCTAGAAACACAGGATGTATCAACATACCCAGCTCTGTCCTGCTGTTTTTACAGCCCAGTCTCTCTGTCCTTCATCACGTCTCTCCAGGGTCCTCTCTTAGTGCCTATCTCAGTGAAGGTGAATGTAATCTTCAGTGGTGGTGACCACATAGATGGAAACTAGCTTGTGAAATGATTATCTCTGGAATCTCAGTGAGCTAGAAGAGCAGACATTTTCTGTGGCAAAGTCCATCCCAGTGTGCTTACAGCCCCCCATCATGCTTTGCTATGCATAGTGATGAAGTTTCCGTGTGATATGGAGACAACTGTGAGCTCTCTGTGCAGATGAAGGAATACCACAGTGAAGCATATAATGACCTCCAAGGACCTTTAATTTAAGATAATTAGCAGAGCATGCTGCTGTGCTGTGAGGTGAAACTCCCCAACACCTTCAGTACCCTTATTACTTTTATCGTGTGACTATACTCATATTGATTTATTGACTGAATCATCCATGATTATTTGGGTTGTTTTCAGTCTAGGAATACTGTGTAGTCTCTGCCTATAATACTAACCATGTATTAGAAAAGCATCAGTCCTCCTCATCCATCCATCCATCCATCCATCCATCCATCCATCCATCCATCTGTCTATGCACCAATCAAGCATCTATGGAGTGCTTATATACCAAGTATCCATGGGACAGTATACAAAACTGATATGCCTTGGCCCTCACGGGTCGTCTGTGAGAGAGATAACATGTAGATATTTAGGGCACAGAGTGCTAGGAAACTGCCAACATCACAAAATTAAAACAGTCCTGTTAGTGGGGCCTTGAGAATGGAGTGGACGGTGGATGATTTTGTAGAGGCAGGTGCTACAGAGAGAGGTAGGCAAGGGCTGGAATCTCCCAGGCCAGAGCCATGTTAAGGACTTGAGAGTTGTTTTGGAAACATCACTAATCACCTAGAGGAGTGATTTGAACTCTTTGCCCATTAGAAAGACTCCTCTGGCTGCACAATGGGTGGTTGGAATAGGGCACATCCGAAAGCAGAGGTTCAGGTGAGCCTATAAAGTATAGCACAATGTGCTCAGTGTAAAGATGCTGTACCCAAGAGCCCTCACATTATCCCTGTTGGTGTGAACCTCACATCACATCAAATGAGTAGCTTGGCATTTGGCAAGTCTGTGGCCTTCCTAGGGCCTCTTGGCTTAGGACACCCTGCATTATTTCACTTCAACTATCTTCCTATGCTGATTAAACCTGAATCCAGACTTGACCCAACATCGACTAGATCCAAACCCTTACATGTTATGCTGCATCACATCTGACTTTACAGTCTGCTTCCATACTCTCCCAAAAGGCCAGGTGCAATGGTGTGGGTGTAGTCTATCTGCTAAGGTTTATGGGTAGTCTCTTGGTCCCCAATACGGATCATGATGTCAGACATGCAGAACAAACCCATCCTAGTGCAAAGAACCAAGGCACTATGAGATGAAGGAAGGAGAGGCAGACAGATTCAGAGTTATCAAAGTGCTAACAGGGACCTATGGACACAAACATGATCCTGGCATCAGAAAGACCTGATGGGTCTCTATAATTTGGGTCACAATGAGGGACACTTTAAGAAACATTTTAAAATTTTATTGTGTGCCTACATGTGTGAAGGAGGAACATATGTGCCACTGGACATGTGTGGAGGTCAGAGGGAGGTTTGGGGTTTTTTGTTTGTTTGTTTGTTTTTTTGTTGTTGTTGTTAGGATTTGGTTTTCTTCTTCTACCATGTGGGTCCTGGGAATTGAACTCTGGCAATTGGCAGCAAGAGTCTTTGGCAGGTGAACTGTCTCAGTGGCCCACAAGAGGCCTGTATGTGTTAGGACAAGAGAAACATCATCCTAGCTGCAATATGCCTGCTTTATCTAAAGCTAATCTCAAAGAGCCAGGCATACTCCTTCAGCCAAGGCCAGCTGTAAGGCTCCACACAGGACTCCAATGGTTTTGTGATTTGCAGTGTGTGGGGAATCTATGCAGAAAAACAAATAAAAATCAAAGTCACTGTGGAGCAGTCACGGAGTGCTGGTCCAGAAGGCTGCAGATATGGCAACTGGAATCCATACAAAATAATAGAACCTTTAAGAAGCAGGACCAAGAGGAAGGTGTTTGGGGCTTTGTCATCGTTATTATAAATTATTACTGCCTTGTAGGAGTGGATCAGTTTTGTGGAGTCATATTAACTGTCATGAATAAAAGTTGTCAGAAGGTAAGGCTATCCCACGTAAAGTAAGGCTTCCCTGAATGTATACCTGACCTCCTCTGTGTGAGGTTATTTTTCTTTCTCATAAGAATGCTGTCTTAGGGTTTTTATTGCTGTGAAAAGACTACCATGACCAGGGCAACTCTTATAAAGGGAACATTTAATTGGGGTGGCTCACTTACACTTCAGAGGTTCAGTCTATTATTATCATGATGGAGAGCATGGTGGCATGCAGAGAGACATGGTGATAGAGAAGTAGCTGAGAGTCCTACATCTTGACTCAGAGGCAACAGGACTAAGACACTGGGCAGTATCCTGAGCATAGGATACCCCAAAGCCCGCCCCCACAGTGACACACTTCCTCCAAGAAGGCCCCATCCACTCCAACAAAGCCACACCTCCTAATAGTGCCACTCCCTATGAGATTGTGGGAGCCAATTACATTCAAACCACCACAGATGCTGATATTATGCTACTTGGATGCTCTAGTCCCCAGAGCATGAGCCAAATAAACATTTTACAAGTTTCCCAGCTTTGGCTATTTTGTCATGGAAGCACAAAATGGCTGGGCATGGTGACACACGGTAACCCTACCAGCACTTTGGAGGTAGAGGCAGGTGGAGCTTCTGTAGTTCAAAGCCAGCCTGGGCTACATAGTCAGATACAGGTCATCATAGTCAATTATAGTGAATCACTGTTTAAAAATGAAAGAGCTAGATGGATGTGGTGTGGTGCACACTTGCAATCCTAGCAAAGGCAGGTGAATCTCTGAGTTCTAGGACAGCCAGGATTACACAGAGAAACATCATCTTGAAAAATAAAGACCAAAAACAAAACAAAAAAAGAAAAAAACCCCAAACAAACCAAAAAAAGGGAAAAGAAACACAAAATGGGCCAATACAGGAAGGAAGGCAACATCTGATAGGGTGAGATAGGAGACCTTTGTATGATGCCCACTCCTCTATGACCTCTGATCTCATCAACACCAATGCATTTCACAGGAAGAACAGATTTTTTTCGTGATGTAATTACTCATAAAGTCACTTTCCTGCATTCACAGCCTCATTATTTCCACATATCCTTTACAGCCTTTTACCTGGGTTTCAGTCTTTCTGTCTAGCACTTTACAGCAGGCTCCCGTTAGCACCGAAAGCTGTCTACCCACTCAGTTGAGCCTGACTCATGCACCATATGTGCCCCAGTTTATCCATGTGGTTCCAGACACACACATTTCCTTCAGGTCCCCTCCTTAGGCCTCCCAAGTTGCCTGCAGTGGTATCCTGAATTCCCCTAGCAGCTCCGCCATGGCCACCACCCCCTTCTCTGCTCACAGCGCTCAGCTTGCTATAATTAAACAAGCAGGGTTATTTGTGACATCCTGGTTTACACATCAACAAGTTATTTTCTCTGATTTTGCTATGGATGGATTTGCTCTGCTTACATTAAACAAAAACAGCTCACCCAAAAATGCGGAATAAGCAAGGCAGAGGAAACATGGCCCAGCAGCTGCCTCTTTCCCCAGGAGGCAAGACTGTCTTCTTCCCTTTCTTAACTCCTGGCTTTGTGGAGCTGAGCCAGGAAGCCTCAAAGCCAAAGTCAAGAACCTTGACACTTGTTGCATCAGCTTTTCTGAGGGGGAGTTGTGAATGAAAAACCAAAGGAATGATTCCACTCAAGTCTATCTTGGTGAGCCAATGAGTTACTGAGCTTCCTCACAGGGGTGTTGTTGGTAAGGGTTACTTGCAGGATTGTGGTGGACCCTCACGGCATTGTGAAAAATTCCCATGTATGTCAGCTTCCCCCATAGCTGCACAGATGAAGCCCACCACTCTCTAGTTAATTTTCTATCTCCAGAGACCATGCACACAACTAGGAGAGAAGGCAGGAGAGAATGGCTAGACTCTCAGGTGACAGTCTGCTATTTCCCCCCTTCTTCAATAAAGGGACATCAACATGCCAGGTCTTAGGAGAATCTCCTGCAGATAACCAGCTGCTCTGATTAAAATAACAGTGACTATCATGCTCAGAGACTACTATTCTCTGACATTCCGCAGAACAGCCACAGAGGGTCAGAATTTGGAATGGGAAGAGAGAGCTTGAGAAATACAGGTCAAGTGGGAGTTTATTGAGGGTATGTGTGTGTGGAGGGAGTATTCCAGGTTAAAAAGCATAAGGAAGTAGTTGCTCTGGTTAATTTGTCCTTGTTAGCTTTGACTGCCAACTTGGCAGAATCAACTTGCCAGCCTAGAATCACGTGGGAAGAAAGTTTTGACTGAGGAACTGTCTAGATGAAGTTGACCTGTGGATCTGTCTGGGGGGGTGGTGGTTTTGATGTGGGAATGTCTTTCTGTATGCTGTGAATATCATTCTTTAAATAAAGGAGCTGTCTTGGCCCATGACAGGCACCATAGAAAAAGTAGGAGGGGAAATCAGAGCATAGTTAGGAGGAGGGCAGAGTCAGAACAGATCCAGCAAGCCACCTAAGAAGAAGCATGGAAGGAACACAGGTGAGCCACGGGCCACGTGGCAGACAGATTAATGAGAATGGGTTGAGTTAAGATGTAAGACCTAGCTAGCAATGTGCCTAAGCCATAGGCCAAACAACATGAACTTAATATAAGCATCTGAATCATTTTGGGAGGCCTAAGCAGGCAACTAAGGGGTCTGGGACAGCAGGTCTGTGGATCTGGACCTCAGGCCAGACCCGGTCAGAAACCTTATTGTAACAGATGGAATCCCAACGTGGGCCAAATACCCACATAAAGCCTGAAAAAGATTAGAAAGGGCTCTAGAGCACAGAAGCTAAGCCAAAGCAGCTTCCAAATTGTGTATCTGAAGCGGGTCACTGTACAGAGATAGTGTGGCATTCAGGCCACATTCAAAATGGCGACTGTGGACTGGAGGCAGGGAGCATAAGCTGCAACCAGGCGGTTCCTGAAGTCTCACAGAAAACTTGGTAGCATGTGATTGATTTATGGTTTATGTTTATATTGAACAAAAATGAAACAGAGTCAAAGATGGTTTCTCAGTGCAGCATTTCTTGAGTCTGTTCTGTTTGCTGGCAGCGACCCCTTTAAGAGAACTTAGTGATTCAGCTTTATCTGCAAAAACTATGTGGTTCTTTAAGAGAGTGTGAGTATTTTAAAAGCTCTTCTGGTTGGAAGATGATTAAGGATTCACAATAAAACAGATTCAGATGGGAAAAAACCTGTAAATGGGTTACAGTGTGTGTAAAATGTACATGGGCTTCAGAGAGAAAAGAAAGGGTAGAGTAAATCCCTAAAAAAGGAGAAATAGAGTAATAAGAATATAATAAGCCATGTAAAGATGGAAAATAGGCACAGAATCTGGATTATGGTTATTACTGTGTTTTCTTTTAATTTCTTAACTGTCAATGAGCTAACTGCAGAAAGACAATGTATTGCAAAGGCTACAATTTAAACAAGAATATGTAGTAGGAGGTTTCTGACCCAGACTTTCGGACCTAGCCTCAAGGTTTAGACCAGCAGACCCACAGACCTGTAGAGACACACAGATGTGTACAATAGTTTTAGGCTGATTGGCCTAAGGCCCAGGCATATAACTTGCTAACTCTTTACCTTTAAACTAACCCGTGACTCTTACCTCGTTCAGCCATGCAGCTCGGTACCTTTTCTCAGAGCAGTATAGTTGTCCTCTGCTTCTTCTGGCTTCTCTCTGGCATTCTGCTCTGTTCTGCCTTTTCCTAGAGTCTTCTTAGTTTGGTAGCCCCACCCACACTTCCTGTCTGCTTTTGGCCAATCAGTGCTTTTTATTAAGCCAGTGGGTGGGACAATTATTTACAATGGAACAACATAATCACCCCACAAGAATATATATATTTAAATAAATATATATTTATTATATATATTTATATATGTATATATTTAAAGGTATCTTGATTTTGAAATTTGTGTCTAAGAATTTATTGCTTTGGAAGAGTTCTGCTTTTGTTTCCACAGAAGAACAGAACCTATGGATTGTTTCCAGGCAAATAGGGTTTCATCAACCAAGACCCCCTTAAAAAAACCTCTGATAGGAAGAGATGGTCGTATCAGCTTTAGGGCTATAGACTAAGATGATCCAGTCTCAAGAACCCATGAGATTGTCAACGCCCCTTAATCAGCAGGGAGTAGTAATGGAAAACTATGCCCAAATTCCCCAAATATTGTTTATAAATGTTTGTTTTCATTATAAATGGTTAATGGTCATGGTTAATCTCTTTCTAAGAAGAAAAGGCGGATATGGTATATGAGTGATTTTAAAAATTAGATTATTGAATTTAATTAGATCAGGAAATCAGTTGTTAATCTCAAAATATTTTGCATTGATGTGGACTTTGGTTTACTGATACAAATTTTAGGTCAATTTTGTTACACTGTATGTATTTTTCTACTCTTGTTTAAGGTATGATGTTTATGTAACTGATTTAAAATTCTAATGTATAATTAAGAAATGCAGGTTAATAGTCATCCACGATAACCAAACTTACGTTAGTTAGGATTTTTAGTTATAGAAAGATATATTTCAATTAGATAGGTAATCTTCAAAGACTTACAGAATATGGCATTTAAAATATTTTAAGAACTTGGACTTTTCTGGACAGTGAGACAGATCTGCTCCTGGCAGCACCAATCTACTTTAAGAGAAAAATGGGCAATGAAGAAACTCCATATGGATTTTACTTTCTTTGTGGAAGTGGTTAGCCACTGGACAAGAACCTGTTTTGTATTGACTGCTTGACATTTGCTATTTAAACTGAACATGCAGGTTCCTT
The DNA here is from genome assembly GCA_033318265.1 of Phyllotis vaccarum. NCBI lineage: Eukaryota > Metazoa > Chordata > Mammalia > Rodentia > Cricetidae > Phyllotis > Phyllotis vaccarum. The sequence continues at coordinate 50,638,402 of JARWLC010000006.1, forward strand.
ACAAAAATGATCTCTGAGCTTTGGCAGAACAAGCCAAGATAGTCCTTCAGGTTCCTGCTTTGCAGAGAAAAATGTCAGACATTCTTCAGGACTCAAGGAAAGGCGACTGAAGAACTGTGTCAGAATGGGCAGAGCAGATTTCTGTTTCACTGCAATGAAAAGAGACTCTGGGCCTGTAGGCTGAAGATGGATGCCCCAACTTTGTAAAGGAACTTTGGGTGACTGTCCAGGTAGATAGGTGTCATCTCTGTCATTTCTAGATTTTGGATGTTGCTTGCACTTCCTGTTCACTTGGGTAAATATTATATCCTTCTGTGGTCTTTGATGTGGTTGAAGATTAGATAGTTATAGTTTTTCTTGGTTATTTTAAAGTATATTGGATATGAAACTTTATATTTACAATGATAAGGTAGATGATAGAGTATTTTCTTTAATTTTGCTAAATACAAATATACTAGATATTGTAACTGTAATTCTTGCTTGATAGCTATTTTGTTATATGTAATTTTGCTATGTTAAAATTGAAACCTTTCTTTTTGATTAGACAGAAATGGGGATTTGAGGTAGGAATGTCTTTCTGTATGCTGTGAATATCAATCATTAAATAAAGGAGCTGTCTTGGCCCATAACAGGCACCATAGAAAAAGTAGGAGGGGAAATCAGAGCATAGTTAGGAGGAGGGCGGAGTCAGAACAGACTGACCCAGCCACCAAAAGAAGAAACATGTAAGGAACACAAGTGAGCCACAGGCCATGTGGCAGACAGATTAATGAGAATGGGTTGAGTTAAGATGAAAGAGGTAGTTAGCAATGTGCCTGAGCCATCGGCCAAACACCATGATAAAATATAAGCATCTGAATCATTTGGGGGGCCTAAGCAGCAGCAGGCAGCTAAGGGCTCTGAGGCAGCAGGTCTGTGGATCTGAACCTCTGGCTGGACTGGGTTGGTCGAGGGATTCTCTTGGCTGTTAATTTAGGAAGAACCAGCCTATTTTGGGCAGCACCATTCCCTAGTTTTAGGTCCTGGATTATATCAAAGAGGGCTATCTGAATACCAAACAAGCAAAGGTTGGTGCCTTTGTTCCTCTTTGCTCTTGCCTGCGATGTAATGTGACTGAGTTTCTGTTTGAATTGCTCTCTCTGATGGACTGTGATCTAGAGCTGTAAGTGGAAGAAACCCTTTCTCCCCATAGCTGCATTTTGTTGGGGTGTTTTATCACAGCATCAGCAATGAAGCTAGAAAGGAAGTAAATGTGGGATTCCCTAAATGATGTGTCCTTCCTGGGGCACTCTGATTGGTGATTAGCACACTCACCACCTGTTGTTTCTCTTCTTCTCTTTTGGGGAGCACGCCACACAGCTCCCAAATAAATCACACATGGAATCTTATTGTTTATGAATGCCTGGACTTAGCTTGGCTTGTTTCTTACCAACCTTTCTTCAATTATCCCTTCTACCCTTTGCTTCCAGAGTTTTTCCTGTTCTTAATTCTGTGATCTCACTTTCACTCTTATTCCGTGGCTGGCTGTGTGGTTGGGTGGCTGGTCCCCTTATGTCGCCTCCTTCTCTGGCTGCTACTCCTTTTTCTTTCCCCAGATTTTTCCTTTCATTTATTCTGTCTGCCTGCTTGCCCTGCCAATCCTTTCTTCTGCCTCGCTATTGACCATTCAACTTTTTATTAGACCATCAGGTGTTTTAGGGAGGCACAGTAACACAGCTTCACCGAGGTAAACAAATGCAACATAAACAAAAGTCACACCTTACAATAATATTTTTCAACCATGACCTGCTACATCAGCAGGCAAAGTTGTGGGGTTGCTGGGATGCACTGCCTCTATCTTGGTTACAAATCTTCCTTAACGAGCCTTGCTTGAGTCTTTCCTCCCGGTGTACCCTATTCTAGTCACCCATTCTGCAGCTAGAGGGGCTTTGTATCACTCCTCTGAGTAGTTAGCCCTGACCTCAAGAGAATCCCCAACTTGATTATTATTATTACTATTATTTATTTTTCTCCCATGTGTTACATCTGGGCCAGAGTTTGCACACCCTCCGGTTCCCTGTCTTTTCCCCACTTCCCCTCTCATCCGGATCCTCCACCCGTCTGTTTCCCCTCATAAAAGAGCTGGCCTCCGAGGGACATTAACAAACATGTAATATGCTACAATAATACTGGGTACAGACCATTATATCGCAGCTGGACAAAGCAACCAGTAGGAGGAAAAGGGTCTCAGAATCAGATTTTAAAAAAAAGACAGGGACAGCTCCTACCTCTGCTGTTAGGAGTCCCACAGGAACACCAAGCCACTCAGACATTACACACACACACACACACACACACACACACACACACACACACACACACACACACACACACACTCGTTACTTTGAGGACCTAGGTCAGATTCCTTATTTCTGAGAGCCCTCATGAGTCCTGGTCAGTTGGAGAACTGCCATCTTAAAGCTCCTGCCCCTGCTAACCTCTGTCGGGTAGTCTTACTCCTCACCTTAGCCCTTCTCCCACTTTCCCTTTGGAGTCATCCTGCCTCCTGAGGCATGCCATGGGTCCCCAGGTACTGTCTGAGATACCTGGAGAAACTCAGACAAGCTTTTCAGCACCACCCCCCTTAACAGTGACAACCAAGATAATCCCCTCCAGAACACATCAAGCGTCTCTCATATGCCTCACTTCCCAGTAGCTTCCTCAATTACATTTTTGCAGAAAACAGTTTGGTAAAGGGCTTGAGGCTCTTCCTTCCTGTATGTGGGGGACTGCAGTGATGAGCTAACGTAGTAGAGAACTGAGTTTTTCTGCGGTTATCTAAACATTCGCCCCCAGATCTAAGAAAAGGACTTTTGGAGAGAAAGAAATTGAAGACAGGGACTATCTTAAAAATTTTTTTAATGGGAAAAGTTGGCTTGAGTCAGTTTTGCTGGTGTTTCCCTCTATGTCAAATCATACTATATAGCTGTAAAAATATACACACTGACTTTGATTTGTAACATTTTTACTATTACAAAATTCCTTTTTATGCTTTTTAATCTTATTTTTATTTTATATGTATGAGTGTCTGCCTGCATATATGTCTACATATGCACCACATGTGTGTCTGATACCTGTTTAGGCCAGGGGAGGATGTAGATGCCCTGGAACTGGAGTTACAGATGGTTATGAGCAGTTGTGTAGGTGCTGGGAATTGAACCTGGGTCCTTTTCAGGATCAGCAATCATTTGGCCATCTCTCTACTTCTTTATTATGAAATTAGAGCAAATTAATATTAGTCTATGTTTGTTTTTCTTAGGCACAGTTCTTATTGGTTTGTGAACTAAAGGTAGGGGCCAGAGAGATGGCTCAAAGTTTAAGAGGTCTTGAGGTTCTTGCAGAGAACCCAAGCTCAGTTCCCAGCATCATATAGTAGCTTACAGTTGTCTGTAATTCCAGTTCCAGAGCATCAGGAGTAGTCTTCTAGTCTCCATAGGCACCTGGCACATAAACTTACTTCTTTACATGCATGCAGGCAAAACACTCACACACATAAAATAAAAATAAATGTGTGAGTAGGATTATGTTGCATTGTAAATATTTGTTCCTCCTACTGGTTTAATAAAATGCTGATTGGCCAGAAAGAAGACAGGAAGTGTGGGCAGTGCTACCAGACTAAGAAAACTCTTGGAACAGGAAGAACAAAGCAAAGACAGGGAGAGATGCCAGCAGAGAGAGAGGAAAGGAAGCCAGGATGCTGCTCTGAGAAAAGGTACCAAAGTTCATGGCTAAACAGATTAATGGAAATGGGCTGAGTTAAGAAGAAAGAGCTAGCTACCAATATAGCTGAACTATAGGCCAATCTGCATGAAACTAATATAAGCTTTGTGTGTTTCTTTGGGACTGCTGGTTCAGATCTTGGGGCTAGTCCAGGCTTCAAACTATTTACTACAAATATGTGGATTTTTTGTATGCTTTTGAAGAGCATGAAAAGTAAATGTCAGGTCAGGATGTTGGTCAGTTGGTAGAGGGATGACCCAGCCTGCACAAAGTCTGGTATTTGATGTCAGGTGCTGCATGTGACAGGGTGTGGTAGCACATGCCTATAATCCCAGATGGTTTAGCAAAGGAAAAAGCAAGCTTTTATTTATTGCTCGGGTGGGCTAACATTTGGTAATTGGCCATTAGGTAAGGGCATCCATTATAGCCTTGGATAAAACATTTTATTTGTGTATTTTTAACGTTTTGGTGTAAGTGTGTGCGTGTGCAGATACACATGCATGTATATGTGCTTGTGGAAGCCAGAGGTAGATGTTAGATGTTTTAAGTTGTTCTACAGCTTGTTTTGAGACAGTATTTGTCCTTGAACCTGGAACTTACCCACTTGTCAAGATGACTGTCCAGCAAGCTCTAGGCATTGTCCTGCCTCTGCCTCCTGGAACCAGGGTGACAGGTGTGTGCTGCAGCACCTGGTTGCCCTGGCACTGGAGGTCTGAAGGTAGGTCCTCATGTTCACATGGCAAGCTTTGCTTTACCAACTGAGCCATCCCCTGAACCTGAACAAAACATTTTAATTGGTCAACATGTCTAAACACAGAACTGAATAGAGCAATTCTAAGGTTGAAGCAGCCAAGGAAGGCGATGTATAAAGAGAAGGAAGTTAAGCCTTTTATTCTATTATCTTACCTTATGGTAGCAAGAGCTATTTTTAAGTTTTTTGCAAAATAACTCAGTCATCTGTTGTTAGAGCACATGCATCAGGGGTAGTGTTGTTTGCAAGCTAGTAGAAAGCTAAGATTGTACAGTGCAGCTGTGTGACCTCCAAAATTGATTTTCTAAAGTCTGCTAAAATAAGGGAGGCTTGAGGGCTTATTTAGGATCTTTTTGGTATCAACTCCTCCTCCTTACTGGTTCTTGTTTGGCATTTGTACAACCACGTCAAGCCTCACAAGTTATAGTCATGAGAAGCTCTTGGTTTATACACATTTCAGCCTTGTGGCCTAATCCGGTGTTTTAATGGCAAAGCTGTTGAAAGCATGCTTTCAATGGGCCATGGGTTAAAGGCTCAGAGTTTGTCTTCTGTCTCTTCATTGTGATCTTTACCTGTTTCAAGACTGCTGGCCTTCCGCTCTGGCTCCTGATTCATGCTGTCATAACTTTTCATAGGGAGGGCACAAGCACATGCTCATGTTGATGGGTAAACTATCTTAGGCTGGACAGTAGTGCCTGGAACCATCGTCACTGAGAACTTGTTAGAAATAGAGATGCTTGCCCCAGTTCAGGCTCATCAAGTCACAAACTCTTAGGTAGAACTGGCAATATCTATTTTCCAGATGTAGACAATTCTGTGACAGGGAGTTTTCCTACCACTCTGGGAAGTCTGAGGAACAATGGGATAGGCGATTCCTCTCATGGTCATCTAAAGAGACAAGCCAGGGCTGCCATAGGCAGTCATGCTGAGTTGGAACATTTGCTTTTGCCCTTTGAGAAAAGGAGGCCTGTTTGTGGACAAAGCTGGTGGTAAATGTCCACTGCTTTCTATTCTACAGGAGTCAGAACATCCATTCAGTCCCTCCCTCCCCCTCCCTCCCCCTCCCCCTCCCTCCCTCCCCCTCCCTCCCTCCCCCTCCCTCCCTCCCTCCACCTCCCCCTCCCTCCCTTCCCCTCCCTTCCTCCCCTTTGTATATGTAGTGTGTTTACATATTTTTTCTGGAGTACTTACAAAAACAGTTATAATTCTAAGAGTTTCTTAGTTGAGCTGGTATTTTTTTTTCTTCTGTGAGTTGTTCCCTCACTGGGATGTGTCTTTCCTACCAATGTATAGACTTAGTAAAGTTTCTGACATATATTTTATAACTACTGAAAAATTTACAATTTTATTTGTCTCTGTCTTTTATTTTGAATTGTTTGGAGTGGGCTTTGCAGCACACACATTTTAAATTATACAAAGATAAACTTTCTGACCTTTATGGTGCTTGGATTTTATGCTTAGGAAAATCATCCCTTGCCAACTAAAAAGCAAGCAACTATTCTACTGCAATTATTTTATGGTTTTATTCATTGCTTTTTAAAGCATTGGATCTTAGCCTGGAAATCATTCCTACCTGTGATATAAAAAGGGTAATGTATATTTTTTGCAAATAGATAATCAACTTTCCAAGTTTTAAACAATGCAGTACATCTTAGCTTCTTTTTCTGTTGATGTAATAGCATATTATGACCAATGCAACTTGAGAGAGAAAGCGTTTGGTTTAGCTCAAGGTTGCAGGAACTTGGAGCAGCTGGACCCATTGCCTCTGCTGTCAAGGAACAGGGGAAATGAATTCATGCTAGTGCTCAATTCACAGTTTCCATTTTATACAGTTCACAATTCCCTGACCGGGGATGCTTGCACCCACAGCTAAGATGGATCTTCCCATATCAATATTACGCCCATTTTATCTCCCAGGTGAACCCTGATTTTGTCAAGTTGACAGTTAACACTAAAATGAGTTTCTTGTTGGGTACAGCATTTTTCATCTACTCATATTAAGTACCGTCTTTGTCATCTATCGAATTCTAGACTCTAATTCACCTTGTAGTGCTTTCATTTCAGAATAATATTCCACTAGTCTGCAATTTCCCATAGGGTTAAGTGTCTGTTAGGGATTTTAAAAACTGAATTGTCTTCTGCATCTGTTTTTCCAGATGAAATAGAGGGTCAGCTTTTAAAATTCCATAAAGATTGGTACTAAACACAGACAGATTTGTAGGAGAGGACCAGACAGTGTGACAAATTTGAATCCATATCCAGAACGTAGACACCTATTTGTTCATTCTTCCTAAGAAAATGCTAATTTTCCTTGGGAAAGTCTTACCCATTTTTTGTTAGCTACCATTAGGTATTTCAAATACTTTTTATTGTTGCTAATGTTTGTTTTTAATGCACTACTCATGGGCTAGTGCTACAGTAAAGGGAATCTATTCACTTTGACATGTTATCTTGCTGACTTTTGCTATTATTTTCTATGAGTTTTCTGTTGACTACCTTGATTTCCTAGGTAGGGCACCATATCCCAATTGTTAGTCTGCATACATTTGAAGAACTAGATTCTCAACTAATTCTACTTTTTAAAACTTCCGTTTTTAGTGCCTAATTTTATCTTTATTAGTTACTTTCTTAAATTTTCCTGAGATAAGCTTTCTTCTTGTTCCTAAGTTCTGGAGTTAGGTGACTTTTTACTTGGTTTGCAATTTTAAAATAAAAAAAAATCATAGTGTGTGTGTACATGTGTGTGTACATGTGTGTGTATGTATGTTGTATGTGTGCGTGTCTCTGTGTGTGTATGTGCATGCATGTGTGTGTACGTGTGTGTATTTATGTGTATGTTTTTGTGTATGCGCACGCACATGAACATGTGTGCGTGCACACACATTTGCATGTGTGTGCATGTATGTGTGCATGCACATGTGTGTGCATATGTGTGTGTGCATGTGTGTATATGTGTGTGTGGGGGTGCATACATGTATGTGTGTGTGTATGTGCATGGGTACATGCATGTGCATGTGTGTGTGTGTGTGTGTTAAGGGTACACCACACGGTACCAATGGAAATGAGAGAACAACATGTAGGACTCACTTCATTCCTTCCCTGGAGTTAAACTCAGGTCAGTAGGCTTGGTGGAAAGTGCTAAATTTAACCTAAGCATGAACCATCTTGCCAACTCCACAATGTTATTTTCTGAGAAGTGAATTTGAACTTCTGAAGTTTCAACAGGATTCTGCTCTGGCGATATGCCATGGGGTTTACTGCAGAGCATTCCCACTTCTCTTCACATCTGTGTTTTCTACCATCCTTCCTCATTCTTAGCTTTCCTTTGAACGTTTCCAGTGTAAATAGTATCACACTAGAATTTTCTTTCTGCAATGGACTCTTTTCACTCACCAGTGAATCATGTGACACATATTTAGATTGTTGCATATCTAGTTCATTCATTTTAGCTATCATTGCAGGAATGTGTTCAATGCCTCCACCCTCCTGTGGATAGATATTGAAATTGGGAGTTCTTTTGCTATCAGCAGCAGGTACTTCAGAGAATGCAGTATGCACATGTTTTTTTCTGGCCATGATACATCAATAAAAATTAGAGAGAAACCTATTGGGCCAGCAGCATGGGAGACAGTGGCAGTAACGTACAGATTGCTCAGTGGCATTGTGTTTTTAAGAGACATTTATGAATGATATGCTGTGTGGCAATTTATTACAATGGTCTGGTGCTTTCTAGCTCCAGCTGCCCATTAGAATTGTCTAGGGATATGTTTTTAAAAATTCTTTTCTCTGAATCTGCTCCAGATCAGCTAAATCAGAATCTTTGAAGCTGGGGTTCAACATCAGTGTTTTTTATAAATCTCAATCGTTCAAATGTCTGGCTTGCTTTGGAAACCACTGGTCTTGAAATTCATTTTGATCACCTCAGTTCTATTCTATAAGCACGGTGATTTTGGGTTGAGGGGTTTCAATTTAGATCCACTGCATTATTTGCAATAATAAAAATACAATATAGGCAAAAATTATTTTTTAACCAGGCTGGAGAGATGGCTCAGCAGTTAAGAGCACACACCACAGATGACTGGGCCCAATACCCAATGCCTCAGATCTTTTGTGGGACAGAATCTGTTTCTCATTTGTAAAGCCAATCTTCCTTGGGGAAAGCTGGCTGCTCTTAGGGCAGAGAAGGAAAGAAAAATTTATCTACTTTATTGTTTAAAGGAACAAGGGACGGAGGGCACCTATCAAAACTCTGCTGAATAAAGTGTCTTAATACATTCATTTAAAAGATGAGGTGGACTTTAAACAAATATTAGGCCACATTAACTTGCCAAGAGGGCAAAAAGGACTCCTGACCCTCCTGGATTAATGATGTTATCTTTGCTGTTTCAATTAACATGCCAAGTGTGGGAGAGCAAGTCATGGAAATCCAGCCACCCTTAGCAGAAAGGCTGCTGCCAAGCCAGGAGCAGCCAGCTGTGGACGGGCTCCCAGGCTCCCGAGATGCCTTGGGGCAATGGCTTTATACCCTGTCTCTCCTCTTTTGTAGCAACAGTGCTGACTGCAGGTAGATGCTTATCGCTGCTGTTATGGGGTATAGGGGAGGTTGGCATCATTATATACCACAAACTCTCAATGGAATTGAGCGTCAGTGGCCTAAGGCAGCTCCCACCCCCCCCTCCCGTGTTTACACACTGGGGTTACAGAGTCATTTAATCAGCCTTCACTTCTGCCTCTCATCCACGTCTGCCTCTCTGGCAATCTGAAATTCCTCTGTGACTTCTAACTGAAGCCCTAGGGGAGAGGGCCATGAGGTCCAGGGCTTGGTGGATGCGTACGCTTGAGTTTCTAACACTGTCCTTCTGTATGGTATGGTAGGATGACAAATGACTCCCAGGATATCAGCTACTATCCCCAGGAACCTGTACATGGTGTCTTCATAGAACTTTAAAAGAATAGAAGGAGAAGGATAGAATCTCAGTGAACTATGATACACCTTTCTCTGATGGCCAGTGAGTTCTATATAGTCACATCAATCACGGATGTGTATGTCAAATGAAAGATGTGAAATTGTGTCAGGGGGCAAAGGAGACAAACAGAGAACTGGAGGATTGAGAAAGCAGAGGGTCAGAAGGAACTGGACTGGAGCAGGGGAAATGTTCGACATAAAACAGAGACTATTATATAAAGGTATAAGAATGAATCAGGGGCTGGGGACTGGCCCAGTTGCTAAAGAGTTTTCTGTGTAATCGCGAGGACCCAAATTCAGATCCCTAGCATCTATGTAAAAAGATGTGGTGGCAGAGACAGGTGGATTCCTGGAGCTCTCTGCCCTTCCACTCTACATGAAAGGTGGACGCTGGGTTCTGTGGGAGATTCTGTCTCAAAGCATAAGGTGGAGAGAAAGAGAGGGAAACACCTGATGTTGACCTCTGGCCTCCAGCACATACATGTATGTACCTGCATGCACACGGGCATGTAGATACCCAGATATTTATCACGTATACATACACTATATATTCACATATGTATATATCATTTTGGAAATTGCCAACAAGGTCTTCAAGGAGAACTCTAAAAGTCATGGGTATAGGGCATCAGAGAGCGACTGTCATCCAAAGGAGGCAGCAGGACCCCAAGGTGGAGTCTTGCATACTGCAGCTCAAAAAACAGCGCCCAAAGTGTGGAGCTTTGCTGTGAAAGTACTTTGAACTAAAAGGCATTGGAAGACCTTGGAGCCGGTCTCAGAGACAAAGCCTTCCTGACCTGTCTTCCCCCCTCTCTCATTTTCCCACTAAAGTGAGTCATAGACTAGGATTCCTCTTGGTTGAGGTGGGTCATAGAAAAAAAATAACCCTTTCTCCCTAAAGTCAGCTCCACCAGAATGATTGCTTTCTAACCCTTGTCTCCCTTAGTGCTTTTCTGTCTGGCCATAAAGAGATTCTGGTCTGGTAGGAAGTCATTGTGCTGCTTGGTTTGCATCAACTTGAAGCAAACCTAGACATTCCTGGGAAGAGGGATTCTTACATGAAAAGATGTGTCTGTATGACTGACCTGTAGGTGAGTACATAGGCCATTTTCTTGATTAATGATGGGTAGGGGAGGGCCCATCCCACTCTGGGTGGTACCATCCCTGGGCAGTACACCTGAGGATAAGAAAGCAAGCTGAGGAAACTGGGAAACAAACCAGAAAGCAGCTTCCCCTCTGTGATGTCTGCTTCCATTTCTACTTCCGGGTTCCTGCCTCAAATTCCTGCCCAGGCTTTCTTCCATGATGTGATGTGGAACTGTAAGCTGCAATAAATCCTTTCCTCTCCAGATTGCTTTGGTGATAGTGTTTTGTTACTAGAATACTAACCCTAAGACTGTGAAAGACGGTCATTCCAGAGGGCTCATGACCCACTGGGGAGGAAGAAGTTTTACCACAGGAAGTGCAGAAGAATCAGATAGAGTGGGCCTACTGGGCATTTCCTTTCAGATTATTTTCCATTACAGCACATCCTTCTTGCTCAACTAATCATATTTCTATACAACTGTCCCTCGGCTTTGTTTTTAACCTAAATGTATTGAACCTTGTCTTAAATTCTTAATTCTAAAGTTATCTGTGCCATCTAAAACTATGACTAAGTATTTTTAAAGCATTTTAAATTTATTTTCTGCGTATATTCATCTATGTGATGTACATATGTATATGTGTTTACGTGTATATGGATGTATATGAATGCATGTCTAGAGAACTGAAATTGACTTTGTGAAGTTATGCGTCACTTGGTCATGGTCCACATTACTTACTGAGGCAGGATTTCTCCCTGAACCCAGAATTTATGACTGTCTAGCTAGCCAACCAGCCCTACGGTTCTCTTGACCTGCCCTGAGAACTGGGCTTGCAGGCGGGCTAACAGCCCCTGTGGCTTTTCCGTGATTGTAGGGATCCAGAATTCCTTAACCCACAAGTGCTTTATTCAATAAGCCATCTCCCCTGCCTACTGTTCTCTTGTAAACCCATGTTTTGTTAGCAGAGCATGGGCTGTGACCCTGGAGAAGGTGAGAAAAGGGACCAAGAGTGGTGTGCTTAGGAATAGCAGGAACTGCCAGTGGATAAAAGAGATAAGTCCTAGATGTTCCCTTGGAGCCTCCAGAGAGGACTTGTCTCTAATTACACCGCGATTTCAACCCAGAGGCATGGGTTTGGACATCTGGCCTGTAGAATTATTAGAGAATGAATCTCCATATTTTAGGCCACCAAATCTGTGGCAATTTGTTATAGCAGCCTTACAAAATTGAATACATTTGTAATATGGCTGAGAAATAATGGCATACGTTGTTCATTCATTTGACAAACATTTGCTATAAAGCAACTACATTGGAACCAAAAAGGCAGACGGGAGAGAGAACATTCGTGGTCCCTCCCTCTAGCAGATGCAAATGTTTTAAATATGCACATTTTTCCCAAGGAAATTTCAGACTCTGAACTATGTTGGGTAGAGAGGCCTATACTACAAAAATTGAGAATCCTTGTAAATATTAATTATGAAAGTTTCTTCTTGAGCTACGTGACTCTTCCACAAAAAACCCAAGGTATGAAACGACATGAAGCAAAAGCCGTCATTTGCTCTCCTGGAAGCATAAACGGGGTGATCTGAATATTGACTCTTCTTGGCCAGACTTTAGAGACCGTTTATTTTCACAAGTGCTTGCAAGGCACTTGGTATAAGCCAGTCGCCATTAAGCCTATGGGGAGACCACGGAGCAAAGCAGACCCCACATTCCTGCTCTCCTGAAGCCTTTGTTCTAGCAAAGGGGGGGGAAAAAAAGAGACAAATCAGTTTTTGGCAGTTCAGACGGCATTGATGGGGAGGCGAAGGTGGTGAGGCTGGTGGTCGGCTTTGGGGATGTGATTTCTTGATGGACTGGTCAGAGACGCTCTGCTCAGGTGGGCTGGGACCTGAAGGAAGAGAAGAATGAACCATTCAAAATCAACAGGACAAGAGAGTTCCAGGTGGAAAGAAAGACAAAACCTTGGTGAGTCCAGCGAGTGGCAAACTGGCTTAGCTTTGCTGGTCAAGGGATTAGCAACCAACAGAGGAAGGCCACCCCAGTGACAGGTATTGGTCACCTTCCTTCCACAAGGGAAGGTTGTTATCATAACCCTTGTGAAAGTTTTCTTGGAGAAAGAAGATACACATGGGTGCACGTGAACATATGCACATACATGTATTCACAGTGACAAAAGACTAACACAATTCAGAAAGCAAGACAGGGCTTGAATTTTTAGGCCAATATAAGGAAATACTGAATTGGCTTGATACAAGGGGTAGGCAGGCTAACGTCAGGTGGGCAGATTTATTAGATTTTAGGGTTTTGGTTTTTGAAATGGGACTTCCACACTTTTTCCAATTTACCTGTTAAACATTTATTCACTGGCAATATGACACTGCTAACATTTTAGAGTGTGAGGCCAGCTTCTTAGAGAAGAACATCGAAGTGGTATTCCTTAGCTTTGGCTTGGCTTTAGCCAATCACAGTGATCCAGAGAAGAGTGTGAAAAATGTTGATCCCTGGAGGGGCTGGACCAGCAGAAATGAGATTTCCAGGGCCCTGGCCCCCTGAAATACTGTTAGGATACTGTGCCCAGCAATTTGAAGGTAATAAAACTCTGATTCAATTCCACAAATGGAGAACAACTGAGAGGTAATAGACCATGCTTCTAGCAGAACAGGCCTGAGCCTGAGTCTCACCTGTCTCCTCACTCTGTGACTTTGGGAGCGTTGCTCTTCCCACCTCAGTGTCTGTGGTGGGGTGAAGTGCAGCTCCAAACTCATGCCCACCCAGAACCTCAGACTGTGACCCTATGCTGGACCCACTTAGTTAAGATGAGACAGTGCTGGATTAAGGTGAGTCATTCATTCAATGGCTTGTGTCTTACATAAGAAAGGAAGAGACTTAGATGCAGAATCACAGACTGACCCACAGGGAAGAGGAGTGATAACAGCTGGGAGCCAAGCATACCTATCAGCTTTCTGATGCTATGACTAAATGTCCTGGAAAATCGATCTAATAAAGCAGCCTTGGAGGTTTTATTCCATGGTGAATGGGCACAGCGCAACATGGCAAGGGCATACAGAGAAGGATGCTACTCAACTCATGGCAGCTGGCAAATGAACACACACAACACAGAGAGTGGGGCAGAGGGAGAGGTGGGGGGAATGCTAGCCCTCCAATGTCCCTTTCAATCCAGTGACCTACTTTCCTTCCACTAAGTCCTGGTCTCTAAAGGTTCTGGTATCTCCCAACAGCACCATAGCCTGAGGGCCAGGCCTTCATTCAGCACATGGGCCTTTGGGTGATGTATAAGAAGCTATGACAAGGGATGGAGGGAATCTCCCCTCATAGCTTCAATGGGCCCTTCTGATCTCCATCTTGGATTTCTAGCTCCTAGGACCTGGGAGAACACATGTTTTAGGCCACGATACTGTCTTAGTTTGCATCCTATTGATGAGATGGAACATCAAACCTAAAAGCCACTTGGACAGGAAAGGGTTAATTCCTCTTACATATCCTCACCACAGTCTATCATGAAGGGAAGTCAGGGCAGGATATGCTGGAGAGATGGCTTGGTGCTTAACAGCCCTGGCTGCTCTTCCAGAGATCCCAGGTTCTATTCCCAACACCCCCACGGCAGCTCACAACTGACTCTAATTCCAGTTACAGGGGATCCAGTGTCTTCTTCTGACCTCAGTGGGTCCTGCAGGCATGTGGTGGACAGACATACATGCAAACAAAATACTACACACATAGAATAATAAAATAAAGGTAATTTTAAAAATGAAAGGAGAAAGAAGAGAAAGAAAACTATTAATCAGAGGTGGAGGTATACGCCTCTTATCTCACTCTCTAGAGCAAGAAGCAGGTGAATTTCTGATTTTGAGGCCAGCCTGGTCTATATAGTAAGTTCCAGGATAGCCAGGGCTACATAGAAACCATTTCTTGAAAAATCAATACATAATAATAAACTTATTATTATATGAATATAACATGGACTTATGTACTGATGAGAAATTAAGGTGCAGTAAGGAATAGAGGGGAAGGAAAAGAGAGACCATAGGCTGTGGTGTGTGTGTCTGTGTGTGTGTGTGTCTGTGTGTATGTGTGTCTGTGTGCACACATATGAAGGCTGGAAGTCAACCTTAGGCATCATGCCTCAAGTACAGCCCACCTTGTATTTAGAAGCAGGATCTTTCATTGGCCTGGAGCTTGTCAATTGACTGGATGGTCAGTGGGTCCTAGAGATCCATGTGACTCCACTTCCCCAATGCTGGAGTTACAAATACATGTTAGCACATCTGGATTTTACATATACATTCTGGGCATTGAACTCAGATCCTTACGCTTGAACAGTGAGCATTTTACTGACTAAGCTATCTCACTAGCCCCATAAGCTATTTTTAAGTAAGGTGGTTAGGGGACAGGGGGCTCTTTGGAAAGCTGACTAGTAGATAAGGACCTAAAAATCAAGTGGATGGCATTAGTTAGCCTTATTAGTGTTATTACTTCGGTTGTTATTATGAAGCAGTTAAGTGTAATATACAACGTGTTCCAGTCCATCTTTTGTGCACACAGGATGCTGTGGTCGTCCCCAAGGAAGGAAATGAGTCTTAGAGTATGTCCTCACCAAAACTAAGGGTTTGGTCCTCAGTGTGACCGAACTGTAAAGTGGTGGCATTTTTAGGAGATGGAGACTCCACCATCATCAAAGAGTTGCTGCTCCTCACAACAGTGAGTTAACTGTAGTAAGAGTGGCTTTTATAAAGTCAGATGAACCACATCCATTGTCTCTTGCTTCACGATCTCTGTTCACATCCCATTCCCCACTTCCTCATCGATTCTACTGAGGCCATCACCGGAAAGCCAGATAGACACCAGTGCTACGTTCCTAAATCTACAGCATCAGGATTTTAATAAACTGTTTTCTCGTATAAATTATCCAGTGCTAGACATTTTGTTATAGCAACAGAAAACTAAGATAGTGGGCACACCTCGTCAATTAAGATAAGCCATCAATGCAGTTTGCCTGCTGCTGAAAGGTTTTCTGGGATTACAAACTCGGGCTCTTAGACTGATGTAAAGGAGCAATGAATTGAGGAACAAATGGGTGGTCAGATGCCCAGCTGGATTTTGTCGTTAATATTTTATATGTGGGGACTGGTGCGAGGGCTCAGCAGTTATCTATCATCTCTTGCAGGGGGTCTGAGTTTGATTCTGGCACCCACCTCACGCAGCTTTAGCTTCAGCTTCAGAGAGATCCGAAACAACTGACCTGCAAGGCCCACACATGCACATTAGTACATTTTACAGTAAGGCACCAGTCTCTGCCATCTTGGAGCAGATCATCAGATGGCTGACTGCTGAAAAGTCAGCAAGTTTTCCTGAGCCCTGGGTTACTCCCATGCCAAAAGGGTGATGGCCCACCTCTTTTGGTTGGGAGCCTAAGTGAAGGACAAATATTTATTAAGCAGTATAATGTACATTACACTAATTGGGAATATGAGTTGAAGCAACTTACATATCCTTGCCCACAAGTGTGATAAAGTCTAGTGAGGAGATTGGGTTTAGAGAAGTAAATCACAAACCAAGGACAGTTGGGGGAAGGGTCAGAAGACAAGAGTCTGGGCAACTCTTCATGTCTGTTGCAGGAGAAGTCTCTCAAAGGCCTGAGAGGCACCAAGGATTCAACTTTTAATCCTTTAATGATTAAATATGCATATTATTGGACAACTGACTTCTTTATGATACTGATTTTTGCTGTGCAAAAATAGAACAAGATTTATCATGAATCCAGACTTAGACTGTGTTTTCTGACTTTGCTTACTTGTCAGGCTTTAGCTTGTATTTATTATTGTCTTTTCTGTCAATGAAATAGTCGCAGGTCTACACGTATGGCAGCATTTCATTCACGGAAGAGAAAAAGCAATCAAGCATCCCTGTCACTTCTGGACACCTGTTGCAGTCTCCTACGAAGTATCAAAACCCTTCTTTCCTAACTATATCTCAAGGAAGTGATGTTATGACTAGAATCTTTGTTCATTTGTTTGTTTTGAGACAGACTCTCACTCTGCAGCCCTGGATACTCTGGAGTCTTAGGCTTCTGAGTGTAAGGGTTAAAGACACACACTGTCATGAACAGCACAGTTTGAATCTTAAATGCCCCTCACAGGTCTGTTTTGGGATGCTTTGTGTCTTAGGGTTTCTATTGCTGTGAAGAGATACCATCACCACAGAAAATCCTTCAATTGGAGTGGCTTACATTTTCAGAGGTTTAATCCGTTTTGTTGGTGGGACACTGTGGTGTGCAGACAGACACGGTGCTAAAAAAGGAGCTGAGAGTTCTATATCTTGCAGGCAATAGAAAGTGAACTGTCTCACTGAGCATATATAAGGCCTCAAAGCCCGCTTCCACAGTGACACGTCCTCCAGTGAAACCACATCTACTCCAACATGGCCACACCTTTTAGTGGTGCCACTCCCTTTGGGGACCATTTTTTTTTTTCACACGCCAAACTTGTTCTCCAACTAATGGTGATGTTTTGAGAGAGCCTGAAAATCTGGAGAGGTAGGGCCTAGAAGGAGGAAGTAGGTCTCTGAGAGCCAGTCCTTAGGGGTTTATTATTGCTGGCTACTTTCTGCTGCTCTTTGCTTCTTGTCAGCTATGATGTAAACAGCTGTTTTCTACCTCGTACTTCTGTTTCCAGGATGCTCTCTGTTCAAGTGCATGAGGCCAAGAAGTCACAAGTGTAGCCAGAAGTTTTCTGACCTGTCTGGCCTGGCCTATGTGTAGTTGTTTGAGTGAGAATGTCCCCCATAGGCTCTGACATCCGAGTATCTAGTCCCCTGTTGGTGGCACTGTTTGGGGGAGATGTAGGAGGTGTGGCCCTGTTGAAGGTAGTATGCCACGGAGGTGGGTTTTTAAGAGGTTAAAGACCTACGCTGTTTTCAGTTAATTTGCTTTGTGCTTGCGTTTGAGGGTGTGAGCTCTCATTTTCTGTTCCCGACACCACGTTGGCAGCTTGCTTCTGGGATGGACTCTTATCTCTCTGGAATCCAAATAATGCTACCATTACACCAGCGACATTCAAGGATGTCAGTGTTCTGCACTTGACCTGAGCAGAGTTGTCTTATTTTTCCCTTGTGATTTCCTGATGAGACCTGATGTGTGGTGTCTTGTGTGCTGGTTTGCCATCTAAATATCTGCTTTGATGAGCTGTTTGGGTTGTGCAGCCCACTTTTAATTGTCTTTTGCATTCTTCTTCTTGAATTATACATTTTCTTTGCAGGTTGCTTGACAGTCCTTCATCAGACATGCCTTTTGCAAACGTTTTCTTCTCGTTTGTGACTTGTGTTATTATTCTGACAGTAACTCTCACAGAAAAAGTTTTAGTTTTAATGAAGTCCAATGTACCAATTCTTTCCTTCACGGATCATGCCTTTGATTTGTTTCTAAAAAAGATATTACTGAGCCCAAGATTATCTGTGTTTTATCCATCCATGGTGTCTCCAGGTTCTTATTACTGTCATGAAACACCATGACTAAAGCAACCTTGGAAGGAAAGGGTTTATTTGGCTTATATATTCTGAATCACGGTCCACTGAGGGAAACCAAGGGAGAACTGAAACCAGGCAGGAACCTGGAGGCAGGGGCTGGTGCAGAGGCCATGGCTTGCTCCTCATGCCTTGCTCAGCCCGCCTTCTCATAAAGTTCGGGACCATCATCCCAGGGGTGTGCCCACCCACAGCGGGCTGGACCACCCTCCATTCATCACTAATTGAGTCTCACAGGCTTGTCTGCTTACAGCCTGGTCTTGTGGTACGTTTTCAGTTGCATTTCCTTCCTCTCAACCATAACTTGTGTCAAGCTGATGTACGATTAGGCAGCACACTAGGCTTTCATAGTTTTCCATTTCTGTGTTTAAATCCATGGCCCACTTTGAATTAATTTCCATGAAGGATGGAGGTATGTCTGTGTCTAGACTCTTTTTGCCTCCCAGTGTCCTGTTACTCAAGGACCATGTTGTAAAGAGTGCTCTGCCTCCATTGTGTTGGTCCCACTTTGTTGTTAAGGCTGGTGATACATGGAAGTGAATCACTTTCTGGGGATTCTGTCCTGCGCCCATGATTTGTTTACCTATTTATCTATGTATTTATTTTACTTTTCTTTAGAAATGGAAATAGAGGTAGCTTATCATGAAACAGAAGTACTTTCTAAGGGCAGGACAGGCCAGGCATGGGTCCGTGGATTGAGATAAAAGCCCCCCAAATGTCTTCTCTATTTATTGATTTGGCCGCTGTCACTGTTCTAATCCCCGTAGCTCTATAAACAAGATAATGTTGGTCCTTCAACCTCATTCTGTTCACACTTAGGTATTGTGTTGACGACTATTCTGGGTCTTTTGTCTCTCCATGAAAACCTTAAAAAATGTTTTTATTAATTTATTTTATATCCTGACTGAGTTTCCTCTTCCTCCTCCCCTCCCCTCCCCCACCTCAATTCACTCCCCCTCTGTTTGTCTGGAAAAGGGACAGGCCTCCCGTGGGTATCAACAAAGCTTGGCATACCAAGCTGTGGTAAGACGAGGCACCTTCTCTTGTGTTTAGGCTGGGCAAGGCAATCCAATATGAGGAATAGAATCTCAAGAGCCAGCTAAAGCATTAGGGAAGGCCCCTGCTCTCATTGTTAGGAGTCCCATGAGTAGGCCAAACTGCACAATTGTCTCATAAAGACAGAGGGCTTAGGTCGGTCCCATGCAGGCTCCCTGGTTGTTGGTTCAGACTCTGTGAGTTCCTAAGAGCCCAGGTTAGTTGTTTCTGTAGGTTTTCTTGGTATGGCTTTGACCCCTCTGGTGCCTACAATCCTTATTTCCTCTCTTCAGCAAGATTCCCTTCTATTTCCCCTTCCCAAGGAGATCTGTGAGCCTCCCCGTGGGCCTTCCTCGCTACCTATCATCTGGGTCTATGGATGACTATCTTTTACTTTATAGCTAATATCCACTTATGAGTGAGTACATGCCATGTTTGTCTTTCTGAGTCTGGGTTATCTCAGCCAGAATGATTTTTTGGTAGTTTCATCTATTTGCCTGCAAGTTTCATGACGTCATTGTTTTTGACAGATGAGTAACACTTTATTGTGTAAATGTGTACCACATTTTCTTTATCCATTCTTCAGTTGAGGGACATCTAGGTTGTTTCAGGGTTCTGGCTATTATGAATAAAGCTGCTTGCTCAACTATGTAAACTTTTAGAATAACTTGTTGGTGGCTAGAAATGGCTTGCTGGGGATTTGATCGGAATTACAGTGAATACATGGTTTATGCTGAGAAGATTGACAGCTTGGCAAGACTGAATGTTCCTATCCACCAGCGCTGACTAATGTTCCATTTAGTTCACTCTTTTAAAGTTTTGTTCTTTGGAAATTTGTAGGTTTCCTCACAAAGACCTTAAATACAATTTGTTAGATTTGACGCAGGGATTTGTTTGTGTGTGGTGACAGCTGACCTGGTGTCATAATTTAAAGCTCAAATTGCACTTGTTCCTTGTGGTGATTCATTGTATATTTAATAAAATAAGTGTGGAATAGTAAAACAATTGATTCTTCTATATTAACTTTGTGTCCTGCAACCTACTTTAATTACTTGTTAGTTCCGGGAAGGTTTTTCTTTTTTGTTTTCCAATCCCTTTCAATTTTCGACATAGACAATGAGTAGAGACACATTTCTTTCTCCGTCAATGTACCCTTTCTTTCCTTTCCTTGCCTTACTGAATCTGACAGGACTTTTAGTCTGATATTAAAAAGAACGGATGAAAAGGAGTATCATTAATCTGGTGAGAAATCTTCTGGGTTCTCACCATTGAGAATGATGTCATTAATACCTGTATATTTTTCAGAGCTGTTCTACACAAAGAAAATACTCTATTTCTAATTTACTGAGAATTTTCACTATGAGTAGTACTGGATTTTGTCAAATGCTTATTTAAAATGTATGTGTAAGAGACGTGTGTAAGTGCCTGCAGAAGCTATAAGAAGGCATTGGATCCCATGGAGCTGGAGTTACAAGCAGTTGTGAGCTGCCCAGTGTGGGTGCTGGTTCTCTGGGAGAGCAGAAGTGCTCTTCAACATTGAGCCATCTCTCTAGCCCTTGCTTTTTCTGAATCTATCAACTTTATCATGTATTTATCTTCTTTGACAAGCTAATGTGATGAGCTATAGTAATTAATTTTGTGTTGAACCAGTCTTGAAGACTAACTTTCTCTTGGTAGCGACATATTAAGCTTTTAAAGTCTTGTTAGATTGAACTTGTTAATGTTTAGCTGAAGATCTTGAATCTGTAGTCATGAGAGCTATTGGTATATTCTTTTATTTTTTGGTAATATCTTAGCCATCTCTTGGTATTAAGACTACGATGAAATTACAAAGTGAGTTTGGAAGTAGTCCCTCTGCTTCTATATTGAAAGATACAGTAAAGGAAAATTGTCATCATTTCTTCCTCAAGTGTATTATGGAGTTTGCAAATGAGTCATTTGGGCTTGTTTCATTCTGTTTTGAAACATTGCTAACTCAACTTTTATAATAAGCCTTAATTTATAAGGCCATTTAAGGCTTGCTCCTTTTATGTGATTTTGACAGACTGTATTGTGTAAGGAAGTATTCCATTCAACTTTTATTGTTGGTGCAGAATTATTTATGTTATTACCCTGCCAGCCTTTCAATGTCTGTGGGATCTGTAGTGATGTCCTTTTTCATTTCTGATATTAGGAAACTGCGCGCTCTTTCTTTTTCTTCATTAAACTGGCGAGAGGCTAATACATTTTATGGATCTTTTCAGAAGACTAGCATTTGGAGTCATTTTTTTCCTCTATTGATTTCTGCTCTAATTTTGTTCTTTTTTTTCTTTTTGTCTGCTTACTTCAGATTTAATTTATTCTCCTCTTTTCAGTTCCCAGAGGTGGAAGCACACATTATTGATTTTAGATCTTTTTTCCTTCTAATATATCCACTAAGTGCTAGAAATTTCCATACAAACACTGCTTTTATTACTCGAAACATTTGATAGTTTGTTTCCATTTGCATCACATTAACTAATCCTTAACTTATTTTTAGCATTTCCCTTGTGTTTTAACACGGAAGCTTTGTGTTCCGTAGTCGTATCTTGCTTAAGTGCCATATATATTTGAAATTACAGATTAAGTGTTAATTTTTCCTGTCTTCCTCCAGAATATTTTCCTCTCTTTAACTTTCTACACTTGGAAAGTGATATGTTTGACTGGAGAGGGGTGTTTTATAGTTACTAGCTGTTTCTTTTGCTTTGTGTTGGCGTTTATCCTCCCGGGTGTTTGCTGAAGGTCCTGGATTTGTCTGTACTTCCTGTTATCCCTGTGCTATGAGCTTCCGAGTTGTCCCACCGGTCTTGGAATTCTGCTGTGTGAGGTTTTGTTTGCTTATTTTGTGTTTCATTTTCAGTTTTTGAAATTTCTATGGACTTACAGATGTTCTATGGCGACTATGAAGAACATTCCAGGACTTCTTATGTCAACATTTGCAGATGCTTTCAATTCACATATATCCAGTTCACTCAACTATGTACTTTAAATCCTGTAGATGGTACCTAAAGTAGTATAAAAACAATGTAAATATTTGTGTATAATATTGTTTAAGGAATAATGACCAGGAAAAAAGACTTTGCATTTCAGTACAGGTGTAATTTTTTCAATATTAAGTAGTTTCAATCCACAGTTGGTTGAGTCTATGGACACAGAACCCAGTGATGTGGGAGGCTGAGCACACTCAAGCCCAAAAATTCTTTCTTCAGCCATGTCTAGTCTATGAATGAGACCAATTAAAGGCATTTTTTGTTTATGTTATAATGGGTTTTCTCTCTAGTGGTTCTTTTACCCATATATACATCTTTTTTTCCAATTTTCTACTCACCCATTCATAGTCTCAAGCCATTGATCATGGTTGTTTTAAATTCTAATAGTGCCAATGTCCTGACAGGTCTGACTCTTGTTTTGTTTCTTCAAACCATTTCTTTATCTCTTAATCTGCTATGAAATTTTCCCTGTGATGTCCATTTATAGTGTAGCCAACTGGTTCCTCTAGAAGTTCTTCTCTGACCTCCTGTAGTGTTGATGGGAATAGCAGTTTGCCTCAGGCCTCCACCCCTACTATAGTGGAAGAGATGATTCTTCTCACTCTTTTTTTTTTTTTCTTCTTGCAATTGCATTGGCATATTATTTCAAAATCCTCATATGCAAAGCTGGAGCTCTTCCCAGTTACTTGTTTGAATTTCATATATTGCTAATTCGAGGACTTCACATGCTTTCTTTGACTTTTGACTTCTATAGATGACATCTGCAAATGGATGTAGCTGGTAGCTCCTCTGTTTTTCCACAGCTTCATAATATAATACTTTGACACTATACCACAGATTTTTCTATTCTCTATTGAGAGTGGCTTGAGTTGGACAAAGACTCCCGATGAGCATATATTATGCATATTTTAAATACTCTCTTTTTGATTTATAATACCAGTATTTAACCAATTATACTGCTGCTAGAGAGTGGGCCCATATATACCTGGGCTCTGTCTTATACTCTATTAATCTGGTTATTGATCTACATAAACATTGTGCTTTTTTGACTTCTGTGACTGTGAGACAGTGACTCCCTCTAACAAACAAGTCCCTTCACTTGTGTTGACTCTCCTTGGCCCTTAGCTTTTATTATCCATCAGTGTAATAGACTCCCGCAAATCAACATGATTTCATGCCTTCAGAGAAGCATGTCCTGGTTATGTAGAGAACGCTGTGGATGGCGTCTAAAAGAACTTTGTGGTTTAGATGTCAGGGCCATATTACTTCAGTTTGCTGTGACCCACATACTGAGTAGAACCCGGTCCTTGGGAGCGCGTTTGCTCCAAGCGCTGGGTTATGACATCTGGATTGTACAATCCCAGGCACGTGATGGCAAATGCTGCTCCAGTGCCTCCTGCTCCAACAATACAAAGAGAGGAAGAGAGCTGAGATGCTTCTTGGCCTGCCTGATGATCTGGCGGAGTGTGTCTGTGGGAGAGGCCTACCTCACAGAGGCAGGAGAATAAGCCCCAGACACACACTGAGCAGCTTCTGGCCCTTGCCGTTAAAAAAATTATCTTAAATAACTGCTCAGCAAATCCCACGAATAAGCTTATTGGGATGTTGACAGGGAACTACATTGGCTCTACAGGCCATTTATTAATACATTTTTAATTAACACCATAAGTTTTCCATGAAAATTGTATTTATTAATTGTAAGATCTAATTTTAGGTCCCTCCCCCCACATACATCATTATCTCCTTACCACTATTTTATAGAATTATAGTTGAAAATTGTGTTTTAGATTATATTTTATGACTTTTTATCAACATATGGGAAATTACTGCTTAACAATATTGTTCTTTTTATCCTTCAACTTTTATAAATCCCCTTGTGAATTTTTGTAGTCTATATGTAGAGCCATTTGTTGCAATCATTTCCTGGTCCTGGGCAGCCAGAGGTCCAGACCCACAGACCTGTCGCCCCAGACCCCTTAGTCACCTGCTGCTCAGGCCCCCAGAAATGATTCAGACACTAATATTAAGTTCATACTGTTTGGCAACGTGCCTTTGGCTCAGGGACGTTGCTGACTAGCTATTTCATCTTAATTCAGCCCATTTACATTAACCTGTCTTGCCACGTGGCCCGTGGCTCACCTGTGTTCCTTACCTGTTTCTTCTTTGGCAGCTGGCTCGATCTGCCTCTGACTCCGCCCCTCTTTTTCTACCTATTCTGATTCCTCCGCCTACTTTTTCTATGGTGCCTGTCATGGCCCAAAACAGCTCCTTTATTTAAAAATTGATATTCACAGCATACAGAAAGTCATTCCCACATCAGTCATTAGCATGTTTCTGAGAATAATCATGTCGCATTTAGTTCATGTCTTTATCTCTGTGATTTTCTGATGGTCAGTGTTATCACCAAACTGACAGGCCTCACCTAGGAGACAAGTCTCTGGGGCCCTTTGAGGGATTGCTTAGATCAAATTAGCATGGAGATATGCCTGTGAGGGATTATCTTGAGTAGGTTCACACCGAGGTAGGTGACCCAGAGTAACAGAGGGTGGCATCACTCCCTGAGCTTGGGTTCTGGATAGCATAGAAAGAAGAAAGCAGACCAGGCATTGGCGTCAATCCCCCTCTGCATCCTGATGGCAGATGCAGGGTGACCAGCAGCCTCAAGCTCCTGCCTGTGACATCCTTGCCTCAATAGACTTTATCTTTGAAGGAAGCCCAATAAACCCCCTCTAAGTTGCATTTGTCAGAGAATTTTATCACGGGGCCAGGAAAAACAACGAATACAGAACCTACTCCCATCCCTTTGGCTTCATTTTTCCCATATTATTGCATAAGAAGCACCTCCAATGCAGTGTCGGATAAAAGCAAGGATACTCAAAAAATGTTTAAACTTTTAAATATAGTGTTTATTATATACCCTTGGGAGATATCTCACATAGGGTTAAAGAAATTTCCTTGTATACTTAGTTCACCAGACTTAAATCATAAATGAATATTATGAGGGGGCTGCTGTTTTTATTTCTTAATGCATTATACATATGAGAACATGTTTCTATGTTAATGGGAAAGACCCACTCAGGAGAAATTGTGAAGGGAGAGAGAAGGGCCTAAACACTCGTCTATTAGAGGCTGAGAGTAGGTTTTATATACTTCTCTGGAGACAGAAACAACACCAGTCTATTAGTCCCTCTTCCTACTCCTGCTGGAACAAATTAGCACAAATTCTGGGCCTTAGAACACCCTAGACTGATTTTTTTTTGTAGTTCCAGAGGTCAGATCCCCAACGTTCCCTTCTCTCAGCTGGTCAGGATGTGAGAAGGAATGCATTTCTTGTGGAGGCTCCCTGAGAAAACGTGTTTCTGACTTGGCTGGGTTTTGGAAACTGCTACAATTCTTGGCTGATGCCTTCACTCTATTTTTAAAGCCAGTAGCCTTGTGTCCTCAGATCTTTCTCTGCTTCTGCTATAACATGGCCTTCCTTCCCCATTAAGGGCCTTTGTCAAAACTGGGCTATTCTTAATAGCCCAGGATTTAGACCTCAAAATCCTTAATCTAATTATATCTGAGAAATCTTTTGGTCATATAAGGTCACAGTGATGTGTTCTAGGAATGAAGATGTGGACTTCTTTGGGGCTCATTATTTACCCTAGTGTACTTGGCATGCATGGAATTAAACCATATGTGTTGGGTTTTCCATTTTACATTTTTTTTCTGATCATCATTCCACATGATTCCACTCACAACTTAAGTTACCATGAGAGCTTGTAGAAAGGGAGTGGTGGCCCACACATATAGTTCCAGCATCCAGAAGGTTGGATCAGGTTGACTGTCAGTTGGAGGTCTGCCTCACCTATATAGCGAGTCCTTGTTCAGAAAGAATGGGGAAGGACTGAATTTTGGCATCAGCTGCCAGCCGTGGGCCTAGCCTGTTGCTTTAAGAACAATGTATCTGTGATTTCCAGCTGACCATGTGCGTTAGTGGAGACTAAGGTCTTTTCCGTGTCACTGCCCAGGAAGCATCCATAAGTCTTTCTCACCAAAGCCACTTACTTGGCTATAGTCTCAGAAAAGGCTGGCACAAAGACTTCAGAAAGAGACCCTCCCCACAGAATGAGGAAAACACTGTGCCCAGCAACAAAACCTTCAGGTGAACCCCATCCCACTCTGTTGCAGAAAGGGCATCTTAGGACCCTTTTGTGCTGTAAATATGTGAGAGGCAGGAGTAAATCACATATCACATTGGAGCCTGAGGCCAAAGGGGAGAATTAGTTTTACATTTTTGTATTTTATTCACTGTGAATTTGGGGGTGTGCATGTACTAATTTTGATTTTTCTGCAATGATTTCTTTTACTTACAAATCAACACATATGGTCTAATCCAGTGCCAACCAATCACAGACCCTAAAGATGTATATTTTAACATTGCATCCAATTATTTATTCTAATTAGTGGGGTTTGGGGTACCCCTAACCCTTTTGTTTCTAAGACTTCATTCTCCTGGGTCTCATTTCTGTCCTGGTCTGTGGGTTTGCAATGATAATTTTTGAGGGGCACTCCCAGACAAAACTCAAACTTTATCTATGGAGGAAAACCCAAAGCCAGTTAGGATCAGCTGAGATAGAGGAAGGAAACCACCCGCCTCTCCCAGCCTCTGCAGGGCCCCTCACCTAAGACATTCTCTTCGCTGCCAATTGCCTTTTCCAAGTGAGAAAGAATAAACTAATTTTATACCTATTCAGCCCAATAAAGCTCATTGTCCTGCCTCCACCTCCAGTGATAAGAGGCAGGAACAGTTCATTTTTTCATTGCTAAGCAACGGTAAAAACAGTGCATGGTATCTGTGCCCGGCCTCACCGGCTGATAGGAATCGCTGTCTAAAGTTCTTGTTTGTGTTCTGAAGTCAACAATAATTGTAATTCTCTATTAGCGTTCATTAGGATGGTTTATGGCTGGCTTCACTCCAGTCTCCACTCGGTGGTTTGAATGTACTGTCTTCCTAGGGAAAGAAATATTTAGCAGTAAAAACCTTGTGTGGGTTTCTTCCATTCATTCCCCTCCCATAGGCTGGGAAAGTATGGTCCCCACCCGTCGCTCCTAGTCTGGGACAACAAGGCCACTGTTGAGGTCTTTGGAAGAACTGGGTGGAAAGGAAGGCTGTGTACTCCTGAGCTGGCTTCCGTCTACTGTGCGGAAAAAGTAGGTCACTGGTGCACAGGTCTGTTTGGGGAGAGAGTTCTTGCAATTTGGGGCCCGAGAGCGCTGCCCTTCTTCCCAGAGCCAAGATATGCAGGGCCTTTTTCCATAGACACAGGGAGGTGCTAGCCAGGGACGTGGTCAGCTTCTGCCTTGCTGGCTCAGGAATGGGTGAAACAGTGACCCTAGTGTCGTGGTTCGGTCTTGGCCAGCTAGAGACAGCCTCGCAGGCGTTGACTCACCCTGAGGCTGAGATAGAGTTACAAGGCTGTTCCCAAAACAGAAAACAGCTTCAAGTAGTTACTGAGGATGTTTTTCCTCGTTTTTAGACCCCATCCCCAAACATCTGTCTGCCCTCCGCACTTTTTTAGAGAGAGCATGGCTCCTGACTACCCTCTGATACCCCACTCTCCCCCTTGGTTGCTGAGGATTTCTTTGAGCCATCCAGGAAAACAAGCCTTCTTGCGCCCCCTAGTGTTCATGACTATCAATGCATTGCGAGTTGAGTACCTGAGAGTTGGCTGCAGGTCCTATTTCTTGAAGCCTGGAGCAAAGGCTCACATCCCGCCCTCTACCCCACCCTCACCCAACTGTGCTCTTACTGAGTCTTCTCCTATATTCCCTTCTGCTTGTAATCTAAGCCCAAGTAGTTGAAACACACCCAGGCTCACTGAGGGCTGGAGAATGACCCTTCAAGAGTTGGGACAAGCCCAGTGACTGTAAACAGACACTATGAAAATCTGAGTCCTTCATTTCGCTACAGTTGTTAAGACAAACCTGGAACTCGAAACTCTGAGAAGCATGTTTCTAGGATCCTGACATCAGGTTTCTGTCTCTTCCTGTATTTTTCTGGTCCCAAAAGAAGATGGGAGAGGGTACAAGAAAACAGAAGAATCTGCTGCTGGAAGCTAAGGCAGGGACATTGAGGTGTGAGGCAGGTATCCGGCACTGTGCAAACACTAAGAACTGAAAACTTCATTCTGAGGGTAAGCAGGAAGGTCGCCTCCCAGACATTAAACATTCTTCCCAGTTTGGCTTACTTGATTGCCTTCCAGCGCAGGCTGGCAAATACATTTCAGGTTCTGTACCAACCTTAGTGAGGTGTGAAGCCTAATGTAGTGAATTTATATTGTTCCTGACACTTTCCTTTGAGAGAAAGTATCGTGATTGATTAATAATGTCTGCTGTGAGCATAGAACAGATGAGTGCTGTATACATGACAACCAGGCAAGGAAATAAAAGTGTGAACTATATGTAAGAAAGATATCCCATAGTACTCTTCAGTGCTGCTATTACTGAGATTAAACTAATGGAATGGATTCTTCCAGGTTCTCAAGTTTCTTGGGGTCCAGGAAACTTATTCCCACCTTTCCCCTCCTCACTTTGCAGAAACCTGTAGCTGACCAGAAAGCTGGTGTAGGAAGAAAACAGAATGGAGATGAGAATATCTGTGTATTTCTCTCCTCCTGAGATCCAGAGTTATGGCTCCCTACGGGCACTACATGAGTGTGACTGAGTGCCCAGAGAGCCGGAAGGTGCTTTGAACATGTGGAGAAAGGAAGGTACTGTTCAAAACGTTTCTAAGTCTAGACTCTTGTTAGTTACTCACTCAATCCAGAAGAGGTTACCGGAGAACAAGGTCCTAGCTTGCACACCATGATCACAAGAAATGGAAGAGGAAAAGGAGGGTCCAGCCTAGAAAGGTCATCTTTCTCTGACAAAGACTTTTATACAGTCACCAGTCGTGGGGGGGGGGGGGGGGAGAGACCATTGAAATCTAGCTTCGTTTTTCTGCTACAATGTTGCTTCTAATCTTAGTCACTTGGGCACCTCTTCCCAGAGGTGGAGAGGTATACTGGCTTCTGCAGTAGTGCAGAGTTGAGACAGGAACTCACCATGCAGCCTGGAATTCACAATATAAGGTGGGCTGACTCCACACTCAAGGCCATCCTCCTGCCTAAGTGCTGGATTTCTAGGCATGGGCCACCACAGTTGGCTGTCCTGGCCTCTTGACAGCCTTCCCGGCACCTTCCCCTCTGCCCATCCCTTCAGTTCATCCTGCAATCAGGAGTCTCCACTCCAAGCAACAGGATACAGGATTTTACCATCACACGCTTCTCTCCCTGTGAACACCCCCCTCCCTCATGGAGCACCCGAAGCTTCTCCAGCTAATCCCTCTCCACTCCACTTCCCTTACCTCATCTAGCTGCATTAGTCCTCCAGAGTGAGTGCTCCTGCCCCAGATCCTCATGCAGGCCCTGAGGCCCGAGAATCTCTCTCTCCCTCCCCTTTCTGCTTGGATGATGTCATTTCTCTGCTTGGATGTCACATCTTTAGGGATCTCACATAACACCTTAGCCTCTCCTCAAGGCCCCTAATACCATGGAAACTAAGACTTTGTAAAACCATTTGCACATCAGCTATTCCTTGATAGCTGAGAAGGCTCGAGAGAGATCGAGAACTTATTTGCCATGGTGACTTACAGACTTTCCATAGCTCTAGCGTGTTTCCTAGCACAGAGCAGATACCTGACAAATGAAAAGGTGGAGGAGGGGAGAGTGGGAAGTATAGAGGGACAAACGGATGGGTGGAAGGAGCCTTCATAAGTTAAAGATGACTCTCACTTACTTGCCAACCTGTGGATGTATTTTTACCCAACAAGGGGGAGGAGAGGAAAGGCCAGACTGACCACAGCAGAGGTGGAAGGGTTGGCCTGAGGTCAGAGCTCTATTTATTTCCCAGGGATCTCAGATTTGCATTTCTAAGAATGCATGCCCAGAATCCCACTTCTGTAGGATTTAAATTACTTCTGTAATTTAAAAAAGAGGAAAAATATGGCCAAGAACTGACTAGATCAGAGAGGGGGAAATCTGACTTCGAGCCTCTCTTCATGTTATGGAAAAACCATACCAAAAGTCAGCCACAGTCTGCACTTCCGTGGTAGCTTAAACCCATGCTTACCCACAGCAGTTACCTATTGCCAAACAGTATGTTTCTTTCCTTGGGACCATCTGAACTCTAAGAAAGTAAACGTGTGATGTGAGCAGTCTCCCAAAGCTTATTTCTGTTTATAAGGCAGACTCCAAAGACTTTTACCCACTGATTGGCCCTGTAAATTGTTACCTCCAAGCCGGTTGCGATGCAAGGGAAATCATATCACTCTGGGGCTCCCCAATGTCTGTTTAGGGATCTTAGGCCTGTGATACCAGCTACTTTGGTAGAAGGATTCTTAGGAAGTGGTGCTGGTATGACCAGATAACTTTGGGAAGCCTTGTAGTATCTTCCAAAGACTAACCCTGCCTGGGGTTAGACAGGTTCAAGACCTCTCAGTCACTGGCCTGGAGAAATGGCTCAGATGCCATTGTCGGCATGAAGACCCGATTTTGATCCCCAGAACACATGTGAAAAACCATGGATGAGATGGTAGGCACTTAAAATCTCAGCCTTGAGAATCCCTGCAGCTCCCTGGCCCTCCAGCCTAGCCTAGTCTGCAAGCTTCAAGGTCATGGGAGACCCTCTCTCAAAAAACCTATTCACATCTGCACATATGGATGTACAGTTGTCCTCGGGCCACCACATGCATGTGCATACCTGCACACATAGATGTGCACATAGGGGCAAGGGCTTCTGGCATGATTTCTTTAATTCCCCTGTCTGAGTCTGTCTTCTCCAGGAAGAAGGTGCCTGTGTTGGTTTCTTCTTTGACCATATTAGGGGTGTGGGCTCCATTCTGTCAATGAGGCCCATCCAAAGATGGTTGATGGGCATGAAGTACCCATGATCTAGCGAAATACCTTCTGCAATCAAGGATTGTCATTTAGACCACAGAGGACAGCTCTCTGGGAGAGGTGTCCACACAGAATTATCATAGCACCCAGAGAGTCTATACCCCACCGGGTGCTCTAGGGTCAAACAAACTGACAGAAACATCCTGGCTTTGCCATGTAGGGCAGTCACACATGACCGCAACCTGCTGGCATCTGCATCAGTAAGATGCAGTTTGACGTCAGCTAAAGAAACAGCCTCTCATGGGGCGAGGGTGTGATTTGTGAGCAGGGATAGAGGAGGGGGTAGGGTGGGTCCTGGTGATCCAGGAGGTAAGAGGGAAACAGCGAGAGATCGAAAGAAAGAACAAGACCCACAGAGGGGCTGTCAACCCACCTGACTGCTGATGGGGTGTCTTGAGGAACAGTGCACATAACTGATATTTCACAACTGTCTGTGTGAGGGTGCGAAAGGCAATGATTCTCTTACCTCAGTCGCCACCCTTCAGTGCAAACTCTCCTGATCTTCGCCTGCATTTGCTGACAGAAAGAGCCCTCCCAGCCAGAGAGCACTAGAGAGGGAGTTTTCCATCTCTGCCAGAGCTACATTCACAGTTAGAAAAGGTCATCAGGCCCAACGTGACTTCCTAGAATATCTCTGTGGTTTTAAACTGGAGTGGAAGCTTCCTGTCAAATTCAGAGTCACTCAAGAATGACAAGGTAAGGATTAATAAAATAGCATCCTAAAATGTTTAACCAAGAACCTTAGAGTACCAGATGTTGCTTCCATTATTAGTAATTGCTTTTTATTAATAGACAATGATATGCTTTAAGGGACACGGGACTCATTTGGGGTAAATGATTCTGGGCTTGCCTGGAAGTCTTACTGACTAGAGAAAGCAAGTACTTTTCTCCTTGACTCGTAGTGGGGAAGCTTCAGAGGGGACATTGACCTTCTTTCATCTGGGCACAGTTTCTGATGTACAGTCTGGTCTTTTCCTGAGCGGGACTGTTGGGTTCTAAAGCAAGAACCAAAGGCTTGTGACAGGGTGAATTACCTGGTGACCCCAGATGTCACCATTTGGTTCAACTGTGAGGAGTCACGAACTACAAATGGAAACTGTTCTGTAGAGATCTCCGCGGTTTGAGCTTAGACTGCACCTCAAGGTACACAAAGAATGATTGCCTAGAGGTTTTCACCTCATCATTTTGCTCCTGAGAATATCTGGACCAGTTTCAGCATCCCAAGGGAAGGCCCAGCCTGATAGTGGGAACACCGTAGACAGGAGTATCGAGCAGGGGACTTCTTTTGCTAGACAAGGCCCATAGTGTAAGTCACTTTTGGAAAGCCTTGGTCCTGAAGTGAAAGTGCTCCCCAAAAGAGGTCTGTCTTCACCATGAATAGAGTCTGTCTTGAGGAAAGAAAGTAGGACTGGACCCTGGGGGGCTCACAGGCCCAAGATCTGGTGAGGAGAGACTTACATCACTCAGGCAGGACAACTTAGCATGACTTTCACCAGATTTGGGATTCTTGATTGACAGATACCTTGCTTCAAAAATCAGTGGAGTGAGTCTGAGCCCTTCCTACCTGCTATTTTCTAGTTCCAACCATCACCGAGCTGGGCACCTGTCCACCCTCCACTAAGTGGCCACCCTAAAGATTTTACCTCAGACACTTGACTTCAGACCTGGAGAGCTGTGAGCCGGAAGTCAGTGAATTTGTTTCTCTATGTCATGAAGTATATAGTCCCCTCCTTCAACCATAGCAGATGCATCTGACTCTCACAGGCTCAGTGCAGCCCAGGAAGCAGCTTAAAAATACATTGCTCCAGCCGCCTTGTCAAAGCTAATATATTCGGAAGCTGAAGGTGGCTCCCAGGACAGCTATGTCGGGTCTAGCATTCAAACATTTAGCGGCCGAGTAATTACTGTAATAATTAATTTCTGTTGCTTAATCTAGCAATCAGGCATGTCTCTTTACACATGGGAAAATGCTGGTCCCAGTAGGGGTGTGTGTGTGTGTGTGTGTGTGTGTGTGTGTGTGTGTGTGTGTGTGTGCGTGCGTGCGTGTGTAAAATACAGAGTGGCAAGTATGATGTAATTTAGGTTTGGAGATGAGTTTATGGAATAAATAAGATGCTTTTGAGGATGGGAGCATTTCTCGGAGGTGAGCATGTGACTAGCATGTTTGAAGCCTCCGAGTTTAATCCCCAGTGCACACAAACAACATTTTTTAAAAGCTGCTTTCCATTTTGTTTGTAGTCATAAGTTTGGGAGGACAAGCAAAAAAGCAAATATCGAGAAACAAAAATTAAACACGCCTAACTTCAAATGCCAACTTTGTGAGAATTTTCCCGGGTAGGATTTGGTCAAATGCTTTAATTTGCAGCCTTGTCAGTGAAATGTATGAGCAGCTAATCTTGCCCAAATCCACT
This sequence comes from Phyllotis vaccarum, assembly GCA_033318265.1. Lineage (NCBI taxonomy): Eukaryota > Metazoa > Chordata > Mammalia > Rodentia > Cricetidae > Phyllotis > Phyllotis vaccarum. The sequence continues at coordinate 50,671,940 of JARWLC010000006.1, forward strand.
CTAGGCTTTTACAGCCGTGCACAGGAATCTGCTGTAATCCATAGGTTAGCTTAAAATGTTCTAGTAACCACACTTCTTAAAAGTCAAAGGATATGGTAGAATTATTTTAAAGAATATTATTACTTAACACAATATATTAGACACACGAATTTCAAATGCTAATCAATAGAGACATGGTAATGGAATATTTTACATTTTTTCTTTCTACAGTTTTGGAAATCTGATGCATGTTTTGCGTTTATGGCATGTCTCAATTTGATTACAATTCCAGTCTTAAGCCTGTGCAAGTGGCTGTAATTCCAGCTGAGGGAGGTTGAAGCAGGAGGGTCACAAGTTCCAGGTCAGCCTGGGCTATATAACAAGGCACGATCTAAAATAGAATAAATTCAGCTCATTAGTCACAATAGCTGTGTTTCACACGCTGGTAATCACAAGTGACTGAAGGGCAGAGTCACCTCTGCGGAGCCATGACTTAACCAGAGATGAAAACATGATCATCGAACAAACAGATGTTTCATGTCTCGGCCTTACTGAGAAAATCCTAAATCAACCCTCTGGTGTCGCTAGCCTTTGGTTTCACTTAAAGTCATCCGTGCTGAGCAACACAGGATTAGTTTCCCATTAGTTCTGCTGTGGATAACACATCTGTATACTGACGATGACCATGATGTTTGGATGGCTTACTGTCCAAGGACTTATAGCTCACCTAACTTATAGCTCACCAAGTGCATCTGCAGCAGGTTGTCTGGGTAACTAACTGGAATTGTCACTTTGATCTTCATGTTGTCCCCGCTCCTTTGCTCTCTAAGCCTTTGGGTTAGAAGCTAATCAGCTGTGGGTGTGGACATGCTGATAATTGGGGGGATGTTTTGTACAGAACTATAACACAGGGTTAACCTGACCTAGACTTGCTTCCCTCTCTCTTCTTTTAAAAAAAGCCATCATCGACAGAAATGCCAGACCATGAAAATAATACAAGAAGGTAGAGGATCACCACCCAACCCCAGAGAGAACATAGATGTCCCTTCCTTTGGCCATTGACAAATCCTTTATTTTCTCCCATATTTCCTATCTTTTCCCCCATAATTCATCTCTCAGACATTGATTTTTCCTTGGAAGGAGCTTGCCGGATTATTTGGTTCAATGTAAACATTTATTGGATACCTTTTTTAGACCCAGGACTGGGCTGCATCCTTCTTACCCTTCGGCCTATTTTTGTGTTCTTTCTGTGTTTTGTTTTTTTTTTTTTTTTATCTTCCAGGACCAAATGCCTTGTGAGGACCCAGTAAATATTGAGTGGACGATGAGCCTCTTGCAATAGGGACTGCAGGGAAAGAGTTCAGGTTGGCTGTGAACTCAAAGGACTTGTCACCAGGACAGAGGTGACATCAACATGAAATGATGGGAGATCCCCAGAAGGCATAATTTTGTGATACGGAAAATATGATTTCATGCCCAAAGGAAAGGAAACAGAAATGTCCCTGCTGGCTGGCCTTACCATGGGTTGATTTTATAGGGCAGTAAGGCTGGGTGGAGCTTGGTAGTCATGGAAGCAAGGTGCCTAGAGGAGAAGAAGGAATCTGGGCTAGTGAGCATCCCCTTTCTCTACATTCTTTCAACCCATGTTCACTCCGGGGGTGCTGTGATGGTGAATTGATTGTCAGTTGTTGGATCCAGAATCTCTAGGAGATAAGCTCTGGGCATGTGTGTGAGAGGTCATAGAGATCAGGCTAAGTAAGATGGGAAGGACCCAGCTTAAGAGCAAAAAAAGAAATAGGAGACATCTGGGAAGATTCCTTGGCCGATAAGGTGTGGGGAGTAGAGTTTTGGTCTCCAATGTCCATATAGGTGCTGGAAAAGCATGGCAGCTGCCTGTAATTTCAGTTTATGGGATGAACAGTGGGGTGAGTGAGCTGGTTTGTTAGACTGGGCAAATCTGGGTTCAAATGAGACAGTAATCAAGGAAAAAATGCAGTATTTACCCGATTTCCCTGTGTGTACAGATGCATGAGCACCTACTCATATACATATGCCCACATACATGTAAGCCTGCAAACACACATGCCTGCATAATACATACAAGTACACATCATTTTTTTAAAAATGTGCATCAGTGCGAAGGTGTCAGATTCCATGGAACTGGAGTTAAAGAGAGTTATGAGCTGCCACATGAGTACTGAGCATTGAACCCAGGTCCTCTGGAAAGGCAGCCAGTGCTCTTAACCACTGAGACATCTCTCCAGCCCCTCCTTTTTAAAATTTACATGCACATCATTTTTTAATACAAAAAGAAGAAAGCAAGCTGAATGCAAATCTCCAACATTCTCTGCTTTCTGACTGTGGGTGCAATGTGACCCCAAGCCCCTCAAGTCACAGCCTCCTCGCCACGATAGACTGCACTCTTGAACTGTGAGACACACAGACCCTTCTTTCTCTAAGTAGCTTTTGACAGGAATTTTGACACAGCCACAAGCCGAGCGGCTAAGTGGGGGAGGAGTGCTCTGTGCAAGGCCAGCCCAAAGTCAGAGTCCCTTTGTTTGACAGTCAGCTCAGTGTCACCTCGTTCTCAAAAAGCCTTCTTCCCCATTATGACAGACTCTCTTTTGGTCTCCAATTAATTAGTCCTGAGTGCCATGACTCAGGATTCTGATTTCCCATCTTCGCCAGGATTGTACTTCCTGGGCCCTTTATGTGTGGGTGGGACCAATTAGCTTTGCGTCATCATGAAGTGAGTCCTAGACTAGATAGTGCATACCATCTTCAGTTCCAGTCCCTAGGAGATTTCTCTGAAGGACTGGGTGCTCCATCCACCTGAGCCACCATGGTGCTCCGAGGAGTCACAGGCAGTCACAGGAGACACGGCGGCTTTAATTTGCCCTCCTGGGATGATGGATAAACAGGCACACAATGAGTGTCTTGACTGCCCATAAACCTGTGACTCTAGTATTCTTTCTCTTCTGTAGCTCTGACATTCCTGGCTGCTTCTGAGGTCTCCATTTCCTTATTTTGACCCTTGCAAGCTAATTTTCCTGCTTATTTGTTTCCTGTGGCGCTGGTGTGGGATTGAACACAGGGGCTCATACTTGCTGAACTGACAGTCTAGCACTGTTACTCCCTCAGCCCTCAAACTGCTTCTTAGAGTCTGCCCTGCTGGATGAATGATGGGTCTCACACATTCTTCGGCCAGTTAACAAAGTACACTGAAAGCCTGCCTCCTGTGTGCTCACCTGGTTACAAAATCTCACTACGTGCATTCTTGCTCCCCCCAAAGTGTCATCCAGTGGTGTGGGAGCCCCTCACAGTGACAGGCCACACAAGAAGCAAGAGATGCCTCTAAACCTGGAGAGTCAGCAGCCACTGGGCAGAGTGAAGAGAGAGGCAGGAGGTCTCCATGAGGACAGACGTGAGAAAGAGCAATAAAGACGCTGAGCTGGGCCCATTCAGGCAACACCAAGTGGCTGGGGATGAATGGCTGGGGTGGTGTTGTGGCCAAGTGTAGATATGTATGAAATGGAGGGGGCAGAGGCAGGTCCCCAAGAGCCTGGTAACCATGGCAACAGAGATGTGCACAGGCCAATGAAGAGATGCTCAGAGATTTCAGCAAAGGAATACTTGGATCAGGTTTGGAGAGGAGAAAGGAGCTTTTTTTTAATTTTCTTTCTTTTTTAAGGAGTTGGCCAGACATAGAAGACTTTCTGTGTGTTTCCTTGTATATTTGTGTATTTTTTTTATGTTAGGCATAATTCTCCAGGGGGAAAAAGGGAGTGGTTTAAAACAAAAAATACCCCCCCCAAAAAAAACAGTGGTTCTCTATCTTCATAATGCTGTGACCCTTTAACACAGTTCATGTGGTGACCTCTAGCCATAAAATTACTTAATTGCTACTTCATAGCTGTAATTTTGCTTCTGTTATGAATCATAATGTAAATATTTGATATGTAACCCCAGTCAGGGGTTGTGACTCAGACTGAGAACCTCTGCTCTAGCACAAAGCTTGGAGTGAGCGGAGAACAGTGGTGTGCACACATTAGTTGACAGCTTGGGACCACTTGGTGAGGTGAAGACTGGGCAGCCGGTGAGGTGGTGATGGTGGAAAAGGAACCCTAAGGTAGACAGAACCAACAGGTGAGAGACATCAGCTAGATGAGAGAGCCTAGCTAAGACAGACACAGGCTCAGACAGTGTCCCGGAGCTCCAAACTTCAGGAAACAGGGAAGCTCCATAGCAAAGCTTTAATCAGTCAGCAGCACCACAGAGCAAGAGTACCCCACCCACTTTGGTGATTACCGACCCTCACCAGAAGTAACTTGGGCATAGGTTCAGGCCAGGAGGTGGAAACAACCATGAGGCATGAGCTCCAGAGAAGAGCTGAGGAAGTCAGCAATGGGAAACCGGGGCCTCTAGTGACACGTGTACAGCAGGTCCCTTCTAGGAATTATTGGAGATGTGATTAGGAATGAAGTCTGTGCCTGACCTTGATGCAATAAAGACATGATTCAAGAAGAGATGTGCAAATGGCCCATGTAGACTCTAACATTCTCTGAGGAAATGCATGGTAAGATATTGTCCATAGTAACCCAAGGATATCGCAGCATAGAGCGATGCATGTGTTAGCATGTGTACCCTTGTGAGTACAGGCGTGTGTAAGGTAGCTTTGAATGACATCCAGCCTATAGGAAAGTAAACTTATGACAAACCCTGAGCTTTGAAAATTGCTTTCTAAGACCTCCCCATTCTGTCTGCTAAGATGTATTTAAGCTGATTTTTCTTGATGAAGTTCATGGTATTAATGGTGTGTAGATAGTTGTGTGTGTGTGTGTATGTGTGTGTACATATATACATACATATTCACACTTTAGCTTCAGAGTCTAAAGCCTCAAGTTTAGAACCTAGGTCCTAGCATCCTCTTCCTCCTTCCCTGTAACCTCCTTCTACTCTTTCCTATTGCTGAGATAAAATACTCCTAACGAAGGTAACTTAAGGAAGTGGGGGAAAGAGTCTGTCTTAGCTCACAGTTGCAGGGAAGCCATGGCGACCGGAAGCACGGGGATACAATGATTCTGCTCAGCTAGCTTTCTCTTTTGTATGCAGCCAGAACCTAAGGCTAAGGAAGGGTGTTGCCCTTAGGTCTTCCCACCTCAGTTAACCCAATCAAGACAATCCCTTGCAAGTGTGCTTGGAGGCCCATCTCCTGTCAGGTTGACAATCAGTATTATCCATCATACCTACTTAACCCAGGATCCTATTACCTGATCAGATGCAATAGGGTTCTGCATTCCTTCCATCCTGCTGCTGTTACCCCCCAAAGTCATTGCCAAGATCAGAGCTAACTTAAAGGCATTCCCACTTTCCTACTTATAAGGAGGAAAAGAAGGAATTGGTGGGAGGGTCTTTTTTTCTTATAAGGTGACTGAAAATATGGAAGGAAGGGTCTCTAGTGTGATGTTCACAGATCTGGATGCAGACGACATTGCTGCTGGGGCCAATATTGAGCCTCTCATGCTCCCTGAAAAACGGTTTGATTTTGACCTCACAGGCTGTGGCAGTTTCTAAGAACCGCTGGGAATAAATCCTAATGGCTTTCCTTTTACAGCTCTCTTCTTTTCCCTTCAGGGAAGTGCCTTGCCAGAGGCTTCGCCACTAAAGCTAAACCCAGGATTCTCATTTTTCAGCCTCAGCTTTCCCAATTAGTAAAGAAGGCCCCTTTGCTTATATGACGTCCAAGAGGCTCAAGAGCAGGGTGGAGAATGTGTCCTAAGGCATGAAGATGGATACTGTGTCCCATTCCTAGACTGGCTGTCAAGGCACGAGCAGAGGCTCCTGCTCTGCACCCTGGCCAGTCCTCGCCGCCCGGGACATCCCTAGCCCTGCGTCGTCTGCCGGAGGGTGGTGCGATAGCGCCACCGTGTGGCCGCACGACATCAAAGCGCCATGGCTCCGCCTGCTGGGGTATTTCTCGCTGCTCAACCAGGAGCCTGATTGGGATGCTTGGCTTAGGAACTTGGCTTGCTAGGGAGGGCATCTCCATCTCTATTTTCTTGCACTGCCCCCGGGTGGTGCAGAGGGCATCTGTAGAGGAACCACTGACGTCAGAGGCAACTATCTAGCTGCCCGGGTGTACCTCAGTTGTTGAGTGCTCTGGTCTCAAAAAAAAAAAAAAAAAAAAAAAAAAAGAGTAAAACAAAAACCTAACAAAAATTCCCCAAGAGCTCACAATCAGACCATGCATTTCCCCCAGAATCGGGCGAGGAAACGAGTATAACTCGCAGCCTCTGAGGAGGGTACCCAGACAGACATTGTTACAGGTGACTGCAGCAAGAAGCATCCTGCCTTCTGGGTCTTTGACCACCCGGTATGGCACCCTTTTCCAAGCTTGGCGATTTCAAGAATCACCCCAGAGGCCTCTGTCCCACACGAACATTCCCTCGATTCAGGAGGTCCCTTTGTAGGCTAGGTCCGGAATGCTGGAAAGGGAGGCTTAACACCCTAGCACTTCTGTCGCTATGGAAACGTTCTCTGACTCAAAGCTGGTTAGGCATATGTTAAACTCTCCAGCTAAAAGAGCTAGAAGGACTGTTAACTCACAGTGGGGGAAATTGCTCAAGGTCATCCAGTTAACAAAGGCAGGAAGGAACCCAAGCCATTCTCCATTAGGATTAGATGGAGCCTTGAGTCCTCTCTACCTCTCCATCTGGAGACAGGACCCAGGAAAGATGGGGTTTGGGAAGAGAACTCATATTCAGTCATTCATTTCCTTGCTCAAGCTGGTCCCAGATGCCCCACCCCCACCGCACTCTGGTCTGCAGAGTCTGTGACATTGAAAGATGCCACAGGTTTCTAATGACAGCTGGTCTTAAGGATCTGCCCCTGCTGGGTAGATCCTGTGGGTGTTCGTGGGATAGTGACCAGAAATAAATCTGGACCTGGTGCAAGTCACCTCCAGCTTTCTGAACTCATTCTGCTTTGTAATTACTGACAGTTAATGATTTTAAAACACTTGTCAAGTGTAAGGGAACTCCAGGAATGAATGAACACATTTGCTGTTTACAAAATATTGCATGTCTCCTGATTAGCCTCATTGTTCTAGAAGGAAAGTGATGCACAGTGAAGTATGTCACCAAAGGTCACTCAGAGAACACCCAACCTCTTCATGTCCAAGTGCGCCACCAGCCACCACGCTGCTGCTGAAGAGGCATACAGAACCTCTCAGTGGCGCTCACAAGCCTGGAGAAACAAAATGTGCCCCCAACAACAGAGTTTTGCAATGAAGATCCTGGAATGGCCGAACCAGGTCCCCCCCCCCCCTTTATGAGAAAGAAAAGTGTTAAGATCTTTTTATGTGCTTGTCCTTGTCATTATATGCGGGAGGAAGATGTTATCTGAATCAGGAAGAAATATAATCTGATCACACACAGAGACTCATGTGAAGTCCCTTTGGTATGCTCTTAGACATGCCTTCCTTCTCATCTCATCCTGTGCGGCACTGTACTTCTGTCTGGAGAAAAGATATTTGCCCCTTATAGCTTTTAAGAAACAAAACAGACAACAGACAATCCAACGTGTGTGTGTGTGTGTGTGTGTGTGTGTGTGTGTGTGTGTGTGTGTGTCTGTGTGCTCTATTCTTTGCATAGTGGAGTGGCAGATTGTATTTTCTGAAAGCAGCTGACCCAAATACATTCCACCTCACACTCTTATGGAACTGAGGCACTCTCCTTAAACATTTCTAAGTGATCTTAGGATGCCCTTTCCATGCTGCCCCTAAGATGTTGGTAATAATAAAGGTTTCTGAACACATAATGGCCTAAAGTCAGTTTAAAGTCGCAACAAATACAAAGTGCCCTGAGCATTGCTCGCCTGTGTTTCATTGTGTGGCTTCACTGCAGCCCTGATTCTACAGACACAACATGAGCACGGTGCTCTGTGCATGCGCTCAGACCATGCACTGCCAGGCAATGCAGCCCAAAACACCAGGTCTCAGACTCCAGATCTATGGCATGAATTACAGTGTTTTGGTTTTCACTGTTTTTACTGTACATATTTGGTTGTATTTTCCTGTGGAAATATAATGGTTTAATTACAGAAAACAAAAATCATAATACTATCTTGCCATTGTTCCTTAGGAGGTCAATTATTAACTCAGTATATTTTTAGGGTATATTATGTTAGAGCGTTTGATTTTAAATTTTGACTTTTGAGTTGCTGACTTGATTTTCATTAAAATCATTAAATGAATATTGGTTTGGGCTTAGGACAGGACTTCCAATAATTTCTCAAGTGGCCCTACATATTCTTATGTCACACCACATACTTATGTGAAGCAGCAGCCTCAGCACGGGTAATTCTAAAATTAAAATATCAGTCAACTCTGAAAAGCTTTGAAGAACTCTATATCCTTCCATTTTCAAGACTGTGTTCTTTATATAAAAATAAGCAAGCACATTCATCTCAGTAGTGTGCAAAATTGCCTTCATATTTAATAAGTGGTAAAAGTGCATGTACATATCTCTCTAAGAACTGTTTTTAAAATGAACTTCTCTATGATTGATTGTCAGTAAATGTTTGATTTATAATCCTGTCTTTTGTGGCTATACAGCTAGGGTTGTAAGATTATCTTGGGTAAAGAAGGGTCATAAGTGACTATAGATCACTTGGGGAAGTTGGCTATAGTGCTCTGTCTGATTCCTCTGTCCAGAGACCCTGCCACAGAGTCTTTTTGTCTCTTTGTCCATGGTGTTAATCACTTTTCTAATCACTTAATCTAATCAGTTAATCACTTTTCTGTCTCAGTGTTCCTTTGAAGCCCCCAACCCTGAAACCTAGCTTTTGTTTATGAGACTATGAGTGTAGCCGAAATGTATAATCTCCAGGGAAGTGATACTGATGTGGGGGAGGGGACTGTGAAACTTCAGCACTATCTGCAACGTTTTATTAGAAAGAGAGGCATTCTAAACTCAAGGTTCAAAGCAAAGCCTATGATTTTCATCCCACAGTCTGTAGGGAATGATCTTTCTCCTTTCTCGGCTGTAAAGGGCCAAGCTTGGAGGCAGAGAGTGACTTCTGCTCATTTGCATTAGTGGAACCAAGAAAAGCATCTGATATGCTATGGCCTCCAAGGATTCCTGACTCACTGGAGGAATTCCTGAGCCCATATGTGCTCATCAGTACCAACAGCAGAATGTTTTACCTGCGTGTATAATGGCACCCTTTGTGCAAAATGGCTCACAGCTGTCCACATTATTCCCATTAGACAAAAACAGGAAATCCCACCCACTCTATGGAAGAAACTCGGCCAAGGGACTGTCTGATTTGAGAGCCTAGGTTCGTGGTAGGACACAGGACACCCCATTAGCAATAATAGCAAGAGAACAAGTGTTATTTGGCACATAACTTGTGGCAGTCTGTTCTCTTCATGTACCCATGGGATCCAGGGATTTGTTTAACTCAGATCACCAATATGAACAAGAATTCCTAGGAAGGATCTGGGTCTGCAACAATAGACTTATTAGAACTGCAGTGCTCTGGAGAGATTGGAATGTTGTAGGTCTAGAGCCTAATTACTCTTTATCTTTAATTTAGGGATTAACTTTAGCTCCCTAAATGGCCATTCCATGCCCACCTCAGTGTTTGACCTAACATCCTATGGTTAACAGATAAATAACCATACACCACTAGTCTCTACCTACTGAAAAGCTAAGAATGTCATCAGCTAACATAGGAGGCCTATAGGAGAGACTCCCCCATCTTTCTGTACCAACCCCTCTGATTTTTCCCAACAATGTAGGGTTAAAATATCTTGGCTTGTAACTCTCTGTTCTGATACTATAAAACTCCACAAACTGCTTCCATAACGAAACATCGTATTCAGGGAGGTCTGAATGATTCCTGGGCCATAGTCACTCATAATTTTGCCTCCAGAATAACCTACATCTCATTCCTTTGAGACAAGAGTTGTTTCTCTCAACAACACCAAGCTTAGGGTAAGTTGTCTTTATCTGAAGAGCCATCTCATCTGTCCGAATACAGTATGTTAAGGCTCAAAAGTGTTGTCATGTTATCACTGGCCTCTTGGAGACAAGAGTTGTCTATTGGACCCTATTGGGGGTGTGTGTATATGCCAGTGTCATTGAATGATGTACTTTGTAACTATGTCTTTCAAATTGCATCAGGAAATCCTGTGTGGAGTGACCCGCATTGTGACATGAGACATCAGAAAAGGCTCTGAGGTCAGCCTGGCCATTTTCAGGAAGTACTGAAAGAGCATGTGCCTCAGTTTCTTGTCTTAACCTGAGTGTTGGCATCATTCTGTCTCGCTGCTCAGTCTCCTCCAGACACTTAGGAATGTGGAAATGGACAGGCCAAGTCCCACATGTGATAATTTTCCCAAAAGGTAGACCCGACCAGTTAAGTGTGTATGTTGAGTCTGTGCTGTGGGGTAAACATGTTACTTAGTTTTATGAATGGCTTAGTTTTATGAATGAAATTTAAAACTTTAGCTCAAAGAGCTTACTCCTCAACTGCAAGGGCAGAATTATGAAAAATCATATGAAATTATTATTATTAAAATCATATAAATTATTAATCTTATAAAAATCTCATAAAACAGTCGAAAATATTCCTTGTGCTCAGGTTCAAATATCTGTGAATAGAAACAACAGAAAAAAATCTTCAAGATGAGAAAAAAAAACTCACCTTCTTATTCTAGCCCCAACCTCTAAAAGGCAGAGAAAGAATGTAATCAGATTGTCATGAAACTCAACTCGTGGGTTTTGAGGCCCTGAACAGCCAGGGTGCCAGGAGTCAGCCTTGAGCCTTTTAACTCACTGAAGGATGGTTCAGCTGGGTTACAAGTGATAGCTCTTCTGGAGTTAGGGTGTAAAGGAAAAGAGGTGCTCATCTCCTTTTGGATCTTCTAAAGTCAGTAGCATGTAAGTGTTCCTTGCTTGAGGCTGGAGCTAAAAATCAGTGGTGTAAGCCAGGGACATTTTTCCCTAAGAGAAGCAATGGAAGAGCTCTAAGAAATGGTGTCATTAAGCATTCAGCATGTGACATGAGGCATGTGAATGAATAATAATTTTGATTAAGGAAGAAAATGTATATAGTGTGATCTTGTGAAAGAAAAGCCCAACCAAACCACAAAACAAAAATTAGAACAAAAAAAAACCCTCCATGCCCAAATACAGCAATGTTTCATTTGTAGATAAGCCACACATGAAAACCAACTGCATTTCTGTAGACTAGCAATGGACTTCGAAAACAAACTTATTTACAGTAGCACAAAATAAGAACACAATTAAAAGTATAAACCTTTTAAGGATGAAATCTAGGAATAGTTTCTGAAGAATAAATATATAATTAAATGGAAACTATACCCTGTACTGAAGGACTTTACATTGTTGAACAATACTTACTAAGTTCACCTACAGATCAGTGCACACCCTATTGAATCTCAAATGTCTCTTTTGCAGATATTGGGACACAGACCCTATAGTCCAATGGAAAAGCAAGGGACCCAGACTAGACAAATAATCTCAAGAGAAAAAAAAAAACAAAGTGGGAAGACTCCTAATTTCTGATTTTAGATGTCATGGTAATTGAAGTGTGGCACTTTCTACATAAAGAGAAGTCTTAGTATGGAAAGTAATAGAGGGTCCCTAAAGAAACTGTCACATATGAAGTCAACTGATTGTCAAAAAATTCTGAGACAACTGATATTCATTGAGAACAGTGATGTTGGGCCCCTACCTCGTGCTATTTAAAAATATTAACTTAAAGTGGTCATCAACCTAGACAGCAGTATGGAAGCTCCAAAAGTCTTAGAATAAAAGTAAATTATCAGGATGTTGGGCTAGGAAATGCTTTCTTAATTATGATATTAATGGCAAAAGCAATAAATGGAAAAGATATAAGCTGGACTCCATCAGAATTAACATTTGTGATTTGAAGGATTACCATTAAGAAAAGGACAGTCCATAGAATGGGAGAAAATATTTGTATATTTATCTGGTAAGATGTTGAGGGCTGAGCTGATCCAAGGATTTCCCCAAGGCCCTGATCTATGGAGGATATAAACCCTTCTTTAAACCAGGAACATGCTTGGCAAAGTTAGTAACAGCCTGGGGCTAGGGCCTTGTGAGCTTTTTGCTTTTCCCTGAGGCCTTAATATATATATAGAGAACACAATTTCTTCTCTAAAACCTGGAAAGTTCTTGGCATAGCCAGTAATGGCCTAGGACCAGGGCCCCTGGGGGAGTTATGGCTTTGATTTTTGGTTCCTAAGAACCAGACCCTTCCTACCCTAAGAAGCTATGGTTATTAGTCTGGAGACTGCCAAGTGCTGTCTGTGCTGTGGTTCCCTGCATTCCCTTCCTGCAGTAGTATTTGACTAGCTTCCTGCTTACTTTGTCCCTTTGTATGATAGCTGTACACTGACACAGCCCTACCGCTCCACTAAAAACTGTATAGAAAATGCTGTACTTCTTAATAAGCCTGCTTGGAACGAAATGCAGCTTGTTCAAGAACTCCCCATCCCAAACTTGTCTCCTTATCTTCTGACCTCCTTGTCCCTTCTCTCAGGAATCTGTCACTGAAGAATGACCTGCTGGTCCAGGTCATTAAGGTACTTTAATCTAGACTATATAATGAACTTTTATAAATAAACAATAAACAATGATATTCCTATTTTAAATAGCAAAAACTTTTAATAAGACATTTTCTAAAATAAGTTGTATCAATCACTGTTTTTGGGTCCTAGCAGTTATCTTGGGAAAGGGAACCAGAAGGTGCAGTCAATAACACAGACCTGAGAAGTCAGTTGAAAAGGACTAACTTCTTAATTCAACAATGGGGAGAGTCTTATATACCCTCCTCCCAGCACCCAGGTTCTGTCCCAGTCTGGTGATATTACATGGCTGTCCCTCATTGGCTGGGCACAATCAGGAGATCTGACAGCATCTGTTGTTAGACAGATTTCCAACAGCCAGGAATTCTGAGCAGTGCCTGTTGATAGGCAAAGTTCAAGCAACCAGGAACATTGGACAGCACCTGTTTCTAGGCCTCCAGGTAGGCTCCAGGTTGGCTCATAAAGAAGTATATTGTGTGTATGCCTTGGAAACTGGTTTGAGCCAATTTCCTTGGCCCTATGGACCTGTCCTACTATAAATTACTAATAGGCAAAGATGGTCAATATCACCAACATCCAGAAAGTGATATCCAAGGCATAGAAGGACACTAATTTACTATTGGTAGGATGGTTATAATAGAAAAGCAAGATAACAGTAGCAATTGGCAAGAGTATGAAGAAATTATAACCACTGTATACTACAGACAGCACTGTAGGATAAGGCAATCACTTTAGATGAGACCCGAGTTGTTCAGGGTGATCTGGCTATAGACAGTGTAGTTACTAAAGTAATTACAGATCTAAAAAAAACTTGCAAGTATAATATCCAAAGTAATACATGAACCATTAATTCTACTTCTAACTATATAGCCAATGGGAAATAAAATGCAAACCCCCAATACTTTATAGAAGTTTTAGTCATATAATCAATAAAAGGATCATGTGATTTTTCTCAGGGAGATATGTGTAATAAGAAGTTTCTGGCCTGGACTTTTGGACCTAGCCCAGAGGTTTAGACCCTCTTGCAGCCCTGCTGCTGCTTAGCCCCAAATAATCACACAAAAGCTTATATTAATTTCATGCTGATTGACCTATGGCTCAGACTTATTGCTAGCTCTTTCATCTTAACTCAATCTATTTCCATTAATCTGTTTAGCCATGAGTCTTGGTTTTCTCAGAGCAGCATGGCTGTCTTCTTTCCTCTGCTTCTGCTGGCTTCTCTCTCTGCTGGTGTCTCAGCTCTGCTCTTTCTATTCCCAGTGTTTTCTTAGTCTGGTAGCCCTGCCCACACTTCCTGTCTGCCTTCTGGCCAATCAGCTTTTAATTAAACCAGTAGGAGAGACAGATATATACGATGTACCAGAATATAATCCCACTACAGATATGAACAAATAAATTTCTAGGCATCCCAGATTAGAATGTTGGTGGCAGATCAAGAAAAAAAAAAAAAAAGAATTCCAACCAAGCATATCTTGAGTTTATTGGAATTGCTTTCAGAGATCTAGGTGATGGGTTAACAAAAAACTCACACCAGCATGTACAGTGACTCATGGGAGCTCAAGCCTTGGAGCTCATTGTAGGACACTGGCTTCCCTGTTTTTGTGATCTTGCTTTGAATCTTTCTCTCATTTGAGCAGTAAAACCTCCATGAGATCTCAGCCAATTCTGTTAAACTTGTATGTGGCCCTCTTGTCAGAGAGTCTCCTTTACCCTGCATTTGTTTCTGCTAACATAATCTTGGGGAGGGGCTTTTTGAATCTTTTCAATTTCTGGAGCTTTCTGAAACTGTAAGTTTTGTTTACTTCCTGAGCCTTGTAACTTTCATTTACTTTCCAAGCCTTCAGGAGGGAGTGTTTCAGTTCAGAGGAAAATAACAAATAACAAAGCACCAGTGGGTGAATGGATAGATTAAATGATACATATTCATATGCAGAATATCAACCAGGTCAAAAAAGAAATGAAGCGCAGATACCTGCTCTAACATGGATGGGCCTTGACAGCATGATGCTAAGTGAAAAAGGTAAATCCCAGACATGGCATATGATCCCATTTGTCTGAAATATACAGAACAGGCAAATTTGAGGAAGACAAAGAGTGATAGCTAATGGGCATGTTGCTTCCTTGGAAGGGCTATTACAAAAGTGATTGCAGTGATGAATGTGCAATTCTAGGAATATATTAAAAACCATTGAACCGTGATATTTAAATTGGTGAATTATTTAAACCACATGACTGAAGGGATGACTACTAATAACGGCATTAAAAATATCAGCCATCTTTTCGCAGCTTTCCAGTATACAAGAAGCAAGGACAAGTGAGTCTGTGTTCAAACCAGCAGGCCATCTTGGAAGTTAGGGAGCCTGGTATTATGCCCATTTTCCAGGTGCAGAAATTAAGCCTGAGAGATTTTAATAAGATGGTCAAAGGCAGGGTTTAAGTTCAGCAAGGACATGCCAGCATAATACCAACAGCAAGAATAGTGCATTCTTCAATTCAAATTTAGCCTGAGGAAAATGGAACAAGAAATGTCTTTGTAAAACTACAGGTACCGTTCATTGGTTTTGCATGTGTGAACAGACACACACTACCAGCGCCACACTAGAGTTTATTCAGGAAAGTTGCCAAGCAGAGAAGCAGAAAAGAGAAAGACTTCATGTGGTGTCTCCTTATAAGAGAATGGGTGGTCCAGATTTACGTTGCCATGCCTAGGGGCATGTTCTGCCAGCGCCATGTTGGCTTTAAGTGCCAGGAATCCTTACGCAGTTGTTTTACACCCACAAGGGCTTCTAAGACAAGTTGCTCTGCTTTGGAACCAGGTAGACACTTCTGCTTGCTGGGCACTCTTGTGCAGGGTGGAAACACTGTATTGTAGTGAGGTGGTCCTGGCATCCCAGGTTTGTGTTTCTATGGACACAGGAAACTCTGAGACTGTCCATGGACCGTCACAAAGCTGGTCTGACTATTGAGGCTCTTCTTGCACTGTGACCAGCAAGAATATTATATATGTCCCTCCTTTCCTGCCTTTGCCTCTTACCTTGTAACCACATTTGTGCTAATGAGATCAACCTGGCTTCCAAGGACACCTCCAGAGCCCTAGGGAGAGACAGGCAACCTGAGCTTACTGGAGGTTTCACTGGAAGAGAGGCAATTCCTTTGGTGATAGGAGAAAGGAAATTTGGAAGACAAGACCAAAACATGTGGATCATATGGATGGTCTAGTTACTTTCCAGCTAATTTAGGAATTTATGTGTTTACCGAATTTTGGTCTTCAGAGAGGGTCTCATGTAGCCCAGGCTATTCTCAAATTTTGTTATGTTGTCAAGGAAATTAAGCCTGATCTTTGTGCCTCTACCTCAGGAGCGCTGGGATTACAGGTGTGAACCACCACTCCAGTTTTATGTGGTTCTGGAGACGGAAATGGTTTTCATGCATGCTAGGCCAACACTCAACCAACACAGTACCTACCCGCTCTTACAAATGAATGTCTCTTCTATTTTGTTACTAAATTTTAAAATGAACATAATAAATGCCTATGATAATACTGTAAAAGTTACCTCTGCTCCGTACTTCAACCTCTCAGTCACCTACTGCGGGGGGTGGGGTGGGGGGTGGGGGGGTGGCAACCTGTCTTCTGTGTCCTTGGAGGTGTCTCTAGGTTCTTCCTGTTCTCTCTTATCTTCTATTCTCCTGCTTTCTCTTTTCCCTCATCATCATGGTGTGAACACACTCTATTTTCCCAGAGAAGAAAAACCACACCTATCTTAAAGACTCAGCAAGAACAGGGCTGGCAAGATGGCTCAGCAGGTAAAAACGGGTATTGTGTAAACATGGATGCCTGCGTTTGATCCCCAGAACCCAAGCTGTAACAGGAGGTCTCTGGCCCGGACTAGCCCTGTGGTCTGGATCAGCCTGGGCAGCTGATCTTACCTATGGCCCGATCCCCGCCCCCAGCCCCCCTTGCAGGCGGGCGCGCGCGTGTACACACACACACACACACACCTACTTTTATGGTGTCTACCATGGCCAAAACAGTTCCTTTAGTCATAGCATATAGAAAGACATTCCCACATCACCAAGTGAAGTCAGAGGAGAGATATGATACTACAAAGTCAACCCTTGACCTCCACACACATTCAGGCACACAACCAACTAAAAAAAATTATTTGAGACTGACTGATTAGAGCTTTGTGATTGTGGAGAGCTGGGATGCAGCAAACTGAAAGCCAATTTTCTTGGGCTCCTTTCAGTACCATTATAGCCATTCATTGCTCACCTTTGTGTTGGACCTGGATCCCAGGCTTGTACTTCTCACCTGTAGTGTAAGAGCCAGTGCTTACTGGCCTCACATTCTTAGGAAGGTGGCTGATTCTATCACAGGCTGCAAGCCGGATGCTAAAGTATTTCCTCTAGCCACCCGCAGATCTCTCCAACAAGAAAATAGCATTTTCTTTATCTTGGTTTGCTTCCAGCAGCCTTATTGTGTCATATAGATTGCCTTGGGGACCTCATGTGTATATAAACATTTTCATAGTGTTATTTTTCAGCTCTCACAGTAGAGCACTAAGGGCCTCTTCTCCAAGGAGGGTGTGAGTAGGAGGGGCCCATTCTCTATGAATTAGGCATAGCTTCTCTGTTGAGTCTCTGAGAGCCGAGTGACACCTTTCACTCTATACTCTCTTGACATCTGGGCTGAGGAAAGCAATCAGTGTTCATTAAAGATTTCAGTGGGTTGCTAGAAAGGGAGATAGGGAAGAAGAAAATATGAAGTATAATTTGTGCATTCATAGGTTCAGGTCTGGAGGAAAGACAAGTAACTGCTGGGCTAACTGTCTAGAGCAGTGCTTCTCACTCCTCCGAAGGCTGCCACCCTTTAGTATAACCAGTTCCTCATGCTGTGGTAACAACCCTCCCCCCCAGCCACACAATTATTTTGTTGCTACTCCATAACTGTTTTTGCTACCGTTATAAACTATACTATAAATACCTGATAAACAAGATATCTACTATGTGACTTCCAAAGGGGTCTTGACCCACAGGTTGAGAACTACTGGTTTAATGTTGCTTGAAGACAGATGTATTGATCAAGGGGGTCTTCGTCACATGAGACTGCATGATGGATGCTCGCCTTGGCCATCTTTAGAAATCAGAAATACACACAGTCACATATACATACACATACACATACAGACACACAGACTTATATACACAGATATACATAGACACAGACAGACACATACATACATACACACACACACACACACACACACACACACAAACACACATCCCAACCCACACAGTCACATACATACAAACACACAGACACATATACACAGATACACATGGACACAGACAGACACACACATATCCCGACCCACACAGTCACATATACATACATGTACAAACACACAGACATATGTACACACACACACAGAGACACACACACACACACACACACACACACACACACACACAAACACACACACACACACACACACACACACATAGGCATGCACACATGTACATGCACTCACTGTACTCCCAGTGCCCAGTGTCCATGCTCTGGGCTAAGCATGTGAGAGAGCTCAGAATATTTGCTCCCCAAATTACCTGTTAAAATGGTCCTGTACTCCCTCACATTCTTTCTGGCAAACAGAACTGGCCAGGCAGTGGGTGACAGACTAATTATCTCAACTATCAGAAACTTCCTCCGTGTGGATCTGGTGGCTTGTCATTCCGAGGCCTCTTAATTGGCTACGTGATTGACACATATGTGGGGGATTTTTATTTTAAGAATGGAGGCAAGCCTATGCCTTCAAAGTTAGATCAGTTATATGACGCCAAGAGACCTAGTTTGCACCCACCGTGGGCTAGAGTGTGAGTTTTAGAGCGACTGATCTTAGGTAGCTAGCAAGAATGACAGTGAGAAAATAAAGTCTTTTTTTCTGAGCTTAATATTTATCCCTCACCAAATGTTCCCCCAGCCCTAGGCTGTCCTGAATTCCCCTTGTGATGAATGACACCATGAAAAGACCTCTTGTGTCTCTTGGGCAGATGTGACCTGACATTTTGCTTTGTCTGGACTTAACCAGTCAGATAGAGGTGATAGAAATTTAATTTTAATATAAGTCCAAGAGTTGAGCTGTTTAAATTCTAGCTGTCCACGGGTCACAAACAGTGGTGGCAGCCCCTGCCATTGCCATTTTAAACTCTTATTTCTGATTTCTTTCTGAGAGATTCTTCTCTTCCTGGGTTGGTAAAAATGGCCTCTGGCAATGCTATCCTTACAGAACCGTAATAATCCATTGAGCAAGAAAATCAGCATCTCTCTCAAGAGTCAAGAGATCATGGCATCTGTGGAAGGCTCTTATTGGCCATGCGTGGGTCATGTGTTCTTGTCTTCCACAGGAGACAGCTCTATGATTGGCCAGGCCCTAGTCATGAGATTTTGAGGGTCCAAGATGATTGTGATTGACAGGTCTGGACAGACCACATGAGATGGGAAAATAATGTCTCAGTGGTTCAGGAATCAGCCTGACCAAGAAATCACTTTCACAGGCACTAGAGCTGAAAGGCAGCCCCTGGCCAATGCTATGTCTACATTTTCCCATCTGGAATTCTCTTCTCTTTATCTGGCAGGTGTGGCCAGCTAGGACAGGGAGCTTGTGTGGAAAGCTTTGTGCAGGGCAGCCTGCTGGGGAGGGCATTGCCCAGTTCTTTGGGACTAGAGTTGATGAATAGCACGGAGAGCAGACCTTTTGGTAAGCTTCAAAGAGAACACTTCTTTATATGAACTTTCCCCCTTCCCAAAAAGGAGCTGAGGGCGTCAATTGACTCTGAATTGGAGGCAGTATGAGTAGCCTTTGGAAGCTTGCATTTTTGTTAAAATGGGTCCTTCATTGCTGGGCTACCACAGCTCAAAAATTCTCAAAGATCATTTGGGGGTTGTTCACTTAAAGCTTCCTTTATTTATTTTGCAGAAACACTGGCTGGAAAGACACTGGAAAGTTCCCGATCTGATCCCCTCTTGAAGCTGGAGGAGGTCTCAGTTTGAGTGCCTGAAGTAATGCTGTTTCTCACCCCCCCCCCCCCCCCCGCAGATTCCATCGCCAGAGGTCAGTCTAGAGATCTGCTCTTTATTTGGAGTAAGTCAGTCCTTAGCTCTGGCATGCAGAGTTTGCCTCACTTCACTTTCTTTGTAGCCATTTAAATACTAAAGAACTGCTTTGGGATTCCCTTAACTTACTCTTTTCCTTCTCTCTACTTCCCATTCCTCATCTGATATTCTTTAGTTCTGCCATGATTCTTTGCATGCTTAGGTTCACCTATTCATCACCTAAGATGTAGGCAGCGTCATCACACACACTTTGTAGGTGAGGAAATAGAGGGACCAGAGCTCAGCTGACCCACAATTTCTTTACCAAACAATGAACTATATAAATTCAATATTCAGAATAACCTGAAGACAGTCAATATGGCCCTGATAAAGCAGAGCAGCATTTTAAGAACGTCAAAGAGGAAACGTGGAGGAATTTCATCTCAGAGAGGATGAGACAAAGGCCTAACTGCATCCCTTTGGACCTGGTCCTAGCTCTAAGAGTGATGCTGAATGTCCTGTCCTGAGAAGAAGGCTCTGGGATGCAGGGATCGTAAGTAAAAACTCCGGACAAGTCTGCATTTTATTCTAGACTGTAGCAAAGAACCAAGGTAGATGTATTTTATTTTATTTTATTTTATTTTATTTTATTTTATTTGAGAATTGAGGATACCCTTTAGCCTCACTCAACTTAAAGAAAATTGTAAGAACAAGATGAAATGACAACATATGGATTTTTGAAGCCTATAGGAAAGCATTACTAATAGAAAACACCCCAGTTTTGCTTCTAGGTGAACAATCCATATTTTCCAGTTTCTACGGGCAACATAAACTTCTGGGACTTCCAAAGCCTAACCAGAAACCCATGAGATGACAGCTATGTGCTGGGACATCCCATAAGGCAATGAGGGTGACAAGCTGAGAGGAAAAATCATTATAGCTAGTGAGAAATTCTTGTCTCTCCACATTGGTGTGAATAGATGCATTTATATCCCATCACCTTCTCTGAGGATTCTCAGGGGCTGTTTGTGAATTAATCTCTGTGTCTGGAACAGCTCATTGTATTTGTCTTCTCCCATTGAGGAAATTTAGCTTGCCATGATCCAGCCACTTACTACAGCATATGTACAGATGAATCTTTGCCAAGTATTTCTTGGTTTCCCGTGGCTTTCGCCCACACAGAATAAAGGAAAACCCCTAGACTTTTTCAGCATCTGACAATCCCTCCTGTGATGGTTTATATTGATTGAGAAATTGACAGGCTCTAGAATCACCCAGGAGACAAGACTCTGGGAATTCCTTGAAGGATTATCTAGGTTGACTTAATCGGGCTGGGAAGACCCACCCTGAACCATCATTTCATGGGCTGGGTCTCAGACTGTGGAAAAAGGAGCAATCACTAACTTTCACCCCTCTCTGCTTCCTGATTGCCACTGATACAGTGTCAGCAGCTGCCTTGGGCACCTGCCACCATAAAGTCACCACTATGGACTAGACCCTCTTGTCATGAGAGAAGTTCTTCTTTAAGTTACTTTTTGCCTGGCATCTCATCACAGCAGAGTACCTGTTCTCGATTTACGTTGCCATCCTCATTTCTTTCTTTCCATAGGGACTCTTTACCTTAGCTTAACAGAAAGGGGGAAGGGGGCTAGAGCTGGCTTCCTGGGTTTTGCCCACATAATTCAGTCTTGTTTTCTGAATTCATGAAATGACTTCCTCATTTTGGACCCAAAAGTCATTTAGTTTATAGGCTGCCAACAGACTGTGGGAGAAAGGGTATTGACTCTATAGGACACAATTTTAGCTACAGAGGATTCGGCTGTCTGTCTAAAAGATAATTAAAAATAGTAGGAACTTAAATGAGATAGAAGTTTGTCATTGATCTAAGCAGTCTAAGCCAGATATGGTGACGCCCATTTATACACGCAGCACTCAGGAAGCGGAGGTAGACAAGTCTGAGTCAGCCCCAGCTAGATAGCGAGGTCCTGTTTACAGCAACAACAGTAAGCAAGAAAGGGGGTTGAGGAGATGGCTTGGTGGGTGGCTGTGCAAGCGCAAGGACCTGAACTCCAGTCCCAAGTAAAAGCTGAATGTGGTAGAATGCACCTGTAACCCCAGCTGGGGACAAGGCACAGTGGATCCCAAGGAGCTCACTGGCCAGCCAGCCTAGCTGAAACAGTGAGCTCCATGTTCAGTGAGAGATCATAAATACATGCATACATACACACATACTAAATAGTGAAGAACAATTAAAGATTTCCAACACCCAACACCAACCTCTGACCTTTGCATGCACGTGCACATGTGGACACATACACAACCACACATACATATTACCCATTTCACAATACACATTTATACACCCCCCCACACACACACTGTCTAGGGGCAAGCAGTCCAGCAATGTTGTAGTATGGCTCCCCAGGGTCACTAAGACTCAAGCTCCTAATTTTCCTTCTCTTTCTCAGTATGTGGTTTCCAACTTCAAAGTCAGCTTAGGTCCCCAAATAGTTGCTAGTCAATTTATATGAGTTATAGATACTAAAAGAAGACAAAAGGCGAGTATTCTAACAACCCATTCTCTTTCAATTCCTTCTAGGAAGTTCCAGACAAAACACTTGCTCGCATTTTGTTGACCAAAGTAATTCCAATGACCATACTTGACAGTTCTGTAGTAGAGTACCTAGAATCAAATTAGTGTTGTATTGTTAGAGAAAAATGTTTTATTGAGATAATTCATACACTATACAATTCACCCACTTATTATATATTGTTTCATGGTTCTGATGAACTCACAATTGTCTGTTTATTACTTGTCAGTGAATGGCAATGCTTCATTACCTCTCCACCAACATGACATGGACCCTGCTGCCATCCTCTGTCCTTTCCTTCCACACATAGTCTCCAGCCTTTGGTAGCCCCTTTTCTACATACTGGCTGTTGATTTGCCTGCTCAGGACATCACAACATTAGTGAAATCAGACAAAATGTGGTCCATTGCGACTGGCTTCTTTCACAGCATGATCTCACCAAAGTTCACGCTTGTTGTAGGGTGCATCTGTAAATTCTTTACTTCCTAATTTTTTTCATTTTCTTCTTTTTTAGAAGCCAGTACTTCATTGCATGGATATGCCCCACTGGTTTACATTCTTAGCTGATGGGATATTGCAAACAAGAATCAATGGCTAACTATTTGTAAACAAATTTGAATGTGAACATATGCTTTTATTTATCTTGGGAGTCAAGTTTCTGGGTCATGTGGCAACTGAACACCTAACCTTTTGATGACTGTCAGGCTTTTCTGAAATATCTATATCAGCACCAGCAGTACCAGAGGGCTCCCTTTTTGCCACACCTTTGTCCCACATCTTATTGTTAGTCCTTTATATGGCAATGAATTTGGAATTACACCTCATCTACCTGTGGACAAATGATGCTGATCCTCCCTGACTATTGGCCATTTATCTTTCTTCCTTGTGGAGCATCCATTTGGATTCTTGGCCAATTGTTCAAACTGGGTCATTTATCTTTTTAAGATTGAGTTGTAAGAGTTCTTTCTGTATCCTGTATACAAGTCTTTTATTGGATATGATTTGCAACTATTTTCTCTCATTTTGTGTGTTGCCTTTTCACTCTGATCATGTCCTTGGATGCTGAGCAATGTCATTGTCAACCAACTTATCTATCTTCTATCTTTGTTGCCTGTACATTTGGTGTCATACCCAATAAATCACTACTAAAGAGTTATATGGTCATGTAAATGACTTCTCAATGCCCAGATTTTGTCCCAAGCAAGCTCTATGGGACTTGATTCTTCTGCTTGAGAATTGTGCCCCATATTTTCCATGTTTATCTCCTTCATAAATCTTCATCTATTGAGATGTCCTGGACCTGTCTCAAATCTTCAGAACAAAAGGAACAACTGGGATATCTTTATCCATGTACTCAGTATGCTATTGCTGTGGCTTGGAGCAGCACTGAAGCTTCTAAATACACCAAGAACACATGGAACTGATGAGCAGAAGCTGCTGTCTAAGAAGCCTTCCTCTTGTAGGTCCACCACAGATACCACCGTATTAAGAATGCTGAGGAGGCATCTTGTAAGAAGGAAGCCACTTTGGTTGTGTTTAGTGGTTAAGTAAGCACATATCTCAGTAGACCCTTTTTTTTTCTCAGCACACCATTAACATGCCCAGGAACACACCATCATCCAAGGTCTCCTATATTCCTTTCAACTTTCTCTAGTACAGATAACTCCCACCTACTCTGCTTGGTCCCTGACTTTCTACTCACTTTCCAATAGTAAAGCACTACAGTGCCAGGAAGTTTCATAGTCCAAGGACAGCATTATCAAGCTTTGTCTGAGTCACTCCACATACTCCATACCTAGTGAAGGCTGCTTCAGACTCTGCACACAGTGAGCAGGAGCCGCCTTCTTCTCCTTTCCTGTCCGATGGCTCTTGTCCCTGTCTATCCTGATGGTGGCCTATGCTTTGTTCCAATCAAATACAGAGACAAGGAGATGGGCACAGCAGAGAACAGCCATCTTTAATGTCTGTGTGGCTTGTGCTCTCATATGGACTCCCTGGGAATAGTCACAACTGGCTCTTGTTGGCAGGCCTTGGTTAAACTGAGTCCTTCACCCAGTCTTCTTTGCTCATTTGTAAAACATGGCTAGCTAGCTTACAATGAAACAAGTTATTTGAAAATATAGGTGACATGTTTGATGTTGTTGTATAAGTTCCTAAGTATAAACGCTATTGAGAACACAGAGACAGGGCTTTGGAATTCTAGAGAATAAGAGAATAATTCCAGTTGAAACAATAGGGGAATTTATGGACAGATCATTATAAAAAGCAGATAAACTAAATCAAGAGGTGAGAAGTGGGGACCTGGGTGTATGTTTAATACACCTTCTTCTTACAAGGACAGGGGAAAGAAGGTGGGGAAGAGCAGAAGCCAGGACACTTGAAGGAGTAGAAAGTTAATGCAGCCTCTGAACAATGGGAAGACGTGAACTCCTCCATATAAGGGCAAGCTGGAAGGTGACCTTGGAGATTAGAGGCTATGGAGAGTCCTAGTGACATGGCCCAAGTATATCAAGAGGTTTCTGACCTGGACCTTAGGGCCTAACCTGAAGGTTTAGACCTGCAATCCCACAGACCCACAGAGACACACAGATGCTTACATTAATTTTAGGCTGATTGGCCTAAGGCCCAGGCATATAACTTGCTAACTCTTTACCCTTAAACAAATCCAAGATTCTTATCCTGTTCAGCCATGGGGCTCAATACCTTTTCTCAGAGCAGCATAGTTGTCCTCTGCATCTTCTGGCTTGTCTGGCAACTCTGGAATCTCTGTGGCATTTCTGCTCTATTCTTCCTGTTCCTAGAGTTTTCTTAGTCTGGTAGCCCCACCCACACTTCCTGCCTGCCTTTGGCCAATCAGTGCTTTTTATTAAACCAGTGGGTGGGACAATTATTTAAAATGGAATAACATAAATACGTTACACCCAAGCTTGAACCAGACCTGTCAGAATGGCAAGGTGGCCAATGTGGGGCAATTTCATAGGCAGACCTAGAAGATTGAGCAAGATCACAGGGAGTAAAGATTCCATACCAACCAGGGCTCATACAAAGCACTACCAACAAGAAAGGGACCCCCCAAAAGAGCAAAGGATGAACATTCAGGGTGGTCTTCAATGTAACTTGGAGAACATCTCAGTTCAGAAGCAATGAGAACTTAAAAATCTGCTGATACTGATGACAAAGAACCAAAAAATTTACCAAAATGATCATACTTTTAATATAAAATGTAGTCTCTCTCTCTCTCTCTCTCTCTCTCTCTCTCTCTCTCTCTCTCTCTCTCTCTCTCTCTCTCTCTCTGTCTCCCTTCTTTCCCCTCCTCTCCCCTCTTTCCTCTTTCCCCTCACACCCAGTCACCAAGTGGTAAGGAAGCCCAGACCTTGGAGAAGGCCATATGTAAATATTCCAGTCAATTCTCCCATTAAGGTTTCTTCCAACAGCCAAAGTCAGCTCCAACTATTCACAAAAACATGCCTTCAGATGAGTCTGGCCACCAGCACATTACACCTTTAAGCTTTGGGGAAATTGTGTCACAGAATTTTTTAATAGCTCAGTCATTGAAGTGCTTGCATTGCAAGCATAAGGACCCGTGCCCAGAACCCATGCCAAAACAAAGCAAAACGGTGAAATTGGGTGTGGCATTGCCTGCTTATAACTTCAGCATTAGGGAGGCAGAGGCAGAGTCAAGTGTATCTCTGATTTCCCTGGCCAGACAATCTCAGTTATTTGCTGAGTTCTAGGCTAGTGAGAGATTCTGGCATGTTAGTGCATGTAGCCCTTATGGGAGGCAGAAGCAGACACAGCTCTGTGAGTGAGACCAGCCTGGTCTACATAGAGAGTTCCAGGACAGCCAGGGGCTACATAGCAAGCCACTGTCTCGAACAAAAGGAAGGAAGGAAGGAAGGGAGGAAGGGAGGAAGGAAGGGAGGAAGGGAGGAAGGGAGGAAGGAAGGAAGGGAGGGAGAGAGGGAGGGAGGGAGGGAGAGAGGGAGGGAGGAAGGGAGGGAGGGAGGAAGGGAGGAAGGGAGGAAGGAAGGAAGGAAGGAGAAAGAAAGGCAGAGGGAAAAAAAGGAAAAACAAGATGAGCAACACCCAGTGACAGTGATTCTCTGGTTTCAAAATATACATATGCGCATTCACACTCATGTGCACACGTGCACCTGCACACACATAGACACACACCTGCATGTGCACACACACACATGAAACAGAATAACCTGTCACTCTATGTACATGTCACATTTGAGTTCCCATAGCTAAGTGTCCTTGTTTCTCGAATCTTTCTCACGAACTGTAGTATCACCACATCACAGGTCCTGAATTGTGGGTCAGAATGGCTCCTTGTATTCAAAAGGCACACAAGACCCAGAGTATCTCCCAGGTTTGCAGCAGGGGTAAGAGCAGGGCACTTGGAGAGGAAGAAAAAAGGAAATGAAAGAGGGGAGTGAAGTGGGGTGGGAAATGGTAGACCAATAATGAAAGAGAGAATATGGCAGAGGAGACTGTGGTCTGTGATGTGCCCCAGACTGTTCAGTGTGATCTCCGACTGATTTCATGGTCGACATTCTCTCTGCAGGAACCTCAGGAGTAACACACGGCTCAACAGGAAGAGGGAAAGTATCTGCCTTTCTTCCTCAGGCTGGAGATAGCAGCTGGACATTATCAAGTCCAAGTTCGCCAAACTACCCCTTCCTGCCTAGCTCTGTGCTGGGACTTGGGAACATGGAGACCCCACCCTCAAGAAGACAGTGCTCATTTGGGAAATAGGCAGAAATATCTCTGTCGTTCTATTATCTTCAAGGAAGACCTCAGTTAAGATATGGGTAGAAGTTCTCAAGTGCTCTCTCTCCCCCTCCCTCCCTCCCTCCCTCCCTCCCTCCCTCCCTCCCTCCCTCCCTCCCTCCCTCCCTCCTTCCTTCCCTCCCTCCCTTCATCTCATGTGTGTGTGTGTGTTTGGTGGTATTATAGGGAGGAGGAACCTTACTGTGAGTATTTTAATTAAAACAAAAATACTGCTTTTTACTTTTATTTTGAAAGCACTTGGCTGATATTAATGAACCATCTGGGACTAATTTGATGGTTACTCTGAAGAACCAGAGAAGCACCTCCATTTTTGAACTTCAAGTCTCAGTTTGAAGTAGGCCTGAGTCCTGCTGGGGTACAAAGTATAAACAGGAGAGGTAGGCTAGGGGTTATCTGATAGCAGTTAATTGACCAGTACTGGAAATACGCAGGTGGCCTGGGGCCAATTGATAGCCAAGGTATGTTCAAACCCAGGAGGTAGCCTAGGGAAGAAGGCTTGGCAAATAGGCGATTGAGATAACAGAAGAGTTCTGGAAAGTGCTCCTAAAACAAGCTAATCAGAATTGTGTCTGTACCAAGACCCCTAATTGATGTATGACCTTGTGATTTTTCTTTAAAAAACCCATCTTGCAGAGGGGTGGGTACCTCCTCCGGCCACTGCCATGCCTGGGCACCAATCAGACAGAGGTCCTTGTCGAGACTTGCGTTTTTCAATAAACCTTGCTTTGCATTTCCGAGAGTTCGTGTCTCTGGTGGTCTCTTTGGAGGTCTCATAACCAAGGCACAGCAACTCCAACTCCAGGGACTTTGGCAAATAAAAAGGCAGGGGCGTCCAGATGAGTAGCTTTAAAACCCAACAGTGGGACATTAGTTAGAACAAAGTCCATTGAAAGCAACTCAGACTGGCTTAAGGAAAAGAATTTTGGGGACAGATACAATGAAGGAGGCCAGGTCTGGATTCAGACCTAGATTCCAGGTTGAGACTTCCTCATGGAGTCTTGGGGTCTGTCCTTCCCATCCCTGGCTTCTACCAGGTTGTCTTTGTTCTCAAGCTTCCCACAAGGGTCCTAATTGCTCCAAGCTCTCCCTCCCCTCAGGGTTCCAACATGGCTGCAGAGCTCCCCTGTCCTCCCAGTCACTCTCCATGGGAGTTGGTGCAGCAGGTTTAGCAGAAGTGTCTAGGTAAGGGGTGTGTCCAATGCACAACTCTTCACTCTGCTTAGGTAAGGAGCTAATCACGGAGGTGAAGCAATGGGAAGGGGCACAGGTAGGATGTCTACACAAAACTGAATCTCTCATTAGAAAGAAAAATTACAAAGAAGTTCTAGTGAATAACATTAAATGGTCTCAAAATGGCCCCAAGACAAAGGACAAGTTTGGAGACTAAAGGGCACCGAGGGATGTCAGGCCCGCTGTGTTTTTGGGGTCAAATGTCAAATCTGGCTTTGATAACTCTGAAAGGAGGTATGCTGGCATTTCCTCTCACATTGTAACATACTTATGGTACATCTTTCTTGAAAAGATGACTATCCAGTGGCAAAGCCTGCAATTCCTGTGGCTCCAGTTTAGGAACCACATTCCTTCTGGGAGCTTGGAGCCAGGCACTCAGCATGCCCACCCTCATTCATCTGTCCCTGCTCGGGGTGGCACTCTTTGGTGGACAGTGCTTCTCTGTACCTCTGACAGAACTGGCTGAGGTTTCATCAGGTCTGCTTTCTACTCAGTCCCAGGCTCAATCTCCCAGTCACATCACAGGAAGTTGGGCCAATGTGGGGACTGTTAGGTAAGTCACAGGGTCTTTCTGGTCTAGAGCCCTCCATTTCCTTTCCTGGTAGGTCCACATTTAGTAATAGAGAATGTTTAGATGTTAGGGAGATGTGTTCACAAAACAAGCTTAGCCACCCTTAAATGATGGAGCAACCCAGAAAAACTAGTCTTATTTAGTGGACTTTTTATATTATATAAAATTAAATGCCTTTAATCCCAGCTCTTGGGAGGCAGAGGCAGGTGAATTTCTGTGAGTTCAAGGCCAGCCTGGTCTACAAAGTAAGTTCCAGGACAACTAAGACTGTTACACAGAGAAACTCTGTCTTGGAAACCAAACAAATAAGAAAAACCCAAACAACAAACCAACTTATATAATATTTCATGGGAAATACATACATAATGTAAAATGCACCAAGTCAATGGATTTTTAACGTGACACCTTTTCACTTACCACCCAGATGAAAAAAGAGAGTTCTCTCTCTCCCACCTATACCTGTTCAAAGTTCTCTCCACAAGTTTCTCATCCCAAGTTTAACAGAGGAAGCAAATGCGTCCACCTCTTCTGGTCGATGGACCAACAGATTGGAAAAGGCACGTGGAGACTTTGGAATCGTTCTGCTTGTTTGCTTTAAGTGCAAGGAGCAAAATTTATCTTTAAGCTGATTTCCAATCCCTGAATATTTTTGAGGCACTGACTAGGAGAAGGAAATAGAGAAAAGGCAGAAGTTAAATTTTGTTCTATCCTTGTTTGGGAGTCTAATCTTGATGAGCAAAGAATGTAATTAAAACGGATTACAGACTATTAAACACACACAAGAACAAAATGATTGCAGTGTGTGCAAAGCAGTAATTAAAGCTTTAGAGGAGGAAAAAGTCACCATCACTTAAAATGATTATTTGTCAAGGTTAGTAACAAATATTGACATGCAAGCTCTCCCTCCCGTTCTTGCTTCTTAGAGGCAGGCACTCAGCAATTAGTGGCCCATATTCAAGAATCAATATGGCCTTGGGTCTAAAGCGGACAGATCTATACATTTTAAAATTAGTGGGCAGAATGGCAGACAGGCTCCAAGAAAGGGAACCGCTTCCAGGATCATTCAATTAGTGCTTCAAAGACAAAGAGGAACCAGTCAGGGCAGCATCCCTTTAAGTGGGTTTATCTCAAAGATGCTCTTATGATAACCACAGAGAGAGACTTCTCCACATCAGTGAGATTTTATGCTTTATCTTTACTATTGAAACAAGTGAAGGTATGAAATTACTTAAATGTGTGGTCCAGTGATTAGAAGCCTGGACTCTGAGATCAGACTTCCTGGATTCAGATTGTAAAATCTTCCATAGGGTTGAACAGATTTTGGGCAAGTTGTTCATCCCTTTTTTTTATTTCTTTGTTCCCTTGTCTGTAAAATGAGAATAATAATTAAATCTACCTTATGTAACACCGGAATCACAAAGAAATCATGTAAGCAAAAGTCTTGGAATGCAGTAAGGGTTCATAATGCATCCACATTTACATTAGTGAGGACAGGCTGGGTTATGGCACAGTAACATGTAAGCCCTCAAATCCCACTGGCTTTACTCAGTGAACTGGATTTTACACTCAAGCTATGTTCTTCCCATAGGGCAAGGAGGGAGGACCAGGCTAGGACTGTGCTTCTCATAGCTACTTGAAAGCCTAGGACTTTATAAGCATGCCACACGGAGCATTCACAAAAACAAGAGAAGCCCACCGAGGTGTTTCATTGCAATCACCTAAGAGAGACAAGTGTGAATTATAACTTATCTCTCTGGGCAGAGCTAGTTAACTGAGCATCAAGTAGTTTACGCAACATTAGTAGTAGGAAGAACATTGTTTAGTGAGGGCTTTTTATCTGCTGTATGTTACCTTCCCTGCCACCACCATCAATGTTATAGATCTATAAGGATTTTCACTGTATGAATTTGGGGACCATTTAAACCTATGATACAGCTGACTCCCCAAAGAACTCAATCACCTCACCCAGTACTCATGATGAAGTAATATTATTCTAGGTTTTAGAACATGAGGATGAACTTGACCAAGTAAGGACTTTTCTCCCATGGACCTTTCAGTACAATAATAATATAACTGATTAAGTAAGCAGCTGATCTCTGTAGCAAGAGGCTCTAGCAATGGACAGCTAGTGGATATTATAGATTGGTGTTTGTGCACATGGTGAGAAGGTGTCAGTCTGAGAGAGAGCTGCAAAATTTCTGGGCAGAGGGAAAGTCTTTATGTATACTGTGAATACCATTGCATAATAAAGGAAATGCTTTGGCCTGTGGCAGAGCAGCTTAGAAGCAGGCAGAAGACTGGAAACCCAAGCATATATAAAGGGAAAGGAGGGCAGAGCAGGGAGAGATGAAATCCAGCTGCCCAAGAAGTAATATGTAATGATATACAGGCAAGCCACAAGCCATGTGGCAGGACAGATTAATACGAGTGGGTTGAGTTAAGATGGGAGCGTTAGCTAGCAATAAGTATAAGCTATAGGCCAAACAGTGTGCAATTAGTATAAGTGTCTGTGTCATTATATGGGGCTAAGCGGCAGCAGGGCTGAGGGTGGGTCTGAACCTTGGGCTAGGCCAGGCTGAAGGCCAGTGAGATTCATTTGGACTATGGGGCTAGGCTGGGTCAGAAATTTCTTACAACAAACAGGCAATATGGTGGGAGGGTAGGGACTGAAAAGAGGCAGTGACCAGAGAAAGGTGACAGAAGGGATCAGTGACCATGGGAAGAGGCCTGGAGTTGAATTGCAGAGATGTGGGGGATGGGGGTAGGGACGTAGAGATTTGCAACAAGGAAAAGCAGCAACCCAGCTTAACTATTTTCAAAAGTCTCTGTGCTGATGGTAAAATGGAAGAGAGGGAAGGAAGGATAAAAAATGGGAAGAGGTTGATTATAATGGAGACCGACAAAGTCCTCTGAGTGAGAGATGGTGGTGACTTGGATTGCACTGGGGAGAGAGAGATAAGGTGATATCTGGGGACATTTTGTTTGTAGAGCAGTTGGTAATGGAGCCAGCTTCAGAGCTTGCCTGCTTTACTCTGACCAGCTTTCCAGTGTCCGGTCATTGTAAAGATCCATTGAAACCAACCATTCTTGGTGGGACCATGGGATCAGCGATGGTCCTGAACTCTTCTGCTTCTCAGAGTCTCCACAGATCTCTGCACAAAGGTATGACAGAGTCCTTGAAAATTTCAATCTACAGTGAAATCAAGTCAATGCTTATTTAATGAATGAGATGCCTGGTATGAATTTTTCCATCTTCAGATTTACTATCTAAACTCGGGAGCTTCCTGCTTCGTGCCAATAGCCTCACATACAGGGTTCCGTGTGGATTAGTCTCTTCCAAAAAAATTATATGTGAAGCTCAGGTTTTAGCACAGACAAGGGTAGGCATTCAGGTAGAGCCCCGACCTGACACTGGGGCTTCAGTCTCACTGAGCAGGGCTTGAATAACACTCCTGACTTCCCTGTAACACCTACTGGCCCAGAATTTGAGTGTCAGGCATAGGGACTCCAAAGCCAGAGAAAACAGAGGTCCCTGGTTCCAACCAGCTTACAGGTCAATGGAAGGCTACTCCCTAGCCTTTGTGATTATTTTCCACAACACTGGGAACCTTCCCCTTTTCCAGCTTCATGGGGGGTAAATGGTGGTATCTAGCCAGTTGCCATTTTTTAGACCTGAACTCTGGTTTTCATATGTGATTCACCTACACATACAGTAAAATACCTGTGGGCCTGCAACTCCTTTTGTAGCCAATAGGGGCCATGAATCCTCCAGCGAGGCTCCGTGTCTATAAGGTCTTGGCAAACAGGGATCAGGCAATCAGGAACGCTTATGAATCATTGGATGAATCATGCTTGTTGTGAATACTCTCTTCGGAACACCAGGACAAAGAGCCACAACCTTGTGTGGTAGGTAGAAGGGGGCTTTGTGGCGACGCCATCTGGACTCATATCATCTGCCTTGGCTGGTTCCACACTCCTCTCCGTGGTCCCAGCATTTCCAGCGTCTTAGGGCGGCCACTGAAACTTGAATTTCAAGTTCACAGCATTATACAATAGGCTTTAGGGCAGTGGCTCTCAACCTTCCAGATGCTGCGACCCTCATGTTGTGGCGACCCCCAACCAAAAATTATTTTAGCTGCTGCTTCATAACTATAATTTTGTTACTGTTATGAATTACAATGTAATATCTGATATGCAGAGGGTTTTAGGTGACCCCTGTGAGAGAGACATTTGAACCCCCCCCCCCCCCCCCCCCCGAAATGGTTGCTGTACTATGGCTTCCTTGACTAGGGCTTCATTGCTTTGTTCTAACTTAACTATATAAAGCTGTAGGTTTTTGTGTTTCCCTGACTGGGCTTTGGGATTGCTTTGGTCTGGCGATCCCTTGGTATCCTGTCTTTGGAATGGGGATGTTTACACCATGCCGTTGTAAATGGGTAGGATGAAAACTGCTTGCTTTATAGGGCTTAGAATTGAGAGATTACCTTGCATCTCAGACATATTTTGGACTTAGGCCCTGTGAACAATGTTAGAACTTAAGACTCAGTGGACTCCTAAGGTGAACTAAGTCCATTTTTGCATTATGAGGTGGTTGAACTTTGGGCAAGAATCGGGGTGGAGGAACCACATACATATTCTAGCCACAGAGGGGTCTAAGGAAGGAGGCTTCTGGCACCTGCAGCCTTTGCTGTAGGAGGTGGCTCTGCGTCCAGGCAGAGGGTGGGAAGGAGCTTTCTAGAAGGTAAAACATGCTGTGTACTACCTTCGCCACCTGGAGCTCTATGTTGTGATCCCCATTTTCTTATTTCATCCCTACAAACCCACCCCATTACTCTTTACTTTCTGCAGTTCTCCTATGTGGGCTCCCGAACCAGTACCTCTCCCAAGACTCCAGGTGTGGCCCAGCTCTTTGGCTAACAACCACCAACACTTAGGTGTCTGGCTCTTTAGATCTAGAGAAAATGGCCTCAGGTATTTGGCTTTCTGTATTCTCTTGAGGGATGCTAAGAACACGTGGAGAATGCAAGGTAGCTTCACCTTGATGAAAGCTACCCAGACACAACTTATCTTCAGCAATGAAGCAACAGGACATCTTTGTAACCCACATCCTCCGGGCAGGTAGGCCACCTGCCAAGGTGACCAGTGTGTTCATTACTGAAGCCTGACAAAGCAGTAATAAACTCTTGTGAGGTCATACACCTCCTCGCAACTAACAACATGTAAGTCAAATTGTACTAGCGGTAACTCTGGGGCACCCCTCAGAATCATTGGTCCCAGAGCAATTCCTTTGCAATATAGGTTGAAATAAGTCATCTGAGGGCTACGAGTTGAAATAGTGTGTCACTTCTACTTATAAAAAATGGTTGCAGTATTTTAAAATGTCTTTGTCCACTTCATGGATGGATGCAATGCACTGTGATCATATTCGTCTTCATCATCCCACCTTATCTTCGCCTTGCTCCTGCTGACATTTTTGGTCTTCCCAACCAGTTTTTCTCCTGCATTCTTTTATTTCATGACCCACTGGATTTAATTACAGTTGCTTGTATAAGCATAGGTAGGGGGTTGTCTAATGGTGTATGGACAACTTTCTATGGCTAAACCATAGAGAAAGAGACCCTCCTCCCCTGGTTACCATTAACTGCCAATAGTCCCCCCAGATACTACCCATCTGCTCTAAGTCATACTTCTTAAAGGTCTAAAATGGAAAGGCTAGGCATTTATACTAGAGATGCACAAGCAGCAAAGAACAAGAAAAAAACCAAAAAGCAGACCTAACCTTAGCACTGTTGTGTCTTAAAGATATGTAACTCTACACATATAGTATTTTATCTTATTTTGTTCAATGTAGATTTAAGAAGTCTTCATTGGGTATGCGTTACTGTACTAGATTCAGTATTAAACACTAAGAATTTGGTGGAAGGTTAGAGAGATGACTCTGTGGCTATGGTTCTTCCAGAGGTCTTGAGTTTGGATTCCTCACCCAAATCAAGTGGCTCACAACTACCTGTAACTTCTCTTCAGGGGATCTGATACCTCTTCTGGCTCCCACAGACACCTGCATTCACACATACGCACTCACACACATGCACACACACAATTTTTAAAAAATCATTTAAAAAATAATTCAATGGAGAATGAGATAGGAAATGTTAAACTACAGAGAACAAAGAGCTGGAATATGTGAATTCAAAAAGGCAGAGGTTATAGAAACTCTTTAGCATAGCCCTCAACCTAGACTTGGAGGAGGTACTGAAGGAAGGCTTCCCAGAGAAGGGGCTCTTGGACCTAGAAAGGCTCAGCAGTGAGTTTAGCAAAGAAGAATTGGGAAGAACGTTCTATATGGAGGGAAGAGTATGGTTCACGGTATGAGAAGGGCTGTAAGTAATTGGAAGATTTGTCAGGAAGCCAGTTCTGCACAGTGGGAATCTAGATTATGTGAGGGACTGAATTATGTTCTCTCTGAATCCATGCATTGAGGCTCCAGTTTATAGCTCTATTTAGAGACAAGCTTTTAGGGAAGTGATTGATTAGGTTAAGGGAAATGATGAGAGGGCCTACTCCACTAAGACCCAGAATAAGGAAAGATCATGGGAGGGAACCAGGATAAGATGGCCAGCTCTGAGCCAGGATGGGCCTCTCCAGAAGCCAGCCCCACTCAGACCTTGATTTTTGCATTTCCAGCCTACAAAACTGTGAGAGAAAGCAGTCCACATCACCCGGCCTGTAGCATCCTATAGTAGTACCTTGGTATCTCTTCTTATTGGTCCCAAAGTCCACATGAGTCAGGGTTCTTCAGAGAAACAGAACCAATTGCATTTATACTAGAGGAGATATTTATTATGGAAATGACTCACGTAATTCCAGAGGCTGGCAAATTCAAGGTCAGCAGGGCTCATTTCCCAGCTTGAAGGCTGTCAATCAAGGGACTTCTCTCACCATAAGGGAAGGTCAACCTCTTGCTCCATTCAGGCCTTTGATTGACTGGAGAAGGTGCATTATGCATTGGAAAGTCCAAGAATTTAAATGGTAATCACACCCCAACACAACCCCTAGAAGTAGTCAGAACCATATTTGACCAATTACATGGTCACCCCATTGTCCAGTCAGGTTGACACATAGGATTCGCCATCACACGCTCTTTGATGAGGAAAGGAAAAGGAGAAAATGGGATAAAGCAGGGGGCCAGATATCATCAAAAACAGCCAGTTAAGAAAAACTAACACGTTTGAATTAATCCTAAGGCACTGGGAAGGGAAGGCACTGGATAGATTCACTCAGGCAATGACAAATATAGTGTCCCCACTTTAAGAATTGCTATTGAGAGCTGGATATGGTATGTACATACGCTTATAATCCCAGCACTCAGAAGGCAGAGGCAGGAGAGTCTCCAGTTCAAAGACAGACTGGACAACACAGAAAGATGCTGCCTCAATAAACAAACAAGCAAATAATAAGATTGGGGCTTCCATGTGGAAACATATAGAGAGCTGTCCTGTGCACCAGACTTCCAGTGCAGCCCCATTGACATCTTTGCATGTGTGTGTGTGTGTGTGTGCGTGTGCGTGTGCGTGTGCGTGTGTGTGTGTGTGTGTGTGTGTGTGTGTGGTAATGGTATCTTACTGGATTTCTCAGTGCACTCGATGGACTCTTATGCACTAGATGGACTGGAGTAAAAGCAAAGAAATTATAAAGCTGTGGAGTACTGAGTCCCAGGATAGCCATCAGCTGGTGGCTTCCACCTTAGGGATAAAACTTGACTTTTTTATTGATGAATTTTGTTATTAGACAAGTTCATACACATATATAACGCTCTCTGGTCACTTCCCCCATCACTTTCTCTTGTCTTCCTCCTGACTCTCTCCACCCCCCTCATCCCTGCCAGTTCCTATCTCTAGAGCATGGTTTTGGCTTTTGTTTTATGACCATTTAGTTTAGGCAGTCGTGTGACTATTGGATTGGGTCATCAGTGGGTGCACAGCCGAAGGCAGTTCTCCCCTCTCCCTGCATCTGTGAGGAGCAAAGGTAGCAGTGCTTAGTGGTAGGGCTCCCTGAACCCTCCACCCATGTCTGTTTATTGATGGGCCCATTCCTATGCAGACCCAGTGTAGGTATGGTAGTTTGAATGTCATTGGCCCCATAATCACACAGGGAGTGGCACTATTAGGAAGTGTGGCTTGTTGGAGAATGTGTGTCACTGTGGGGGTAGGCTTTGGGATTTCCTATGCTCAGGATACCCCAAGTGTCTCAGTCCACTTCCTGTTGCTTACAAGGTGTAGAACTCCCAGTCCCAGAACCATGTCTACCCACGTGCTGCCCTGCTCCCCTCCATGATGATAGTGGACTGAACCTATGAAACTGTAAACCAGCCAGCCTCCTCAGTTAAATGCTTTCCTTATCAGAGTTGCCATGGTCAAAGTATCTCTTCACAACAATAGTAACCCTAACTAAGACAGTAGTAGGTAAGGATGTGACTTTTTGACCACTTTCTGATACCATGTATAGGTTATGTTTTTGCCATTGTGAATTAGATGTAAACAAATTTGCTCTGTAGTCAAAACACCTCCCATGAGGCCATACAGATCACTTCAATACTGGGAGAACATAGCTCAAAGCAATTGCCCTGGAAAGTAAGCATGACCCATGCTTGTCCTAGGCTGAAAACAAAGGTCGTCCTTGCCTGTCCCCACCTCGGTCCGGATACCAAGCTCACTCTTCAGGGAGTCTTATTTCTCAGGACTCAGGGACCAAGTGAACACGAAGTACTCACCTAGTGTCAATAAAGTCTTCAGTTTCTCTCTGTAGATAAAAGCCCAGTAATTTTCATGCTCTGGCAAAATGAATTCACAGTCTCTGCTTAGTTCTGTTCTCCTCACATCTTCAGTAGCAAGAGATGGCAGAAAACACCCCATTCTCCTCCGACAAGTTGGCTGTGATCTCACACGAGCTGTGCTTCTGTTTTTATCTTGATGTGGTTATAGTCTCTTTTGAAGCTTTGAAGATAAGACTTCCAGACAGAAAGAGCAGAGAGAACAGAATAACTGCACATCTGTTGTGTTTGGAGAAAAACAGAAAGAATGGAACAAAATGCCAAACTTTCAAAGTCCCATGCCTGTCATATTTCTGAAGCAGAGGATGATCCGAGGGTCTTTGTTATAACATTGAGACCTTTGCTATCTGCCTTCTGCTATGACTGAGTCCAAAGGGAATATCCAGAACAGTCATGAGATCTCCACTCTATGACTATTAAGTTAGAGGAAGGTTTCTGGGTTTCTTTTCAGATATTGTGGGACTACAAAGTTGAGTAAAGGCAAGCTTTACCATGAACATGAGACAAGCTCCTTCCCTCAAGCACAGAGTGACTTGTATAAGGGATGCTGATCTCAAGTCTCCAGGAAGCGAGAACCATAGACTATGTAATGAAGGATCAAGGAACTTCCATGTACAAGAAACTTCCTCATTGCAAAATTGCCTAGAGAACTAACCTAACAGGGGTGTTATCCAGCGTGCCAGATGTGGCTGAATACCAGAAGGGACATGGAAGGCATCCTTTAAATGGGACTATCTAGTCAGAGGTCATGCTGGCCACTGGTCAAGAAGTTCCACAAGTATATAAACATGGTAGGAAAGAGTCAGAACTTAGGCCAATTCTGGGTTGTCCTTGAGAGCGATGAGTGACTTTCTGTAGGGGAGGGAGGGAGACTGCATCTCTGCCAGCGTCTGCTGCTCTTGTCACGAGGAAGTGGGGGCACCATCTTGGCTAAAATTAAATCAGGTCTTTCCTCACTTGCAGCCCACTATGCAGGCTAGGCATGAACCAGGCCAAGGTGCTAATGCAATTAGGGCGGTGAGCTGGTGCTTCAGCCACCTGCCTCCCTTCTGACTCATCTGCTGTCATGCCCTCCAGGTGACCCATGGCAATCTCCCTGTTTGTCCTTGATTCTGTCTTTGGCATTTTGCCGGCAGAAGAGGAAAAATCCCATAATAAGTGGTGAAGGAGATCATAACTCATGAAGAAAAGAAACACTTGACTTCAATATTTTTCCTGTCTCTGAGATATTCTGGAGTCCATGATTTCCTGGGGGAACAATCAGGTCAGTGAGGGGTCATGTAGATCAAGAAGAGGGCTTGATACATCATGTGTGTTCCACAAATCATACGTTCTCTTCATCATCATTTTTCTTACACTACTACGGTACTCAACTCTCCCTAGGACTAGACTCACCTCCTAATTGCCATGATGTCTTGGACCATTTCTATTATATCTCACCAGAATGTCAGTTC
The DNA here is from genome assembly GCA_033318265.1 of Phyllotis vaccarum. Classification (NCBI taxonomy): domain Eukaryota; kingdom Metazoa; phylum Chordata; class Mammalia; order Rodentia; family Cricetidae; genus Phyllotis; species Phyllotis vaccarum. The sequence continues at coordinate 50,711,125 of JARWLC010000006.1, forward strand.
GTCCTGACCTTGAAGAAAGAAAGATGCCTTCTGATCAGCCATAACGAGCATGTGAAGCCCAAAGCAACAGCATGTCTCAGATCATTTGAGAAACATTCTTGGGAAACAGTTCATGCTTCTCAGAACAAACACCAAAAGCCATAGGGCTCTGCCTACATGGAGCCTCGCCCAAACCCTCAGAATTGAGACTTGGGTTTACTGGTTAGATTCTCACCATTTGCCCCATTGCTTTTCCCTCATTCATGTTACAGGGACTTCTGCTCCCTTACAAAGAATGCAGCTGAGACCACCTGCCCAGGCCCAGAGCAGCAGTTCCTGATGTTTGAAAGATCCAGGTGCCTCAGCTACACTGGCTGCTTTGTAGGTCCTCAAGATGGCCATGATGGAGTCTCTTGGCCCAGGGTCTGAGCCTCAGAATTGCATTTTCAGAATTTATTTAATCTTTAAGATCCTCAGTTCCCCAATGTAAGTAGGGTTAGCCAAGCCAACTGGTAAGATTTTGATAATAAGTTAGGATAATGGCTGAGATAAGATGTAAGTTAGACACCCAGCGCTTGCTTAACCCAGGGAGAATGCAGTGTGTAAATGCTTGGCTGGAGTAGAAGATCATAATGAGAGTGGTCAGAGTTAATCCAGTTACTAGAGTCCAGGGAGTTTACTGCACCGAGCTCAGAAGATTTGGCTGAACAGCTGGAGTACCAATAATAGTAAGAAAGACATCTGACCATAGAGCATAGAGTGTCAGGCCCACAGCATCCTCTCCACAGCAGAGGATGCTGCACATACACATGGGAGATCAGTGGCAGTGCCAATCCATGCCCAGGAAGCTTTAAGGGGAATGAAGATAAGACCATTGGCAGCTCAAAGCCACTGTTTTCATGGGATAATTATGACTACCAAGCAGCCACCATTAGGAAGACATGGCAAGGCTTTTTTCTCATTTTATTTTCTTTGAGGCCTTATGCAAGTGCATATTGTCTTTCAGGGATGTGCCCTTTTTTCAAAGTACTCAGCTGCTCACTGGCTATCGAGGTCCTTCTAATTCCCTTAGCCTGGTTGTTTGCAGACCTCCGCAGTAGTACATACATAGATTGCCTTGAGGTGGCAGATCTTTTGCTGGTGATGATTATTACTGCCTTGGGTTGGGTTTTTAGAACCAAATTCACATAGAGCCACCCCTGACTTTGAATCTAGTTCTATGGGCTTTGATTTTAGAAAGCTAGATACTGAGTATGGGACCTTATGAATTCTCATCCGCTGGGGAGGATGGTGTGTATCCCAGGAGAAAGGAGGAAGGTAGAAGTACTGAATGCTGAGGACTCAAGGGTGCAGGGGCCTTTGACCCACTTCTTCCTTCATGCCACAGACATTCTATTTTGAGAATTTTTGCTTTTTGTCTGGCATCGTTGACTTGAAATTTGTATTTCTCTTCTCAGCTTCTAGGATTGTGCTACAGCTGGCTTTTATATACCCGGGAGAGCTTCAAAGGGCTTTTAAGGATTTAGGAAATTGAAAAGCTGTTTTTAAACCACTGGCGAGCTAAAATCAGCCACAGGGGCCATATTTAAAGCAGGGAAATTGGCAAATGCTGACATCACAGTGTTTATTTTTTGGGGAGAAGTCTGGTTTGATTGATCCAATAGATGACTTCTCTTCTGTACTCCAGCTATCCATAGCCCACTGAGCATATAGGACTGACCCAGAGCTACCCCAAACACAGCCAACTCCAAATTGAATTCAAATTTAGTCCCTCCACTATCATGATTATCCCTTTATACAGTATGCGTTTTGGTCACTGGTACCAAAAGATGTCAAGAGTCAAAGAATTCTGATAATGAAGAGGTGAGTCACAAACTTCAGCAGAGAGATGACTTAGTTACAGAGAGAATGCAGCCAGAGGCAGAAGTGACTGTTTCTGAGCGCATTGGTGAGTTCTCCGAGGTTTAGGGGTGAACTCCCCTTTCTCTGAGTAAATGTGGAGACCATTGTTTAGAGAAAGGTGCAAACCAGAACTCCAACAGTACTCCATGGATGCAGAGGAAGTCTGGAGAGGACTTCACCATCTGTGCCACAGACAGGTAGTCAAATGTAAAATGTGCACATTTCCATTTCCTCATTGAAGCTGCTAAGTATTTTTTGCCCTGTCTTGATGTGTTAAAGGGAGACAGGCAGAGGTATAGGAATCTGTGTAGAGAAGTTTACAAATGTCCCTGAGACAATGAGACATTGCCGTTCTTATAATAGGATAAGAAGTAGGAGCCATAGAAGGGGAAGAGAGCATCTCAGGGGTACTTCCAGATCAGATGTCACAGCAGCCCCTACAGCACACTGCTTGCTCTCAAAGCGTGATTGCTGCTACTGTTTCTGTGCTGACAGACAGACCACATTGCTCATCATCTACAGTGCTTTCCTGACTGGCCCTCTTTACACCCCAGAGCTTTTCTCACACCATTGATGGTTAATGAAGGTGACTCACAAGATGAGCATCACTCTCCATTCCTGCCCTCATTCAAAAGAATTGAGTAATACAAGTGAAAAACTTGAGGATTCATATAGTACGCTTATGAAAATAATTTGTTTATACTGGTTTTCTTAAGTGCTTAGAGATGTAGCTCAGTTAATAGAGTACATGCCTAGCATGCCCAAATCCCTGAGTTCAATCTCCAACAAGGTGTGAACTAGGTATGGTAGCCTCACCTCTAACCCCAGCACTCAGGAGAAAGGCAAAAAGATCCTCTGATGGTTTAAATAGGAATGGCCCCCATAGAGTCATGCATTTAAATACTTGGTTCATAGGCAGTGGCACTATTAATTAGGAGGTGTGGCCTTCTTAAAGTAGGTGTGGCTTTGTTGGAGGAAATGTGTCAGTAAGGGGTGGACTTTGAGGTCTCAGAAGCTCAAGCCAGTTTACTTCCTGCTGCCTGCTAATCAAGATGTAGAACTCTCAGCTCCTTCTCTGGCACCATGGCTACCTGCACACCACCATATTTTTTTGCCGTGACGATAATGGACTAAACCTATGAAACTGTAAGCCAGCCCCAATTAAATGTTTTCCCTTATAAAAGTTGCCATGGTCACGGTGTTTCTTCACAGCAATAGAAACCCTAAGACAGAGCAGAAGTTCAAGGTTAATTGGGTCTGGATTTATTAAACATCAGTGAAGAAGGTTTATTTATTTATTTATTTATTTATTTATTTATTTATTTATTTATTTATTTATTTAATTTTTAACCAAAACCGTGACTCAGGGAGTGGAACATAGGCAAGTCATCCCAGCACTCAGAAGGCAAGAGTGAAAGTTCCAGGCCAACATGAGTTATATATGAGATCCTGTCTCAAAAACCAAACCAAACCAAAACTGTAATTCTTTTTAAGAAAGAAAAAAAAAATCCCATAACAATTCCTAATCAGGGATAATTAGCCTAGAATCCAACAAGCTTAGACTAAAGAGATATTTTTTATACATGTATTTTTATGCCTTAAATCATCATTTAGGTATTATATATCATTATGGAATTTTCAAATAAAAGTATGTTTTATTAAATTATTTCCCCCTAATATTCCCCAGTCCTATACACTTACTAGCACCCCACAGTTTCCTTTCCACAGGTCTCCTCTTGTCCTCTCTACTGTTTTCCCGCACTTTTTAACCCTCTTTGGTCTCTTTCTAGTTTTTTTTTTAAATATGTTAACCCACATTTACACTCACTTATTTATACATATACAACATCACAAGCTAGGATATGCGTATGAGAAAGAACACAAGGTTTGTATCTTTCTGAGTCTGAGACACCTTGCTTAGTATTATTACTTCCAAATACACACAGTTTCTTGAAAACTTCATAATTTTACTTTTCTTTACAGATGAATGAAATTCCACAGTGTATCTGTACCACATTTTTATTATCTGATGAGTATCTATGCTGGTTTCATGTTCTAGCTGTTGTAAATAGAGCAGCAATAAACACGGATGTGTTTTGGTTGTAGGATATGAAGTACTTTGGATGTTTGCCCAGGAGTGGTCTCAATGGCTCATACAGTATTTCTGCTTTGAATTGTTTGAAAAGTCTGATTTCTGTAATGGCTATGCTAGTTTGTACTCTGGCCAGCAGTGAAGAAGGCATACTTCTTGCTGATGATGTAAAGTAGATTTACAAAACTGGATGAGATGCTGGACAATGGAGATGTATAGAGATGAACTTCCAGTCCTGCTGTGAAGTCTAAGTGTTTTTAAATCAAGATTTGTAAAATCCAGCCAGGGGATTTTCCAATGAATGGAAATGGATGGACTAGTGTTGATGGGTGAGGCTGGGGTGCACCAGTCTGGTAGCATGAGGCCTCAGCAAGGAAATGTGTTTCTGTTCTACAGAATCTCTTAACCCAATGGTTCTCAATGTTCCTAATCTATGACCCTTTAATACAATCCCTCATGTTGTGGTGTCCGCCAACCATAAAATTATTTTTGTTGCTACCTCATAACTGTGATTTTTCTACTTCTATGAATCATAATGTAAACATCTGTGTTTTCCAATGATCTTAGATGACCCCTGTGAAAAGGTCTTTTGACATCTGGAGGGGTCATGACCCATACATTGAGAACACTGCTCTAGACTGTGATGTTGCTCAGGGTTTTTCTCTGAAGCTCTGGATTCCAGCTGTTTGCACAAAGGTAAACTTGGCAAAGGTAAAAGATGAGATCTAGGTTTATGGAGCAAGTTGCTGGTGACTTTGATAAGTACTGCTGCTCTTTGAATGCACCCTATATCTGCTAAGAACCCAGCTGCATGGATCTGTGCAATGCCTCCTTGGTAAAATTAAGGAGACCTAAAGATCCCAGTGGTGAAATCATTTTCCTTAGTTAGAAAGCCAGGCTCTATGCTTTGGGGGAAGCAGGATACATATCTGCAATACTATAAGGAAAGAACATGTTGACTCTCTGTATATACTGTTCACATAGACCCAGGGTACCTGCCCAAAGGATGCCATGAAGGACCTCTTTACCCAACTGCTAGAAGCCCAGAGTGCTAGGCTTTTGGAGAGAGAGCCGTCAAGACCTCTCCATCCCATGTCCTGTTCTATGACAGGACAGGCATAAGATTCCTAGCTTCTACCCAGAGGATGTCTTCAATAGAATTACCTGAGAATCTCAAGGCAAAGCCCATTTAAGGCCGGGCTTGAAGCAGACTCTTGGAGCCCTTTTAGGAGCCTTATAGGAGCTAAATATTCTTCTGTGCTTGCCTTTACTAGAGATCCTGGGTGCATGCATAGATTTGAGACAAGAGGGGGATATCATTTTCAACCTAACCCTCCCATCTGGGATAATGTGATGGACTACACATCACTGGACTATTCTGGGCTATGCTCTGGCCCTTTCCTTTCCACTACCTCGTTCTTAAACACAGAGGTTGTGCTGTTGTCCTTCTCTGTCTACAGACTCCACTTGATCGACTCAATTCTGTAGTCTGAAATGTAGCATGACATGGTAAATCACATCCTCTAGTCCTTGCCATGAATTTTCCAACTGACATCTAGAATATCCTATAAGCACCTGCCACTAAACCTGTCCAAAACTGAACCAGATATGCTGGTGCTGAATTAAAAAAAATAAAGCCTCACCTTTAGAGTAGTTTAGAGCAGGAGAAAGTCCAAATTAGAACTCTTCTCTCCTTGTGTCTGCTACCTGTCAGTTGTGTATCTGAAGTCTGTCTTCCCCACTGCCTATCATCAACAAAGGGCTTTTCTCTGTATTTATTAAACAACACAGCAAACACTGTATGAGAAAGGAATGATGAATTTTTTTTTTTAACAGAAATCTTTAGCATCGTCTTCAGGAGAAGACATTAGTTTATGACCAGAATAGTACTTTAAATTGTATACAGATGTAATCAACCTACATCCCCATGTTGCTTCTAGTATTTATGGTGGATACTTGTTTTAAGGCTGCTTTTAGCCTATTGACAGTTTTTAGCAAATGATCACCACAACACACACACACACACACACACACACACACACACACACACACACACACACACACACACCTTCATTATTCTGGATCAGAGACATGGTAAAGTACATAATGTGTGCTTAACACTATGCATTTAGAGCTGGAGAGTTGGCTCAGAATTTAAAAGCACTGATGTGGAATAATCATCTTGTACACTCTAAAAATTTACCTTTCAAATTGGTTTAATAAAACACTGATTGGCGAATAGCTGCATAGGCAATGAGGTGGGAAAACCAAACTGAGAATTCTGAGAAGAAGAAGGATGGAATCAATAGTTGCCAGCCAGAGGCAGAGGAAGCAGGATGAGAATGCCTTGCTGAGAAATATACCAAGTCATGTGGCTAAACATAGATAGGAATTATGGGTTAACTTAAGTGTAAGAGCTAATTAGTGATAAGACTGAGCTAATTAGTGATAAGACTGAGCTTCCAGCCAAGCATTTATAATTAATATAGCCTCTCTGTGGTAATTTGGGAAGCAACTGTGGGTATTTGCTGGCAGAACAGAAACGTCCTCCTACAAAGTACTTGTTCTTGCAAAGGGCCCAAGATCTATTCCAAGCGCCCACATGCTGGCTCACAACCAACAGTAGCTTCAGTCCCAGGAGATCAGATGCCCTCTTCTGACCTCTTTAGGCACCAGTCACACATGTGGTACACATACATCCACATGTAGGCACATACAAAGTAAATAAAGTAAATTAAAGATATGTATTTAGCTTAAGTTATAAAATCCTACTGGGATATCTTTTTGTATGCTGTGAAGATGTTTCTCTGTCCTTCTTTACCTACCTAAGGTACCTTTTGGTTGATTTAATAAAGAGCTGAATGGCCAATAGCTACGCAGGAGAGGGTAGGTGGGACTTTTAGGCAGAGTTAGGAGCTCTGAGGAAAAAAAAAAATCAGAGGTGGGAGATTTGCCAGTCAGACTGGACTTATGATACCAAGGAGAGGTAATGAGTCATGTGGCAGAGCATATATTATTATAAACAGGTTAATTTAAGTTGTAAGAGCTAGTTGAGAAAAAGCCAAAGATAAAGCTGAGCTTTCATAATTAATAAAATATATTTGCATTATTATTAAGGATATGAAAGTTCGAAGAAAGACCTGTTACAAAAGCCTATTATGCCGGAGGTGTATGGTACAGTGAGGTTAGCTACATAGTTTTCTTGAAAATAAGTTACATTTAAATGGATGCGCACACAGTAGTGCAGTAGACTGAGTACATAGTTTTGGATGACCTTAAGGTTATTAAGTTACACAGTCTGGCAAAAGTTCAGTTTCCAAAGGTTTCAGAAAAAAGTTGTTCCCACAAAGTATCTCTCCCTCCCAGTGGTCCATGTTGCTTTCTTCTTCCATCATCCAGATTGGACTTTCATAGCTTGCCTCCCCAATGACTCAGATTGATTCTTGCTCCCATCATGCATTGAACACTTCCCAGTTCCAATCCCTCTCCACTCCAACCCATACCTCGCCATTGGAGTAACTTTTTGCAGTCCCCCTGCACTTAGTTCTGCTTCCGTCCCTTCTTGCTATCATTGCTGACCTTGACCTTCAGACCTGCATGTGTCCCCAGCTTATTCCCTAACTTAAAGCTCTCTAGTGTTATCTGGTGCCAGCAAAAGTTTCTCCTACTGAAGCAAAGCACACCAGCTCACATCCCACTTTCCATACTCTAGAGTCTGAAGATGCTCCATATTGCTGTCTACAGTACCTGTTCCTCTCTGGACACCTCGTTGGACAGCACACCTTTCTCTTTGGGATACCATTGCTCCAGCTCCAGTCTGTCTATGTTCCTTACAGTGTCCCTGAAACTGCCATTTAAGCCTGTGTGGGGCATATCTCTAAAATAGGACTATAAATTGATCTATAGTGACTATTCATTTTCTCCCTGGAGACATTTTGCATCTGAATTTCCTTCCTATATGTGCAATACCCTGTAAACTTTATTTTCCATGCCTGTTTTCTTCAAGGCAAATAGAAAAATACCAGTTATCCACTCTTCTGGTCTTTCATTTAGAGTGAGATCTACTGATATTCTCCTCCAGAAAGATATTCTGGGTCAAGCAGGGGATGCTGGGAGCTTCAACTTGAATAGAGTGGCTAGAGCCGTTGCATCTATTTTGGTGTGTGAACATAGGGAACCACATTAGTAACATCAGTGCTATAAACTGTAAAACTAAATGGATCAGCTGTGGTTATTTCTCAACCCACTCAGTTTCTGTTTCTGAGTCTATAACCCACACTCACATCTTTAAAAATCTACACATAATAAGTATATGTATTTATGGGGAAATAGCCTTATTGTATGATGTTGTGTCTGTAGTTGAAGGTGGATGTTCTCTTAAAATACACCAATCCAAGATTAATATTTATTAAAATATAAGCCAACACTCACAATACAGGCAACAGCTTATATAGGCGCCTGATAGACTGGATTATCCACACGATGGACAATAGATGCCAAACCAGTCTCTCCAGCAGTCAGGAACCAGGAATGGGGCCTCCCAAGATCCCAGCAGCCCCTTATGAATGAGGTTGACCATTCCCCCTTCAGGATCCTGGGACCCTGGATAAGTGTCTTCGGACCTTATCAGCTGACACCTGAATCCCACCACGTGTAGTAAGATATAATTTGCATATTATAAAGTTTACCTGTTATGAACAATACAGTTCAATAGCTTCTAGTAAATTTGTAGACGTGCGCAGTCATCACTGCATTCAGCCACTCAAAGACATTCATTCTTGCTACTGGTTGTTGACTTCATTCATATCTCTAATCCTAAATAACTGCTATCTGTTTCCTCATCCCAAATATCCTCGCTTACAATGTGGTCTTGTATGTCTGCAGTTTCCGACAATATTTCATTGATATTTTTAGTTCAGAGATGTCATTTTATGGACCGGTATTTGTCCCTTTTTATTGTTAAATCATTATTTCATCATCTGGATCTATTACATTTGACTGATCCACTGCCAGCCAATATCTTTGAACTTAGCCTGATGTGAGTCTGACTGCCACCAAGAATCAAAGCACATTTATACTCACTGAGAACGTGTGGGCTCCCCAATGGCAGAAATATCTCCACAGCTTTGGGATTTGCAGTTCCTGGAGCTATTACTAACAAACTCATTGTTCATTAATCATTTTATTGGTATGTGAACTAATAATATGGGAGGCAGGGTAGAGAACACATTATAAACATTAGCAGTGTTATTCAACTTTGTCCAAAGAAGAAACAACTGGGATAGATAATAATTATCTGTGTCTTGTATGCACGGATGTTTCATTATGCATGAAATAAGCAGTTTCATTCCCTCACTGTCCCACCCTGGTTCCTCTTCTGGGCTTAACACTGTCTTGTCACGCAATCCAGACTCATCCGAAGCTATCAGGTGACCTTTCACCTTGGCTGCATTGCCCCTCCTCATCCTTTTCCCTAGAACGGAAGGTTACAATTCTTTTCCTCGTGGGACCTGGATAATGTATCTCATGCAATATTTATGTTCTGCATGCACCTGAACTCCCTAAGAGGTGCCCTGTTTATGTATTCCCATGGAAGTACTCAGGAACATTATCTCATCAAATGGAGCTGAACAGTGGCTCTGTTTTATGAGGAATTATAGGCTATGTTTCTTCTTTATTTATAAATGCGACAGCCAAAAAATGCCTTATTTCATGAGAGACAGCCGATTAAACACCTTTGAATATTTGTCTGTGCAAACTGCAACATCATTAATTTGTGCCATAGAAACAATAACTAGAGAAACGTGATTCCGGCAGCTGTTGCTATTTCCTTGTTTGAAACAGGTAATGTTTATGTCTTTGGAGAGCATGTTGTAAAGAGTCACCCTAATGGATCCATGTTTTCCAGGCTGACATCAGTGGGGTCACTGTGTGCTCATCTATTTAAAACTTGCAAGTAGATATTTTAGTCTTAAATAGCAATTGTCCCAAGGGGAATAAAAAAAAACCCTCTAAATTTCCCAATGTCTCTCTCCCATTCCTTCTGTGTCTTTCTCCCTTCTTGTTCCTCATCAGCCATTCTAGCATCATCATTACCACACAGTTTTGAAATGGCTTCAGCATCTGGTGAATATCTTTGCCTGGATTTGAATAGTAAAGGATCTCTCCTAGTAGAGTTTTATGGGGTTGTATAAATGCTTGACTTTAAAGTAGTGTCAACTGTTAACTTCACAAACATGGAAAAGTGAGATGGAAGTCTGGGGTCACTTCAGGTTTATTAACAGGTAAAATCAATATGGTACCCTCATGAATACAGAATGAAACTACACTGCTACATCTTCATTCCCAAGAGAGAGATGGAGACCAACTGCAAGCTACACTTCTCCATGCTCAGTGTGGCTCTGCACCACGCTGAGAGAGCTAGATCCTTCCCATTTGGGTTTTTATTAGGTAACATATCTCCAGAGAAGATCACATCCATTGGGCCAAGCTACTCCATCCAATTGGCTTTTGGGATAAATAACAGACTTTCCATAACATTTCCTCCTTTTGTCTAAAATGGAAAAAAAAGTTCTAATCCTAAAATAATAAAAACTATATACAATAAGAACAGCTACCAAGTAAAAAATATATTCTGGACATCCAGACTGTAGGTAATTGGCAATTTTTATAGCTATTACTCTAATAGTTGTCCTTTTCTGAAGAATATAAGCCTTGTACCTAATATGTCCCTAGGTAAGATTTGGGAAGATTGTTACTGCAACTATCTACTCTTCAATCCCATCAAAGACCTAAGAAGGAAAATAATATCACCTGAGTAAGCAGGAAGAGCAAGCAAGTGACTTCCAGAATATGTAAGAAATGACAGGCACAGTTGGCTGCCCAGACAGTCACCCAAGTTTTCTCTGTGATGTTGGTCATCCAGCCTTGGCTTATAGGTCTTAAATACCTGTCAGACCTTTTCAAGAAGCAGGAAAATTCGAAGGACTGTTCTACCCCATCTTGGCAAAGTTTGGCAGTTGATTTTCTTTGGGTGCTGCTGGTTCCAATTGGACAACATACTTACTAGCAGCCGAACAGCCAGAGCAGTTTGTACAGCTAGGCACGGGGCCGCGGCCGCGCGGTTGAGGGGCGGAGTTACCGACTGCGCAGGCAGAATCAAACAGCCAGAGCAGTGGAGGAAGCCGTAGGAAACGTGGGGGGGCGCGTGCGGCTGGATGAGAGGCCTCAGCGACCGGAGGAGGAAGCCGTTTGGAGGTCACCGCTCAGAACCAAACCCGCATGGGGCTGGGTACGACCTGCCCACACCCAAAACCTGACCTGAGTGCGTTCTAAGCCCGACCCGCGGGTCCGCCAGCCCGGGACGTTGGGCGCCAGATGTAGGCAGAGTTTACCCACAAGGACACCGATATCAGATAGATATTTATTAAAATATAAACCAACACTCACGGTACAGGTAACAGATTACAGTGGCACCTGAACAGGAACCGGAGTCTGCAGACGGACGGATGATGGGATCCTCCCTCCAGTAGCCAGGAACCAGGAAGAGAGCCTCCCAGCGTCCCAGCAGCCCCTTATTAATGGGTTTGGCCACACCCCCTCCAGGAGCCCGGGACCCTGGATAAGCTTCCTTGGACCCCATCAGCTGACACCTGAATCCCACAACACAGTTGGGGTAATGGCAGGTTTTTGCCCAATAGGCCAGTTGTGCCAAGAAAAATACAAACTCCATATGGAGTGTCTCTGGTACCCAACATCCTTTTTGGTGTAGATCAGTGCTGCCAGGAGCAGATGTGTCTCACCTCAAAAGAATTCTAAGTTATTAAAACATTTTAAATGCCGTATTCTGTAGGTCTTTGAAGTTTTTGAAGATTATATATTTGGAAACATGTCTCTGTACACCTAGAAACCTAACTAACATGACTATAAGTTTGACAAACACAGGTGACTGTGTGATTCTTATTAACCTATAATAGCTTAAGGATTAAAGCTTCACATTATAAAAATGAACCAGCTATAGAAGTAATACATTATGCAAAAATAGAAACAGATGTGTAGTATAAGGTGCAAAACTATAAACAAATGAACAGTACAAGGACAATATGACAATGTACAAAATCATCTTCACCAGAGGTAGAAGTATATAATGCAATATGACAAAAGTTGCCTTAACTTTCATCAATATACAAAAATATCTTAAACAGAAGTAAAAATATATAAACAGTATAAAAAATAAATTTGCATTTGTGTCAATATACAAAAATATCTTAAACAGAAATAGGAACATATATACAATAAAACAAAAATAATTTTGACTTTGTATCAGTATACAAAAATATCTTAAACAGAAATAGAAACATATATATAATACAACAAAATGACTTTAAATTTGTACTAATATACAAGAATCCATACTACTACAATTTAAAACTGGTAGTTGCTCTTTTAGTTTACAAGTAGATTTAATAATCTATCTTATTGTCCTATCATATTTATCCCCCCTCTTTTTTGTTCCAAATGAGATTCCTTAGTCTAATCTCTGTTGTTCTGCCCTTGGGGTAAAAATGTTCATCCTTTGGGTATATGTCCAATAGTGGTATTGCCTGCTTTAGTTTTTAATTGAGTTGGGACAACACATATTTTAAGAGGTAAAGAGATTTCTAACCTGTAAAAGTAATTATACCATCATGCCAGATTGTTTCTTTTCTTGGTAAAATGTCCAGACAGTTCACCCTTCTTCTTTAGATGTCTATCTGTCCAAAGGTTCCTGACATACCTGACATACTTAAAATTCATATTTTTATTTTCCAGTAAAGACAAAAGCAGAATCCTGCTCTGATCCCAATTTAATTAAATGTTTTCTTTCAACATGTTGAATCGCCACAATAGTTGATGAACAATTACTTCTCTTTATCAAGAGGTCTGTCTTGTTTGAATTGAATATTTATTAATTTTGATGGTATCCATAGCGTTTCTTGTCTTATGGAAACAAAAGCAAAATCCCTTCTCCAACATAACACATATCCTGATCTCCATTCTGAGGTCAACACATCTTTAAAGTAGACAGGCTGATTTAACTCAGTAGTTTTTTTTTCTATTATCCAATGGTTCCCCACAGCTGTTGTTCCTTTCTTATTAGCATTTAGAAAATTTAAAGTTAAAAAGGCATTATGCAATCTGTCTGTGGGGGAGTCTTTATTATCCCTTTCTGCTTACTTGTTTTAAAGTGGAATTTGCAGCTCAAATGTTCAAGACTATGGAGTCGAAAACTGCCAGGGGAAGAAGGGAGATTACACCAGACAGCATTTCTACTTGTATTGGTTATAATCCCCTGCAGGTGCAGCTGTTGCATGTGTCTAGTAGCTTGGTGCTCTGGAGTGGATATTTTAAATGCCATCCTCCTAGGGCATGGCCAAGCCATGTAGGTGGTACAGTTGAGCCATGTTGGGTGCAAAGGTAAAGTGGGATGGAAGTCTGTAGTCAATTCTGGTTTATTAACAGGTAAAATAGATACAGTACTCTCACAAATACAGAACAAAGCTACACCACTACGTCTTTGTTCCCAAGGAGAGATGGAGACCAACTCTAAGCTACACTTTTCCATTGTTCACGGATCCTCTGCACCACCCAAGAGAGAGTATGACCCTTCCCTTTCAGGTTCTTATTGGGTCACCTATCTCCAGAGAAGACCACACCCATCGGACCATGCCACTCTGTACAATTGGCTATTGGGCTGAATGGCAGAGTTCCCACAACATTCAGGAGCTGAGGAGATGTGCTCATTGACTAAAGTATCTGTTGTACAAACATGAAGACTTGGGTTTGATTCCCAGCATCCATGTTAAAAAGTGGGAATGAAGATGTGTGCTTATCACCCCAGCTCTGGGGAGGGAGAGACAGAAGGACCCCTAAAGCTACCTGGTCAGCCCTCCAAGCCTAACTGGCAAGGTCCAGGTTCCCAGTGAGAAACTGTGCATCAAAAAGACAAGGTATATGTCTCCAGAGAAACAACACACCCTCCATTGAACTCTGGCCTCCACACACATGAAAACACACATAACTCAGGAGGAAAAAGCTTTCTTCTTAAAAGCATGCAGATTGTAGTCACTGTTTAATAGAGTGCGTCCAAAATGAAATGTGTTTACCCTCCATTAATTATTTGTTAAGACTCCATGGGGATATTAAAAAGAAAAGCATTTTTCATGAATACTGCTTTTTTGGGGGCATAGAATTCTGGGACTATGCAGCATTTTATTGGCAGTCTTTTATATCTACTCCTGTTTTCAAAACTGCATCATGTGGATTCCACCATACGCCTAACTTACATAGTTAAAACCGAGACCTGATGAGTTTGCTGCTGTTTAGCACTTTGTGTAACAAAGCTGGTCTCCTTGACTATTTCACTTGGTCCTCACAATAACTCTATGAAGAAAGCAGGATCCTAGCCAGGCATGTGTCTGATTCCTGCTGGATCTAGTCTGCACCTGCTGACTTCTAGAGTCATTTTGAAACTTTTGAGCATGCCCTAAAGGAGCCAGGTAGTCATTGCCTCTCACAAGATTTCTCAGCTTGGTAGTCAAAACCTACCCACCTCTCCTCTATAGGCAATGGACTATTGCAGGGTACCAAGCAGAATTAACAATAGGAAAGAGGCTTTGCATAGTCTTGGAGTAGGTGGTGCTGGTCATGGTAGGCTCGCCCATGGTCCTGAACAAGCCGCTATAGGAAGGGGACCTTTGTGTGGCCTTTAACTGGGTCCTCAGTTCTTCTTGTTGATGCACTGAACTATTCATAGTTTTTTTTTTTTTCATATGGATAAAATGTCCCTAACCTTTAGTGCAATTACAACACACATAGGATTTGTGCATCATGGTCCATGAAAGAGTCTGGATTTGGTAGCCTAGGTTTGACTCGCAGCCCCACCATCTGCTAGTGAGATCTTGGCAGCAGGGGTGGAGGGATGGGGAACCGTCACTAGACCTCTCTTTCACCATCTTCATTTTAAAGTGAGAATAAGAACAAGAAAGAGCGTGTAGAATTACTTTACTGTTATAAAGCAAGGTAGTTTGTGTAAAGGGCCTGAAGAGTGTATTTATTGGTAGAAAAAAATTAACAGTGCACTCCAGAAGTCATAATGGTAATGGTTTTGTATATGCTAGTTAGCATAACTTCAGGAATTTGGTTCTAAGTACTCAGTTAAGCAACTCACAACTGCTTATAAGTTCAGATCTAAGGGCTCTGATGCTCTTTTCTGGCCTGCATGGGTACTTGCATACATATGGGTACATACATATATAAACAATAAAGTAAATACTTTTATATACAAAATATACTTACTTTTCAGTTGTAATTGTTTGGCTCAAGTCAGGGAAACAAATTCCAGAGTTAGTGTTTTAGTGGAAAGTGTCACATATGAGTTTACAAAGCAGGAAGCTGAAAGAGGAACTTTAAAGTGACACTGGGACAGCATGCTGGACAGTTTTATATTAATTTGACATAAGCTAGCATTATCTGAAAGGAAAGAGCCTCTATTAAGAAAATGACTCCATAAGATCTGGCTGTGGAGTGTTTTCTTAATTAGTGATTGATGGGGAAGGGCCCAGCCCATTTTGGGTAGTGCCATCCTTGTGCAGATGATCCTGGGTTTTGTAAGAAATCAGGCTGAATAAGCTGTGGGGATAAGGCCAGTAAATAGCATCCATCCATGGCTTCTGCATCAGCTCTTGCCTTCAAATTCCTGCCGTGTTTGGAGTTCCTGTCCTGACTTCCTTTGGTGATATGAAAGTGTTATCCAAACAAACTCTTTACTCCACAAATTGCTTTGGTCATGGTATTTCATCACAGCAATAGTAACCCAGACTAAGACAGACAGTAATATCAAGAAGCATCTACCAAGGCCCAGGGCAGAATCAAAAAGAGAAGTGGTCTCCAAAGCCATGAATGGTCCACCCTCATGTTCACGATGCCATTAAGATTCAAGATGGAATCAATGAGTAAAAATATCTCGATAAACTATCAGTCTAGTACAACATGGAGAGAAGACCTTGTGACAAGATCTTCTCCCCTCTGGATGCTATGCAATGTCTCTGCATAACTCCCTTTTATGCAAGGAAACAGTTAAGAAAGACTGTTCAGGATGGAAAAAAGGCAAAGAATATTAGGCATCCTTTAGTATTAAATTGAAGCCCTGCCTAACAGACATCCCCAACTGGAGTGCCAAAGACTCTGGGGAAAAGGAACTTGGCTTAATATAACCTTTGGGTTCTTTATTATAAGTTTGGATTTAGTGGAACCATTCCTACCCTAGTTTTAGAAATATTTGCAAATGGCAAATGATTTTGTTCAAAGGAGATGTAAATGGAAAAGATAGCATACCAAGTCATAGTTTGGTTGCCCCCAATGACACTCATCAGTTTCATATCTTAGTAGAGCTTTTATCAATATTCCTTTTCTAAAAGATTTCATATCTGCTACTAAATATCTTGGATAAATGTCTGTCTTTCAATGCTGTTTGAATGTGACTCATCTTGCAGATTTCTTACTTAGTAAGTTAAATGAGTTTTGAGTATTTGTTCAGTGGGTTGTCACATGAGACTCTTAAAAAAATGTTGATGATAACAATGATGATGATAACAATGGTGATAATGATGGTGATAATGGATGATGATGGTGACAATGATGATGATGATGATGACAACAATGTTGATGGTGATGATGACAGCAGTGGTACTTGTGTTTGATGTGTACGTGAGAGCACATGCATGACATGATAGCTTGTAGAGGTCAGAGATCACTTTTAGGAGTTGGTTCTCTCCGTTCACCACAAGGTCCATAGATCAAATTCAGTTTGACAGGCTTATGCAGTAAGTGCTTTTCCCTAGTGAGCCATCTCAAGGACCCAAGATATATTTTTATATAAGGCATCATTATGTAGCCTGGGCTGACTTTGAACTTGAAACCCTCTTGAATGCTGAGATTAAACAATCATGGTTTTAAAATCACACTTTGACAAGAATTGGAATCAGAGAACATACTTAATTTAGCCAAGGCCACATAGAAAGTACTGGAGTCAGATTCCCACTAAGGTCTCATTGCTCCAAAGTTTGCCTTATGATTTCTTACTATCTTTCCTTCAAAATGATCTGATGCATCAAAAAAAAAAAAAAATTACACATAGAATGGCTGCCAAGTTCCTGACACAACCTGATAAAACTGGGACTCAGTTTTATAGCGACAGAACTCAGTCTAAATTATGCAAAGTTATAGACCAGACAAGGCAGAAAAGGTCAAGGGCTTAGGGACAGCGTGAACGACCATGGAAATGGTAATGAGAATCTTAGAAAATGACAGATACTAAGACAAACGTAGGATTCCAATTGCTTAAAGCCTGATCTGGTGCCTGTGGCCATGGCTGAGCCCAAGCAAACCTTTTCCTCCCCTCCCCTCCTCACTCCCCCCCCCCCCCCCCCAGCCTTCAGACATGGGCTTCCAGGCCTGGCGGCATCTGACAGGAAATGTCTAGCTGTTCAGCCAGGCTCTGTGACAAATTCTGAAGGGACTTCGTGCAGAGTGCAGAAGAAAGGGGCTATTTGGGAATAAAGAGAAACAGCAACCGCTACCCAGGGAGCTAATGCAAGCTTACAGGTTCCATTTCGGATTTTTATTGTGGAGAATTTAGCCCCTCAGTTAACTTTACAAATATTTAAAGGCCTTCAGGTCAACAGCACTGTGGGGAGTGCAGAATCAAGAAAAGAGTCTCTGATCAATCTGCCCACTCACTCTTTCAGTCAATATTTTCACTGCTCTCTCTGTGCCCTGGATCTGAAAGTACATCATAAACCAAAGCAAACAGGCCCTGCATACGCTGAGAAGTGGGAGGATGGGCAGACAACACAATGACCAAGATGCAAGTTCATGCACCTCTTTTTGAGACAACAGTGGGATCTATGTATAATGATGGCCCCGTAGAACTTGAATGGGGCTGAACACTTCCTATCACCAAGTGACATCATAATACACTTCCACCTCGCTTACATGTTCTTGGTGATGCAGACCACCTGTTACTTCCTCCAATCGCATAAAAGTATAGCCATAAAACTATGCACAGCAAGTAAGATTTGATGATGACAAGAAGTCCTTGGTCCTAGTTACTTATATATACTTATTATATTATCCTTTGAAAATTATTTATAGCCATTTGTGCCTGTGGTGGGGTATGTGTACATGAGTGTAGTTTCCTAAGAGGTCAGAGGCTTCAGATTCTTTGGATGTGGAATTATAAGTTGTTGTGAGCTGTCCTGCATGGGTGCTGGGAACCACACTCAGGTCTAAAAGCACAAGAGCGTTATGTGCTTTTAAAGGCTGAGCATTCATTAAATTATCTTTTAAGCTGTCAATTTAAATTGTATTTATTTTTGTGTGTACATTGTGTGTGTGGTTAACATGTGAGTGTGTGAAAGTTTGCATGACTGTAGGTGTGTACATGTTGAGGGCAGAGGTTGATGCTGGGCATCTTCCTTAACTGCTAACCATCTCACATTTTGAAGCAGGGTCTATAATTGAACTCAAAGCTCACCAGTTTAACTAGTCTAGCTAGCCAGCTCACTCCCAGGAATCCCTTACCTCCACTTCCCAAGTGCAGAGATTACAGGCAGGACAACATGCCTGCTCTGCATTTATATGTGTGCTGGGGATTGAACTCCAGTTTTCATCCTTACATAGTAAGTGCTTTACCCATGGAACCACCCAGACCCTAAAATATGCTATCTATTAAAAACAATATTTTTCTATAGAAGTCTACTGTGTTACATCATCACCAGCCTCACCCATTTCAGCATATCTCAATTACATCAGGAGCTCCTACCCATCTAGGCTTGTATAGAAGAAGTACCTTTCAGCACTGATTTCTGCCATTAAACAAACGATGATTTTATACTCTTTGAAGATTGTAGTAGTTACTTGCCTTGTTGCAACAAAAGTACTTGAGAAAAATATAAACTTGAGAAAGGAAGGCTGTTGATATTTAAATTTTTATTTTGTGTGTTGAGTGTTTTGCCAGTATGCATGTCTGTGCATCATGTGCATGCCTGGTACCTGTGGAAGTCAGAAGAGGGCATTAGGTTCCCTAGAACTGAAGTCGCAGATGGTTATGAGCCACCACATGGGTGCTGGGAACTGACCCTGGCATCTCGGCATGTTTAACAAGTGCTCTTGAACACTGAATTATTTCTTTGACCCCAGGGTGTTCTTTAAAATAGTATTTTCAATTTATTATTGGAAAATTGTATACCTGATTACAGTGAATCCTATCATATCCAATTTCTACTTCCCTCCAACTTCCTAGGTGCCTTCACATCCCCCTCCCCACTTCATATCTTCTTTATAGCAAATAACTGAGAGCTCAGTTAGTGCTTGCCATATGCACATGGCTGTGAAGTTGTTCACTGGAGCATGGGCAACCCACCAGTCTGCACAGCTCCAAAGAAAAGTGACTCTCTGTTGCATGAATTTTTGTTGTATTAAAAGAAAGTCAGAGCCAGATATCAGGCTGAGATATTAGAGAGAGGAAACACCACAGTCAAATCTCACCCAGCTATCTTCCAGCTTCCTCAGCCTTGCTCCTTGTGGCTTCTACTGCATCAATCTGTCTTCCTATGCCTGCCTTAAATATCCTCTTTGCTCAGTTGTTCCATATCCAAGTTAAGATTAAAGGCGTAGGCTACCACTATTTGGTAGTTAGCCTTGAACTCACAGAAACATAGAAAAATCCTTGTCTCTAGAGTTATGGGATTAAAGGTCTGGCACCACCACTTCCTGCCTAGGAGACTGGAACTCTCTCTCTGTAAACCAAACTGGCCTCAAACCAAATCTGCTAGGATTAAAGGCATAGGCCACCATTCCCAGTAGGCCATCACTCCGGGTCCCCCCTCTTCCTCCCCACCTTCTGTGCTCGGATTAAAAGTATGAGTTACCATTCTCCAACCCTCCTGGATTCACTGTGGGTGGATCTCTTCTCTGATATTACAGACTGGTTTTATTAAATATATAACATATCACCACAACTGTCCTTCCTACAGCAGCCATCAACTGCCAATAATTCCTTGGCTAGCTGTGGGGTTTCAGTAGGCCCTCCCCAACCCATGCTGGAATTTTAACCTGCTTGATTTTTGCCAGTAACCACAGTCTGTACAAGCATCTCGAGCTGTAAAAGTTAATGAGCAGGAAGAATGTAGCTTAAAAGGGCCAATCAAAAAACAAAAACAAAAACAAAAACAAAAAACACAAACAAAAAAAAACCTACCAGAACCAGTGAAAAGAATCTACTCTGACTTTGAAGCCAGTGACATACTTTGGCCCTAGAAGCAGGACCAGTGAAAGAAATATGCCCTGGCCTTGAAGTTAGAGCCAAAACCCTTAAAAAGCCAGTAAAAGAAACACTTTGGCCCTGAAACAGAGCCAACTCTCCCAAGCAAAAAAGTAACCAACCCCTGAGCAGAAGAAATAAACCAATCCCAGAGCACCAAATCTAGCCAATCAGTGCTTAGGGACTGAAATCTGACCAATCCCCACCCCGAAAGTTTTCTCTCTAGAAAAACTTGACTCCAAGAAGCCCTATAAACTTCCCTCTCCCATTCTGCCTTCTCCCACCGCGGGCTAGGCACCCACTCTCCTGGTTCTTCCCTCCCAATAAATCTCTTGAATGAGGTTTGGGTGACCACCTTCTTTCAGCAGAGCAGTGAAGGAGCCTGCACAGAGCCGCTGAGTGGAATGAAGCTGTAACCTTTTCTCTGAGGAAATCTTCCCCTACTGGAGAAACCAGAGCAGGACTGGAACAACTTGGCTGGGTAGTCCTCCCCTGCCGGAGCAGAGCTGTTACATTGAAGCCTTTCCCTGAAGCAGGGCTGTAAGCCGCTGCATAGGTTTACTGTGACCAGTGATATTCATTGGTTCCCAACACCCTGATTACTTTTCTATCAGAGCTATAACACTCAAAATTCCTGGACTCTTTGACTGCCAGGATCTCTTTCCATCTGAGCTGCACTAGCATAAAGTGTATCCCAGTCTGTTCAAAATTCCTTGCCATATGTGTCCTGCAACCAATTCTGTGGCGGCTTTGGCAAGAGCTCCTCTCGTGTACTTATTGAGGACAAGGAAGGGCAAGAGCAATGGTTGTGTTGTCCTGGGTCCTCTGGGACCTCCCTGACCAAAGCTCATAGGGAAGTAACCTGCATCTGCCACTGAGACTTCCAGTTATTAACCCATGTCTTCTGTAGCCAGTGATGTCTACTCATGCAAAGAAGCCCCTGTTCAAACTCTATTTTTCTCCTTATTTTGAAATTAGCTTATAAGTTAGTGGGATTTCACAAAGCTTCTTCATAACCTCATTAGCCAGTCCAGGAAAAGTTTTTTTGGCTTATAGTTCTAGGGAACACAGTCCATCATGACAGCAGAAACCTGGCATCCCTGTGTCAGCTGTCAGGAGGCAGAAAGAGATAATGCCAACATTCATTTCCCTTTTTTAAAAATCTCTCCAGGACCTTTATCTATTTATTGAATCTTATTTATTTATTTTAGGTAGAATTTTAATATAAATTTATTTATTTATTTTACATTCCAGCTACAGTTTCCCCTCCCTCCTCTCCCTCTGACCTTCTTCCATCCACCCTGTCCCCATCCACAATCCACTCTTTCTTCATTTCTGTTTAGGAAAGAGCAGATCTCCCATGGGTACCAACAAAACATGGCCTATCCAGTTGCAGTAGGACTAAGCACCTCCCTGTGTATTAAGGCTGAGCAAGATGATCCAGTATGCAGAGTAGGGTCCTAAAAGCCAGCAAAAGGGTCAGGAATGGTTCCTATGCCCACTGTTGTGAGTCCTACATGAGGACCAAGTTACACAACTATAGCATATATGCTGAGTACCTCATCTGTCTCATGCAGGCTCCCTGGTTGTTGGTTCAGTATCTACAAGCCCCTATGAGGCCAGTTTAATTGGTTCTGAGTTTTCTTGTGGTGTCTTTGACCACTCTGACTCCTATAATCCTTTCTTCCCCTCTTTTTTAGGATTCCCAGGACTCTGCCTGATGTTTGACTGTGGGTCTGCATCTGTTTCCATCAGTTTCTGAGTGAAACCTCCCCGATGACATTTGGGCTGGTCATCTTTTTACAGGAGATGACCAGGACCCATATTTAAAGTGGGTTTTCCTACCACAATTAGCCTAATCTAGATCCCTCCTAGACACACCAGAGGCTTGTCTCTTCAGTGATTCTAGCTCCTGGCAAGTTGACAATCAAATTAACTGTCACAGAGACTGCTCAGTGCCACAGGGGTGGTGAGACAGGAACAAAGGGACAGAGCTACATTGGGCACCAGGGTTTGATAAGGTAGGAAAGGACTCTCAGTGAGTTCCCGAGTGAGGGACCATGCTGCTTAAGGTGAAGGACAGATGTGAGGACAAGGTGTCTCTGGCAGAGGGAACTGTTGACTCACAGGCTCTAAGGACTGAATGAGTCTGGATTTAAAAAATTTGCAAGAGGCTGGCGTGGCTAGAATGAGCTCATTGGGGGAAGAAACAGTAATAGGAGGTCAGTGGTAGGCACACCTGGCCTTGCTGGCCAACAGGAGTTCATTTTTTACTCCAGGGATGTCGTCTCCAGTGTCCTGCTCACTTAGCAAGTGAGGACCTGCCTTCCTTTCTTATTGAACAAGCACCACACAGTGCCTGTGTGATCTGCTCCTCTCTGGCTGTCACAGTAGAGCTACTTGCCTGTCTGGTCCACAGCCCTTATTCAGGGAAGCTAGTCAAAAACTTTCCTTTGCTAAGGGTACCTCCTCAATTATTTTATTAGTCAATTAGGAACTTCATTTCAAACCAGCTGTCAAGCGCTACTCTGTGCATTTTGAGTAGATCCCTTAATGCCTCTCCCCTCCATTCCTAGGGTCTCAAACTGTACCTCCATTTCAGTCAATAGCATTGCTATAGTTCTCAAAGGCTCCCCTCTACTTCTGGACCTATCCAATCTCCAGTCTAGTAGGAGATTGTTCTGGAAGAAAAAAAAAAAAATAGAAGGAACAGGAGTCCTGGGCAGGGAGGATAAGCTGGAGAATTTTAGAGAAGGCTGATGTTATGGAGCCCATAGCAGGGAAGGAATGTGGAGGAAGGGGATGGTGAGATTGGGGTGGAGAGAATGGGAGGTGGAACTTCCATGGCCTTAGAGGAAGGAAGGTGTAACCAGTCGTCGGTGTCTTTTGTACCCATGGAAGCAAGACTGACCACTGAGAACCCCCTAGAGGGATAAAAAACTGGACATCATTTGAGCAAATGACTTAACATCTCTTGATCCCTCGTGTATTATCTATGAATCACATGCACACCTTACTCAGTAGCTTTGATGATCATTTTAGCATGATAAATTCTGAATACATAAAAGTAGAAGACCAGCAAAGTAAAATCACTTCCCCTCCAGGTCTAAATACCTGATTTCAAAGCAAATACCCATGGAAAGGTGGAAGGAGAGCCAATTCTAGAAGCTGTCCTTTGTCCTTCACACATGCACTGTTGCGTGTGTGTACCCATAAGTACACATCAAAAACACAGGAGCAATGTCCACGCCTGCGCGCATATACATGTGCAAACACACTGTAATAACAAAGTAAAAAAAGAGAGAAAGGTAGATCCAATCTGTTTAGGTATGGACATGTACATTTTTAACTAAGTGTGTGTTTGTGTGTGTGTGTGTGTGTGTGTGTGTGTGTGCATATATATGCGTGTGTGTGTGTGTGCGTGCACGCGGGCATACGTGCACAGTTTTGCATGTGAGGTCAGAGGACAACCAAAAGCCAGCTTTCCCCTTCCATCTGGTTGAGGCAGTCTCTCTGTTTCTGCTGCAGCACTAGTATTCCAGGGTAGCTGATCCACAGACATCCTGGCAATCCTGTCTCCACCTTCTAGCTCACCAGCAGAGTACTGGCATTACAGATACATACCGCCAAATCCAGCTTTTTACTTGGGTCCTAGGGATCAAAGTCAGGCTGTCAGGATGTGTGACCAAAGAGCAATCTACTATCCTCAGGGCTTCTTAAAAAAAAAAAAAAAACAACAACAACAGAATATTCTGACATCTAAGAAGTCCTTTGTGATACATTTATGGAAATCATCAGTACATGCATTTAGCTAACCATGTAGGAACAACATTCCTTTTCCTTCTTTGCTCAAGACTTCAAAACACTTTTCTTAAGAAAACCCACATCCTCTTGGAAGAGGGGCTTTCTCTGTTGCCTTGGCTATTGCATCCCCATCCAATACTTTGAATACTTTTTGCAGGTGATGGAGCCCTGGGAGAAATTGATCCCATTCATCAGATGGGACAATGAGGCCCCCTGCTCCTGCTCTACTCACAGAACTGAGATGTCAGGTTGGAGAGGGCGCCCTCCAGCAATTCCCATAGTGCTGAGGGAGAAAGAAGGCTTTTCAACCAAGGCAAGAAGTTCACTCAGCCCACGCTGCTCAAGTCAAGGGCACCTGCAGTTAGACGCTTTCCTTCCCTGCTCCTCTGTGTGGTGGGATGAGAGGGTGGGAGGGGGAGAAGGCTCTAATTACACCTTTCTTAAAGGCCTTTGATTCTGTGACTATTCAAGGAGGAGGTTGACATCTCTCCTCTCAAATAAAGACACGCCTCAAAGATTTCCTCTCTGTCTCTCCAGTAGAGTCTTTGCTGTCTGGTGAGGTTCTGTTATCATTATCTACTGCTGTGATACAACCTACAAGTGTACTGGCTTAAAGATGCAGTCATTTAAATACTGGAATAGATAGATGCAGTGAGCACCAGGAAATAGTCTCAGAAACTGTCTTAGGGTTTCTACTGCTGTGAAAAGACACCATGACCCCAACAACTCTTATAAAGGAAAATATTTAGTTGGGGTGGCTTACAGTTCAGAAGTTTAGCCCATTATCATCATGGTGAGGAGACATGACAGCACACAGGCAGACATAGTGCTGAAGAAGGAGCTAAGGGTTCTTACATCTTTATTTCACAGGGAACAGGAAGTGGTCTGAGACACTTAGCATGGTTTGAGCATATTCGAAACCTCGAAGCCAGCCTCCACAGTGACACTTCCTCCAACAAAGCCACACCTCCTAGTAGTGTCACTTCCTTTGGGGGCATTTTTTTTTTCAAATCAGCATAAATATACCCCTAGTACTCTGTTAAATGGTACATCACTGATTTCTTCTGTTATCAGTTCCCCCTAGCCTGGACTTTGAGTATCCTTCTGGTCTCTCTTCTTTATCCCATCCTCTGTGGTTCTGGAGATCTGATCAGCATCCCCTAAAACTATGTTGCTTGAGAGGGAAAGAATGTTTCTCCATTGAAAAGTCTGAATATCACATCATAAGATTAGGTTATGAATATTGAGAGTATGAAAATAGACACATCTACTATAGTTGATCCCATAAATGCTTTTTTCAATACAAGTGTCTTCTGATAAACCCATTTGCAGAAATACCATGTTAAAATGATGTAAGAAACATGCAGCACTAGATACAGTCACCTCAATACTGAGAGAGCAAGAACCCAAAGTCTTGTCTCGTTGCTGCATGTTGTGAGCCCAGGCTTTATTCAGGTAGGTATTCCCCAACAACATTCAGCTAATCATGGCTCTTCATGATCTGTCATCTTTTAGTAAATGGCATCTAGCCATTTACCAATATGCACAATACTCACTGTTAAAAGTTACTTGAAAAAAGAGAAGCAGAAGTCTTGGGTAAGAGTCCATGGGTCTGCTCTGTGCTGTTGGTGAGCTCCCTGTTCTTGGCAAGAGGATGAAGCTTTGATCTAGCTAACTTAGATTTCTTGTATTTTCTTCTTGCTGCCGTCTACTGATAGAGGAGAGATAAGCATGGGGTATATTGCTTTCTGGGAACACAGTTCCTTAGGAGACCATTTCCTGTTGGTGATGCACTGTGGGTATAAGAAAAACACTCACCTGAAATTACTATCTCCCAACTAAGAATGGCTCAGGCAAGCATGAGCTCATTTTTCTCCACATCACATATCCTGAAGATACAATCATCTGCTTAAAAATGGCGACTCAAGGAACTCAAGTGTCTCTGAACTGTGGATCTGCCGGCTGCAATTCCAGCCATCATGTCTGAATTCAAGGGAGGAGTGAGGGGGACTCCTGGCTCCAGTGTGCACATCTTCCTTCTATTTTAGCTTTTGTTTTTGAGTCAGAAACTCATGTTTCCCCCCAGTCTTGAACTCACTGTTTCTCCTACGCTGGCTATGAACTCCTAAACTTCCTATCTCCAAATACAATCACAAGCATATCCTACCAGGTGTAACAGTTCATGTGATTTCTTTTATCATGCACTTCCAAAAAATTCCCAAAAGTCTCCGCTCAACTTCCTTTAGATCTGAAGGAGTGAAATGGTGGCGCATCCCCATCTCTAGCTGGAAAGAAGGCTGGCAAAGCTAATATCTGTTGTTTGCCAAACAGAATTGAGACTTAGCAGTTGATCATAGGAACATGCAGGGTGATGCTGTTTTCCAGAGAGATGCAGGTTATCAATTCCAAGAGCTGGGGAAAAATGCCAAGTAACAGAAACAACAGATTGTTATTGTGATCCAAAATAGACTATTTCTGGATCTAAATGGGTTTTGATCCTAAGGGAAAAGCTGTGTCTAGACTTGAAGTAATAATAGACACCTCAAAGGGGTTTCAGAAAATAAAGTCAATGGCATTTTTTTTTTGTTAGAATAACATCTTTCTGAGATAAGAGACAATGACAACTTGTGATTTCATCAGCAGTTTCAGAAAGGATGCAAAGAGCTTTCAAGCAAGCTGATAGGAGCTTTGCAGCATAATGTAGTGCATATGAGATTTCTCATGGGGATCAAAGAAGCAGAGCCCCCCTCCACGAGCCCCCAATTCCTTCTGCCAGCTTCAGAGAATGCTGGTCTGGCTTCCTTTCTAATTTACATAACTACGGAGACTAACCGGCAGGTTAATATCTGTGGGTCCAGAGCTAAGAAGGCTTAGGGGAGATTTTTAGATGAGTCACAGGAGCCAAGTTTCATTATATCCAGGCAGGATTATTCCCCAAGCCATATAAGCTTAATGGCTCACTCAGAGCCTCCAACCAGGTGCTCTTGGTGTACTGAGACTAGGGAAGCCTCTGTAAGGTGGAATCCAACAGGGTGGGTCCAGCAAGATGGGGACAGCAGCATAAAGGAGGCTTGCAAGCATTCCCAGGAATGGAAAGAAGACACTGCCATTCCAAGCATGCCCCAAGGAATGAACCTGCCAGGGTGGCACCTTCACTAGAATCCAAGCTAACTTGGAAGCACTGTCTAACCCTAGCCTTCTCCTTTGGCCCTATTCCCATCCCCAGATAATCTGGAATAATTATAGAACGGATTAAAAGTGCATCTTCTCTGCAGAACAGAATAGATATGCTGAGCAGCAATGACCCATGCTGCAAAAGAGCACATGGCTGTGTGGCCGGGAGGTCGCCTGTTGGCACCACTTAAAAACTAAACAAAAAACCTGCATGCAGCTGAAGACCAGCATTACTTAGGCAGTTTCTAGATCCCAGGGCTCTTTAAATTTGTACTCCATCGGGAGGGAATGGAAATCCTTTTTAGGATTTAATTTTAATCTATTTTCTATTTTTAACCTTTGAAAAAAGAAGATGACACCCTGAAAACTAAAAGAAGCTATTATCTTTGCTAAGGTAATTTCAACTTCAAGAGAGTCTAATTGAGATTTTTTTTAAAAAAGGTTTTTCAGTTTCTTGCAAATTAGAGCAGATGATGCCATGAAGAGTTGAGAACCTGGGGAAAGATCATGTGAGTTCCAAGAAACAGAGCCAGATATGTCAGTGGGGTTCCTTTAAATTAGGCAGCGCTAATGCTTTCTCCAACTCTCTCTCTCACTTCCAACTACCCCATTCAGTGCAACTGAAGGTCCTTCTAGGTGTCCTCTCTTTAATACATCCTCTATAGTTCTGCTTGCATCTCAAACCCCGCCCCCCCCCCCCCCCCCCGTATTTACCTATCAGGACCACACTGAAGTCTACACTGTCTTGAGAAATACAAACTCAAACACAATGATACACAAGCCTTCCAGGTCCTGTCCTGGCTCCAGAGTTCCTTCCCAAGCCACCTCTGTTTTTCACAGCCAGTGGCTACTGCCCAGCATATGTACATATTTAGGCCATTCCTTCAGTAAATGTTACCCAATCATGCAGTCACCCTGTCTCCTATAAAATCCACCCTTATACTTTTCCATATTTTGTACATTCAAGCCAACCCCTTTGCCAGGTGGTTTTTCCCATTCCAACCACTTGAAGGATGAGGTGTTCATGCTTAATCTGCTCACACATCAGCTTCCCCCCCCCCCATAGCCTGTCTGACACTCAACTTTCCACCCACACAGAAACATTTTGGGTTACCATCCGGCGTTCTGCAGTCCTCTGGTACAACAGTTCCTGCTTGTATATTTATACAATCTCATATGCTACAAAGGGATAATTGGGTTCCCAAGGAAGCTTGCTTTATCAAAATTAAATTATAAAGCCATCAATGGTGGGAGATATGAAAAAGGTCAAAGTTAGGGTGTAACAATATTAGCTTTCATGTGGAGGTTTCAATAATACCACAATGCTTTGGAGCTCCCAATATTTCAATACATGCTAAAATATCAAGCTAGATCTAGAAAAACAACCTCAGAAATCCACAAACCCATGGGCCTTCCAGGTTATCTATGGCCTTGACCTTCTAACTTTATTGGCATCGTCATTCTGAACACACAGTAAACAAAAGGACCCAAAGCAGAAATATGTGTACAAATAATCGGCATCATCATGGGTCCTTATGTCATGTTCCTGGTAATTAGTTATCTGCCAACTGCTTTCTAGTGACTCACCTATTGTGACAACTAAATTTTTTAAATTCAGTATCTGATTTAATTAATACAATTCTTTCAGTAGAAAAATGGCAACTATTTATCTATCTGTAATGTATTTTCTTACATCTAGATGAGAAGGAAGGAAATGGAGAAACAGGGATGGTGTTGACAATCCTTAATCTTTGTGATCGACTTGTTTGGACTGAGATGCACTTGTGAGATCAGGAAAGAAGTCTTTGGATCTGTGTGAGTGTTCCTGAGAGAATTAACTAATATATGAAGATACACCTTAGATGTAGGGTTTTCAATATTAATACTATGGTGTGGCACTGTATTACAGGGTGGGACCTGAGTCAGAGAAGGGGAAAGAGGAATCTTTGCAAGCAGTACAAGCCTATGGGCTAGGGTCTGAGATAATAAATAGAAAAAAGGAGAAAACATAAGCACAGGGCATTCATCGCTCTCTGCTTGACACCATGACTAGAGACAGCACATTACCAGACACTGGATGTTTCTGTGGCTATGGTTAATCCACTAAGGTGGACTGTATCCCCTAAAATTGGGAACCAAATTAAATTCTTTCATTCTTGTTACTTTTGTCAGATACTGTCTCACAGCATCGAGAAAAGTATGTAATACAATAAGTAACACTTTCGGGTATCATATTGTGTTCTTGCTCAGTTGTTACTCATCTCTTAGCTCACACTCATCTTTCTTGTGGAAGCTCCTTATAGTAAGTCATTACCCACGTCTACCTTCATTGCTCTTCAGTAGCTCCAAGAACGGGACCTTGCCCTAAGACAATACTTCATGAGTGAATGAACACTTCTTGATGCTATCAGCAAGTGCTCTATGCCAGTTTGGTCTCCCATTCATGTTGAGTTTAGCTTCTGTCTGGGCTAGGAGAAATCACAGATTCCCTAAAAAGAAAAAAAAATTACAATTGATGAAAGGGACCAATAGTCTAAGGGTTGGCCAACAAGTGGGACAAAGAGACCTAGCAGGTAATCTCTCAGTACCTATGGGAGGTGAGGTACCCTGAGATATCAGCTATCCTTGGAGATGTGTGTATAGTGGGATTATGTTGTTACATTGTAAATAACTGCCCCGCCTACTAGTTTAATAAATTGGCTGAAGGCAGACAGGAAGTATGGATGGAGCTACCAGACTGGGAAAACTCTGGGAACAGGAAGAGCAGAACAGAGAAACCAAGGAGGCACCACGGAGACACCAGCAGACACAGAGGAAAGAAGTTGAAATGTTGCTGAGAAAAGGTACAGAGCTGCATGGATGAACAGGATAAGAATCATGGGTCAGTTTAAGAGTAAAGAGTCAGCAAATTATATGCCTGGGCCCTAGGCAGATCAGCCTAAAATTAATGTAAGCTTCTGTGTGTTTTTGTGGGACTGTGGGTCTGCAGAAAGGCCAGGCCAGAAACTTCATACTACATATGTGGGTGCTCTACCTTCCATCTTCGCAGTGTCTAGGTTACAGTGCTTAGACATCTAAGATACATTCTCTGAGCACTACATTTCAATCTCAAGTATAATGACAATATTCTCTGAACCAAAATTTAAAACACATAGCTTGACAAATATGAAAATGACGGGATGTGCTGTCCAAGTTAAATTTGTTCCCATAACTTAATGACAAATTTTGGTGTCACTTCGCTCCAAGTCAGCTGGAAAACATACGTCATTTGAGACTTGACCCTCTGAACGGCATTGACACAGGTGAGAGTTGGCATTGACTCATACACACTGTTCCCAGTCTTGCTTGCTTCTGGCATGCTGCAGTGAATCCAATTTCCCTTAACCACTTGGAAAAGTGGTAAATTATGGGGAACAAATGTCCTTTCCAGCAGAAGGAGGGACACCTGCCTAATGAGTCAGCAG
Source organism: Phyllotis vaccarum (assembly GCA_033318265.1). Lineage (NCBI taxonomy): Eukaryota > Metazoa > Chordata > Mammalia > Rodentia > Cricetidae > Phyllotis > Phyllotis vaccarum. Next base: position 50,741,903 of record JARWLC010000006.1, read on the forward strand.
TCATGCAGATGGTGAGCTAGAGAAGCCAAGTAGGAAGTGGAGCCTGCCTGTCCTGATGGGCGGTCAGCACAGGAATATCTTCCCCCTCACTAATCCTCCTCAGCGGGACCACGTGCCTTTCCACACAAATGTAGGTCATTTAAAATGCCACCCCTATTGCTGAGACACTGGAAAACCCATCATGACAAGGAGGAATTGTCTCCAGGCTAGTGCTTCTCATTTAAAACAGAGAATCCAGATTTTGAAAAGCTGCATTTTGTAGACATTGGGAAGGAAGGATTGGGTCCTTATTAAAGGAGGGAGTTACACAATTCACATTTGAAGGTACTTAAAAGCCTTATATTCACTTACATAAGACTCAGAATGTTGTTATCTATGCCAAGACTGGGTGAAACATTTGTCCCTTAATTTGGCTAAGAAAGAAAACTATCTATTCTGCTGATTGAATTTATCATTTTCCAAAAGTACCTCTGTTTAATTCATGAAATTTAATCAAAATCATACTGGGATATGCTGCTTCTCGTTAATGTTTCCTTTGAAGATGAGTGGAAAGACCCAGGTTGAGAGAAAGAAAGATTCTTTCCGAAGTACTGTGAGACTTAATTTGGACTTCATTAAACCTCATTAGCTCACTAATACAGGATTTATGACACAATGACAGAGAGTGGGCTGATATTTATCCTGGTTTAATCTATGAAAAAGTGATTTTTCTCTGCAGGTGAATGATATGAAAAGTCTTATGGGAAGAATATGTTCGTGTGAGGTAATAAATATTCACTATCAGCTATTTTCTTTTACATGCAAGCGCTCTGCTGATTTCAGACTTTTAAGAGCTTGTTTAACTCGACAGTCCCTCCACCCGACAGTGCTCCTCTAGCTTGCCTACTATGGTTGCTTGTGCATTTGTTTTCTAGCCACTTGCAGAAAGGACTTGAGCTGTCCTAAGGCAAGGAGATTATTTGTATACATAAAGCTGAGCATTTTTCTGATTACCAAATCACACAACATGTAGAGACAGATTTTTAACTAAATTTAGAAGCTATTTTGAGGAAAGTCTGTCTAAAAGTATGCGATAAATGTGAAATTCATTTTTGAAGAGCCCAGGGAAGTATTGCAAAATAAATAAATAAAATAAAATAAGATAGTGTCGCAATTTTACTAGAAATCCCAAAATAACAATGATTTCAAAAATACAAACATCTATTTTCTGACTAACCTAAGAGAAACCTCCAGCCATGCAGTCTCGGGCTGATTAGGAGCTCTTTCCAGTGAGTGGCATCTTTTCTTCTATTTAGCATACTTCATGGTTCCAGGCAACTGCCACATGCTAGAATGGTATCCCATGCCATATTCTAGCCAATAGGTAAGAAGGAGAGAGGGGGGAGGACCAGAGTCTGTAGGCGGAGTTTACCCACAATGATACCAATACCAGATAGATATTTATTAGAATATAAACCAACACTCACGGTACAGGCAACTGATTACAATAGCAAGCACCTGAACAGGGACCGGAGTCTGCAGACGGACGGACGATGGGAACCTCCTTCCAGCAGCCAGGAACCAGCAAGAGAGCCTCTCAGCGTCCCAGCAGCCCCTTATCCATGGGGTTGGCCACACCCCCTCCAGGAACCCAGGACCCTGGATAAGCTTCCCTGGACCCCACCAGCTGACACCCGAATCCCACAACATCTCCCCCCTTTTTCTAACTAAGAAGGTTCTAAACTAAGACTATGTACAGTAGGAATTATTATGAGGTAGTATCTAGGAGAGGTCAAAGTATAATTGCTAATCAAAGCCTAACTTATATAAGGTACATCTAATAGTTCTAGAATATTGGTAGATAGTAGGGTGTATAGATTATTTTAAAGGGTTAATCTGGGAAAGTGAGAATCTAACACCTGAGTGTTCTTATCTAAGGGATACTAGGGTGAAAACTTTAAACATCTATTCTTCAACCTCTTCAAGACCTGAGAAGGAAGGTGAATTTGTCTGAAAGACAGAAGTACATGGAAGCAGCTACTTCCAAAATTTGGGAGAGGACAGCAACACAGCTACCTGGACAATCACCTCTGGATTTGTGTACCGTTAGAGCATCTATCGGATTGGCTATAGGCCAATGGCATCTGACAGATCTTTTCACAAGCAGAACAATTTTGAAGGGACTGTCTTATCCTGTCTAGGCAGGTTTCGTCAGTCTCCATCTATCAACTTGTTCATCCAGCTTGACATCATGTGTGTACTGTCAGCAATCAAGGTAAGGACAGTTCCTTACTCAGCCGGCCATTTTTTGCCAAAAGGACCAACTCCAAAGGAGTATCTTTGATGCTCAACACCATCTCGAGAAGGGAGCAGTGACACCAGGAGTCGTCGTGTCTCTCGTGGCCAAATTTTAAATGTTAAATGCCATATTCTCTGGGTCTATGAAACGGTTGAAGATTCTTGTCCATCTATGATATTCTAACCTGTATCTGACATGACTGGGATATGATACCTTAAATAGTGTTGACTGCAGATCTTATCGTCTTAAGGAATAAACCCTGTACTAAAAATTAGAATACCTATATAAGGGGTGTACAATCTCTGAACAATGACCCTTAGTAGAACTATCGAACATTAGCCAGGGGTATTTTACCAGGTAAAGTGTCCACAGCATTTTAGACATGTAAATACATATATATCATCTAAACAGAGGTATATAAAACATCTTGTGCATATATCATAACTAGTGCAATCATACATTATATCTAGTATAGTTAAATGAAGGTAGTAATTGCATAGTATACATGACAATGATGTGCAAATATTTTAAACAAAGGTAGAAGCATACATAAAATATAGCAATTTCAAATTCAGCTTTACATACTAGTTACAGATTCAGATTTATATCGAAGTACAAGTTGCTTTGGTTACATAAAACAATCTCAGATTAAACTTTGTACCAATGTACAAATTATCACAATTAAACATATAAAATGATTTTGCATTAGTATCAATATACAGATATCTATGACAGTGCAAATTGTCTTTAGCTTAGCCCATACATTCAGCTAAAATGAAGTATAGGTAGGTAGAACAGTCTACTTTTATCCATCCTATCTATTCCCCTTCTCTTCTACAAAAAAAAAGATCTCTGATGCTATATTATAGTTTTGTCTTTTACCCAGTTTTACCCACAACCTTTGGAGCATAAAACTTATTGGGAAAGGGGGCGTAGTCGTTTATAAGGTTGCTTCCTGCTGACTTAAGGGCGATGGCATCTCTTTGGGATCCTGTAAAAAGCTAAAACAATGGTTAGTTCTTAATGGACTGACCACATACATCTATAACCATTTGTAGGATAGTGGTTAACTCCATCTGGAAACTTAATTAGCAGTGTGATCTGAAGGATAATCATAAGGAGCTATCTTGCAGCTGTTTTTGAATAATCTATTTCTTGAAAGCAATTATTGATTGGTGCGCACCAGGTTCTTGATTTTTCTATTTTTGTCTCTGCTGTCTGTCTATCTGTCTCTTATTCTCTCTCTCTCATACTCTTTCTTTTATTTTTGTTTTACTAGCAGGAGTTGTTCCGGTGGAGGCCCCATCTCGGTTCCAGATTCTTTGTAGATAGCTGATAGGAGGGAATGTTATTTACAGTGGAAAACTTAAGCATTGTCGATATTCAAAAGATATTTATATCTTTCATGACTTTAGGAGACTGGAAGCAGACAGAATGAGATGTTTGAGAGGTACAGAAACAGGGAGGAACGAGGTTTAAGATGAAGTCACAGTAATATTGGTCCCTAAATATTATGCCTTCTGTCTCACACCAGGTGGCTTTTATGATGTGAGACAGAATTTTTCATATTTCTTTACCAATATGCTTGGGTTTAGAGAGGGAGAAAGCCACAAGTTCCCAATCCAAATCCAGCCTTATTAATAGTCAAATCAGGACCATTTTTTTTTTTTGAGATGTAGATGCAAGATGTAAAGCAGTAAAAATTGAGAAATTACCCAGTAGTGCACGTGTGTATCAGTTGGTCTCGTAGTCAGTCTTGTACATTCTTTAATCATCAGTCTGTCTTCTATTGCAGGTGAGTAATTATTCAATGTTTAGACAATGCCGTAAAAATAGTTGTATCCATTTTCCTGTAAAGACAAAACTGAGAGACCCTGCCCCAGGTTTGTTAAGTGTGTTTTCCTTACCACGCATCCGTTTGTCATGTCAGGGATGAGCAGTTACTTTTCTTGTTCAGGAAGAGCCTCCTTTTCGAAGCGGGCTTTTATTAGTTTTGTAGGTACCCATATCTTTTCTGTTCCTGTTGAAACAAGAGCAAAACCCCTACCCCATCGAAGCACATACCCTGGCTTCCATTCGGAAGTCAACACATCTTTGAAGTAAATGGGTTGATTTAACTCAGAAGATTTTTCTACTACCCAATGTCTCTCAGCAGCTGAAGTTCCCTTTTCATCAGCATTAAGAAAATTTAAAGTCAATAAGGCACTATGCAACCTCTCTCTGGGTTTTTTCATTTCTTTCTTTTGTTTATAAAGCATCTCTTTTAATGTGTGGTGAGATCTCTCCACGACTGCCTGTCCTGTAGGATTGTGTGGTATCCCTGTAATATGCTTTATATCATAGTATGCAAAAATTATCTTCATTTTTCGGGAGACGTAAGCTGGAGCATTGTCAGTCTTAATCTGAGTGGGAATTCTCAATATGGCCATGGCTTCCAAAAGGTGAGTAAGTACAGCATCAGCATTTTCAGAACTCAGGGCAGTCGCCCATTGCATTCCAGAATAGGTGTCAATAGTATGATGTACATATTTCATCTTTCTGAATTCTGGAAAGTGAAACACATCCATTTGCCATATCTCATTTCCGTGTGTACCCTTAGGATTAGTTCCTGCAGGTAAAGATGGTTGGTTATAGAAAGAGCAAGTGTCACATTTTTTTACTATTTCCTTTGCTTCAATCCAAGTGATTGGAAAACTCTTCTTCAGCCCTTTGCTGTTAACATGATGCTTTTCATGAAATTCTGTAGCCTTTAGCACGCTCCCTATTAGCAACCGATCTATTTCTTCATTACCCTGCGCTAGAGGGCCTGGGAGGCCCGTGTGTGCCCTGATATGTGTTATGTACATAGGATGTATCCTACCTCTGATGATATCTTGTAGTTGTATGAATAGTAAGGTTAAGTCTGTATCATCGTGAATGAAGTCAGCAGTTTCAATATGTGAAACAACTCTTTCTGCGTATTGAGAGTCAGTAATTAAGTTAAGAGGTTCTGTGAAATCCAACAACACCATAATAATCGCATATAGTTCTGACTTTTGAACAGAGTTATAAGGGCTCTGAGCCACTTTAGTTAGGTTTTCAGACTTGTAGCCAGCCTTCCCCAAATTGTTTGCATCTGTATAAAATATAGGGGCTCCAGAAATTGGTTCATCTTGTATTACACGAGGAAAGATCCAATTAGTTTCCTTTATAAATTGAATTCTCTTGTTTTGGGGATATTTATTATTAATTTCTCCTAAAAAGTCACTGCAAGCCTTTTGCCAAGGTTCACTGTCTGCCCATAATCGTTCAATTTCTTCATTAGTCAGAGGCACAACAATTTCTGCAGGGTCCTTTCCAGTCAATTGGCGGAGTCTCAATTTACCTTTAAAAATCAGATCAGCAATTTTTTCGATATATGTCTTTATCTTTTTGCTTGGCCTATGTGGCAGAAATATCCATTCTAATATGATGCTTTTTCTTTGCATTAAGATTCCTGTTGGAGATTGTCTTGAGGGTAAAATAACAAGTATGCATTCCAAGTCTGGATCCACACGATCCACAGGTGTTTCTTGAAGTTTTCTTTCTACCAACTCTAATTCTTTCTCAGCCTCATCAGATAGTTTTTTTGGACTATTTAAACCCTTGTCACCTTCTAAAGTCTTGAATAAATTAACTAGTTCATAGTTCTTTATACCAATCATGGGCCGTATATGAGCAATATCTCCTAGTAGCTTTTGAAAATCGTTAAGAGTCTTCAATTTATCTCTATTTAATTTCACCTTTTATGGTCTAATTTTTTGTAAACCTATCTTATATCCTAAATAATTGATAGAATCTCCCCTCTGTACTTTTTCTGGAGCAATTTGCAGTCCCCAATTAGGCAATACTTTCTGTAGTTCTTCAAACAATGTTTCTAATGTCTGTGGGTTTGGGTCTGCCAACAAAATATCATCCATATAATGGTAAATGATAGATTGTGGGAAGCGCTTGCGCAGTATTTCTAGTGGTTGTTGTACAAAATATTGGCATAAGGTGGGACTATTTAACATTCCTTGGGGCAGGACTCTCCATTGGTACCTCTTAGCTGGCCCTGAATTATTAAGAGTAGGCACTGTAAAAGCAAATTTCTCTTTGTCTTGTTCCTGTAAAGGTATGGTAAAAAAACAATCTTTCAAGTCAATAACTGTAATAGGCCATCCTTTAGGTAGCAGAGAAGGCAGGGGAATACCAGATTGTAAGGAGCCCATAGGTTGAATCACCTTATTAATTGCTCTTAAATCTGTCACCATCCTCCATTTTCCAGATTTCTTCTTGACAACAAAAACAGGAGAATTCCACGGACTGGTTGATTCTTCAATATGCTGAGCCTGTAACTGCTCCTGTACCAACTGTTCCAAAGCCTGAAGTTTTTCTTTTGTCAAAGGCCATTGTTGAACCCAAATAGGCTTTTCCGTTAACCATTTCAAAGGCAGTGCTGTGAGTGTCTTATTAAGAGGGCGATTCTTTTGTACAACTTGAATGGCTGGTGAATTATTGTCATTTTTGGAAACATAGTTGAGCCTCCGGCTGACATCATAACCAGGAGGGATTTTAATCTGGGTATTCCATTGCATTAGGAGGTCGCGACCCCACAGATTCACTGCTATATCAGCCATATATGGCTTCAACCGTCCTTTCTGACCTTCTGGTCCTATGCATTCAAGCCACCTCACACTCTGTTTCACCTGAGATATTGTTCCAATACCCAGAAATTGGATATCTACTGTCTGTAAAGGCCATCTCGGATGCCAGGACCGTGGGGTTATGATCGAAACATCAGCCCCCGTGTCGACTAAACCCTGGATATAAATATTGTCTATCAGTACACCCAATTTTGGTCTTTGTTCATTTATCGAAGTCTGCCAAAATATTCGTTTCGTAATTTTCTTTGGAGTTTCTGAATCTTCTTTTGAATTTATGTTATCATCTGATATTGTATGTTTTTCAAGATCAGGTATTGGGTGTTCTATTCGTCTTGAGAATGCTGGTCTTCTACTATGACCGGATATGATCTCACCATCCTCAAATTTGGAGTCTGATTTTGGGGGGCTTCCCGGGGGAAGCCCCGAAAGGCATTTCCCGATGGCAGAGGGTTGCCTTCTTTATCTCTGGTAGATCTACATTCATTGGTCCAATGCCGTCCCTTGCCACATCTTCTGCATAATCCAGAAGGCAATGGCCTTCTGTTCGAATTAAACCTAGATCGGGCATCGTTTCTAAAAGTACTTTGTGTACAGTTTCGTCTTACATGGCCTTGTCTACCACAGTTGAAACAAGTGATTCCTTGGTTCCTCTTCCTTACCTTATCAATGGCTTGGTCTACCCAATTGTCTTCATTACTATGGAGAGGTTCAGCATTGATTGTATATTGAATCCATTCTTCTAGAGGTGCGGCTCTGATTTTTAAAGGCAGAAGCATTCTTCTACATTCTGGATTAGCATGATCAAAGGCCAGAGAAAGTATTATTTGCTTTCTAGCTTCTGGATCTGATATTGCTCTATTTACAGCCGTGGTAAGCCTGTGTAGAAAGTCAGTATAAGGCTCTTTCAAACCTTGTTTGACCTTAGCATAATGCTCAACTTTTTGACCTGGGTCTAAAATCTTTTCCCATGCATTAAGTGCGGCCGTACGGCATAGCAATAAAGTATGTTCGTCATAAGTAGTTTGAGTCTTCACGTCAGCAAACATTCCTTCACCAAGGATTTGGTCCTGAGAAGCAAAGAAACCCCTAATTCTTCCTTGGTGTTCTAAGGTCCTGGCTTCCTCTCTAAACCAGCTTCTCCACTGTAAATTTTGGCTTTGGTCCAAGACGGCAGCCGTTAGCTGCATCCAATCGAAGGGGAGGATTCGGTTTTTTGCAGACCATGAATTCAGGAGCTGCTTTACATAAGTAGAGTGAATACCATACATGGATATTGCCTCTTTAAAATCTTTGATGTCTTTCATATGTAGTGGCTCATAACTATACTCTACATATTCTGAGGAACCCCCTGGTGCCATCTTGGTCTGAATAGTAGCTGGGAACAATAGTGGTGGTGAAGGAGGTATCCCCGTGATGTTTACAACTTTATGTAAAGTATTTCCAGTACCATAACACCCCATTGGGGGTTGACCTGAACTGTTCTGAGCATAAGATGTATCATTGCCCTTTTGTAGTGTTGCAATATGGTCCTCACATTCTTTCATTTTGGATATAATGGGTTCCCATTCTTGGATTTTGGACATTACGGATTCCCATTCCTGGAATTTGGACATTGCAGGTACAAATTCTTGTATTTAGGATACTATCTGTCTCAAAGTTTGACTTTCTTGATGAAGTGATTCTTCTAAAGACCTCGCCGAGTTAGCAATTTTGAGATCTACATCATTAACATAATTAATGATTTTCTCGTCCACTTTATTAATGTGGTCAACAAGTTTCTTGTTCTCATCAGTTACGTAGAGTTTATATTGTTCTAGTTCTAAAGACCTCGCCGAGTTAGCAATTTTCAGATCTACATCATTAACATAATTAATGATTTTCTCGTCCAGTTTATTAATGTGGTTAATAAGTTTCTTGTTTTCATCAGTTACGTAGAGTTTATATTGTTCTAGTACAGTGTTATCATTATGTGAAAGCTTGTTGTAACCAATTTGTAGCATATCCATCGTTTTAGACATAGCAGAGTTTGAAAGCTGTAATTCACATATCTTGGACAACAGCTGCTGATTTAAGGTCTGCATCTGCTTAACGTCATTAAAGGGTCTCAGCGGGCAGAATAGAATTCCTGGGAAAAGCAAGGGCTGGGCAAGACCTGCCCACAGTCAAACCTGACCTGAGTGCGTTCTAAGCCCGACCCGTGGGTCTGGGGTGGGAGTCTGGAGGGCCGCGAGTCGCGCGCCACTGGATGAGGGGCGGAGCTAACACTAGCGCGGCCGAACCAAGCAGGCAGAGGGAGCCTAAGCCGTTTGGAAGTCACCTCTCACTATCAAACCTGCACGCACAGGGCTAGGTACAACCTGCCCACAGTCAAACCTGACCTGAGTGCGTTCTAAGCCCGACCCGTGGGTCTGGGGTGGGAGTCTGGAGGGACGCGAGTCACGCGCCACTGGATGAGGGGCGGAGCTAACACTAGCGCGGCCGAACTAAGCAGGCAGAGGGAGCCTAAGCTGTTTGGAAGTCACCTCTCACTATCAAACCTGCACGCACACAGGGCTAGGTACGACCTGCCCACAGTCAAACCTGACCTGAGTGTGTTCTAAGCCCGACCCGTGGGTCCGCCAGCCCAGGGCGTGGGCGTTGGGCGCCAGATGTAGGCGGAGTTTACCCACAATGATACCAATACCAGATAGATATTTATTAGAATATAAACCAACACTCACGGTACAGGCAACTGATTACAATAGCAAGCACCTGAACAGGGACCGGAGTCTGCAGACGGACGGACGATGGGAACCTCCTTCCAGCAGCCAGGAACCAGCAAGAGAGCCTCTCAGCGTCCCGGCAGCCCCTTATCCATGGGGTTGGCCACACCCCCTCCAGGAACCCAGGACCCTGGATAAGCTTCCCTGGACCCCACCAGCTGACACCCGAATCCCACAACAAGAGTCCTCCTCCAGTGCATAGTGGGTCAGCATACATCAGTAACTCTTAGGAATCCCAGACAAATATCTACATGTCCTCGTTCCAAACTCACAGTCACATTGTACCTCCAGGGGGCTCCTTTTAATAATGGAAGAAAGTCATAGGAGGCGACATCAGCCAATACCTGGTAAGTATAGATAGCCACTCTCCAGCACAGCTAGTCAAGAAGTATAATTGCAGGGGAACACATGGACAATCAGAATCTAAAGATGTAAAACAAATGTATCCTGTTGCTATGGTTGGATAATAGATAGACAATGAGCTTCTTAATAGTTGGGGAAGAAAGAAAGAATTATTGTTACAAAAGAATCAAATCCATCAGATCCTCAGGAGGGGACACCTCATCCCAGAATGAAATTCTCTGTTGTTTCTCATACAAGTACTACACGATATAATCATGTGTTCTGAATTTTAAAAATTACTTTCATCATTGAATATTCTGTGCCCTTGTTCTGATACATACTCATCCATGCATGTCCAATTTCCATCTCAGAATACAGAATCACCAAGGGTATGGGAAACAAAAGGAGGTATAATTAAATATTCTTGATAAAGATTGTTTTTCAGGGAATATAAAAGGTGGTTTTGTGGGAATCAGGAGAAGGGATGAGGCAGAAATGTCTTAGTGGTGTCATCTGTGTTACCTTTGTGTAAGAGGCTTGAGAACCTTGTCAGTGCCATGCCTGACTAAATCCCGGGAGACATGAGATAAGGCATGCATCAGCGACACGGTGGCTGTTAGGAAGATGTGAGTTGCTTTCACTGGCCCCATTTGTGATTACTGTCACCCTAGGTTAAGATAGGAGAAACAAACTTTAAGTAGTTGCCATACTTTGGATTGATCATAAAAAATCTCTAAGATGAGGTAAAAACCCTCATAGTGAGTTCATTCTCCTCTGCAGGCAGATCTACCTGAAAATTCAAAGTATGTTATAAAAACAAGGAACCAGGAAAGTGTAGTAATTAGGTTTCTGGCCTGTCCAGCCCGAGAGCCAAACCCCCAGACCTGCAGTCCCACAGAAACACACAGAAGTTTACTTTAATTTCATGCTGATTGACCTATGGCTCAGACATATTGCTAGCTAGCTCTTTCATCTTAACAAAATCTATTTCTATTAATCTATTTATCCCTGTGGCTTGGTATATTTTCTCAGAGCAGTATTTCAACTTCTTTCCTCTGGATCTGCTGGCATCTCTGCTGACATCTCTCTGGCATCTTTCCCAGTGTCTCTGTTCATCTCTGCTCTGTTCTTCCTGTTCCCAGAGTTTTCTTAGTCTGGTAGCCCCACCTACACTTTCTGTCTGCCTTCTGGCCAATCAGCTTCTTATTAAACCAGTAGGGGGGACAAGATACCAGAACATAATTCCACTATAGGGAAGCATACTACAACTTGACTATGAAATGCCCCTGGAAGTTCATGCAGTGGAGGTATGATCCAGGTCACATGGCACTATTTTTACACATTGGAAACTTTCAGAGGAGGGTCTAGTTGGGGGAGTAGATCTCTTCCATGCTCTATGCTTCCTGTCTGAAATGGTATGAACTCCACACTCCCATTACTAGGATGATTTAACTCATCCCTGGCCCAAGGAATGGAGCCACCTGACCACTGACTGAAAGCTCTGAAACCAGAAGCCAAAACAAGGCCCTCCACTCTTATTTAGTTTTTCTCATATGTTTTGTCCTACACAAAAGAGTCTGACGGACACAGCATGACACACTGAACATTGATGGCACCAAGTTAGCCTACTGCTATACAGATGAGATAGTTTAGAGACCAGAAGACAGGGGAGTAATTTGGCTGTGATTCTTCTCCCCAGATGTATAATGGATGTGGGCCGACATCTTCCCACTCCATTTTCTTTTTTTATGCTCTTTGGCTGCCTATATTTGTTTTAAATTATACTATTCTGTATCTGTCTGTCTCTATCTCTCTGTGTGTTTGTCTGTCTTTCTCTGTCTGTCTCTCCCTCCATGTGTATATATGTTACATGAGTGTGTGTGTGTGTGTGTGTGTGTGTGTGTGTGTGTGTGTGGTGTGTGTGTGTGTGTGTGTGTGTGTGTGGTGTGTGTGCATGTGTGGTGTGGTGTGTGTGTGTGTGTGCATGTGTGTGTGTGTGTGTGTGTGTGTGTGTGTGTGTGTGTGTGTGTGTGTGTGTGTGCTTAGCTGGGGCTTACAGGTTGATGCAGTCATGCCCAGTGGGTACTGAGGATCTAAACTCATGTGCTCACTTTGTCCACTGAACCATCTCTCTACCCCATTGTGTCATGGTGTTCCTTAGTAATTACCACAATCAATTGTCACAGCGTGTCCTGCTTATCTAAGAAAGTTGTCTTTTAGGTGACCTTTCACTTTTTGGTCCTTCCTCAAGTGCTTCTCTCCAATCTTAAAACTCTAAAGACAATCCAAGTTGTCATGGAGGTGTCATATAGACATCTCCAAGGTCTCCAAATGAGCTTCCATACATGCTGAGAGCACGGGGTGAGAATTTAGCACTTATCATTTACTGAGGGCTAATATGAACCCTCAGTTTTCTACAGTTTCTCATTAAATCCATGTAGTATGTAGTGGGAAATTGCTATTCCTGTTTTATGGATGAGAAAACTGAGTTTGCAAAGTGTACTTATTTCCTGGGTTTGCCATAGCCAAATAACTGTGAACAGAATTGTATTAGCTCACTACTCTGGAGGCCAGAAGTCCAGCACAAGGCACTGGCAGGCTTGTGCTACTTACAGAGGCTCTCAGGACTGTTTTCCATCCCTTGCAGTTTCTGGTGTAACTGCAGCATTTCAGTTTCTGTCTCCAGATTTGTGCAACTCTCTCCCCTTCTTTTCTGTTATAAAGACACCTGTCATTGGATCTAGGGAATACTTAAATAGTCTGGGGTGGTCTCATCTTGGGAACTTTAACTATAACTACTAAGATTCATTTCCAATAAGGCCTTGTTCACAGATTCTAGGTTAGAATATGGACCTATCATTTGAGACACACTGTTCTATCTACTACAGAGACATTATATGTCACACTCTGGGGGTGACACTACATGAGCATAGATGAGGATATGGAAGATGGCTTCTACTGTTGAGAGAATACGCCCTCAAGTCTTAAAAACAGGACATAGCCTCACACAAACTCTGCCCTGAACCTCTGCTAAGATACTTTGAGCATTGTCTCACTGATAAAAGACAGAGGAGGGCAATAATCTTTTGTTTACTTTAACCCCCGGTGCCCCGATATATTGTCTTTGAAGGGACTGGGCAGAGGCTAGCCCTGAGAATCATATGGTAAGTTAAAGGAAGGAAGATGCAAAGCATCTCTGAATGATAGGCTTAGCGCTAGAAGCAGGTTCTGCTTCGCTAGCATCCTCTCACTTTATTCTCTATCTACAGTATGGTCTGATACCATTAGTAGCTGTGCTATAGTCTGGAGGCCCAAGGACAGTGTTGTCTGGCAGATGTGATGGCTGCTACAGAATACTGTCTGTGTCTACTAGTGCTTCTCTCCTATCTTAACTCTAAGGACCATATAAGTTGCCATGAATACATTGTGTAGACATCTCCAAGGTCTCCAAATGACCTTCCATACATGCCAAGAGAACAGGATTAGAATTTAGCACCATCCACCAAGCACCAGGCTCTGTCTGTCTTGGACATACAGGTACAATTTAGTCATGGTCTCACAACCAAAATGCTACAGACAGCAAGCTGGTAAAAACACAAGCGAGCACGATAAGACACACATAGTGTTGTGGGATATTTGTTTACACTGTAAAGATGTGTCTCTGCCTAAGGTGCCTTCCAATTGGTTTAATGAAGAGTTAAATGGCCAGTAACTAGACAGGAGAGGATAGGTGGGACTTCTGAACAGAGAGAGAAAATAAGAGGAGGAATCTAGGTGCATAATTTCATTAGCACACTTGGAGCAAGTCGGATGTGCCTGTTCTAAGAAGAGATAACCAAGCCATGTGTTAGAACATTTTTTTTAAATAAAAATGGGTTAATTAAGTTTTAAGATCTCGTTGGAAAAAAAGCCTAAGCTAAGACCTAACTTTCCTAAGTCTCCTTGTCATTTGCAGGCTGGAAGTCCAAAGATAGTCCAACAATAAAGCTTGCTACAACGCACGCATGGCAGTAACCCAAATGTCAACAAGGTGGGGAGGGCTTATGTCTGACAGAGCTGAGACTTGGGGATGTTTTCACAAGGAGATACTGAATTCTTTATTAAGGACTGCACAGCAGGAGGAGTGAAAGACCAGGTTAGCCCGACTCTAACACCACTCCAAATGTTCTTTAAGACTGCACAGCAAATGGAGTGAGAGACCAGGTTAGCCCAACTCCAACGCTACTCCCAATGTTCTTTCCATCCCATGAAGACATCTGGACAAGAACAAACTAATGAGGTAGAAGAGTTTCCCCCGGGAGATCTGACTTTGTCCTAGTATGAACTTCAGAGGCTCTGAGAGATAGATGCAATGTTTGAGTCTTATGCTCTGAAATACCACCTGCCTCATCTGTCTGCTACAGATGGAAGATGAAATGGGAAAACAAAACCAACATTTAAAGATTCCCTCCTAGAAACTATTCTGCAGGTTAGGTAGCTAGCACCCTGACTGCAGAAGCCGACAGCCAAATGGTCATGCTGTCTGTATTCTCCTTAAAAAGCGTTTTAATTCATTACTTTCTCCTCAAACTCCATGTGTTATCAGTCAGTAGTTTTAACTGACTTTTCTCAATCTCATTAGCAAAATGCATTTGTATGGTGTTTAGGGTGAAGGTGGTGTGATTTTCCTCTCAGTGGTCCCAGCTGATCTGGACCAGATTCCTGGATAGAGTTGGTGGCAGTAGAATATTTTAAAATTTTTATTTCACTTTGTGTGTATGGGTATCTTTTCTGCATGTGTGTCAATGTGTACCCAATACCTGCAGAGGCCAGAAGAAGGTGTCAGCTACCCTATAGCCAGGGTTATAGATGCTTGTGAAACACCCATGGCTGCTAAGAATCCTGGTCCTCTGTAAGAACATATTATCTTTAGTGCATGTAATCATCCTTGTGTGGCTCCAGCCCCTGACAGCAGAATCTTGTTGAATCAAATAGTTTTTACTCAGTTTCCTTATGTGACATTTAACCACTAAGAATTTGTGTTTAATTTATCACACATTCAAATCAGCAAAGTCCATAGATAATAGAATTTGCTGGGTGATAATTATCTAAATGTAAGATCTCTTTACATACTACTCTAAATTTATTTCAGGCATTGAATATAATAGGTTTCAAATGATAATATAGTTAACACTGTGACCTCCCATGAAAAGGCTAAATGTTCTCAAGGAGTAAGACACATCTGCGACATGCTGTGAGCCACAAGATGTAGGGCGAAGCAATTTCATCTTAACATTTTTTTTTCTTGAAATTTTCTTTAATCTCCTTTCTCATTCAATTGTGTAAATGTTCCCAGTGGGCTAGAGTTGGTCAGTAAAATCCTGAAATCTTAACAAGAAAGGTATTAATGAAAATCTGGCCAAACTTTATAAGAAATTAACCTAAAGATGGATCAAGAATTAGACAGTGGAAAGGGAAGACAAAGAAGTGACATGTGTCACTTCTAGATGGTTCTTATACAAGGGACCGAACTATTAGCTTCCTCGTAGATACAGCGCACCCCAGGGAGAAGATGGCAGGTTTGTAACCCTGTTATGGAAAGAGTCCCCAGACTCAAAGTACCACTGTAGACAGGAACAGGGACACGATAGTGGGACCTTCCCAGATTCACCACTGCTGTCTCTCTCAGTAAATCTTATCCATCATCTTTCCAATAGGTTGAAACAACAGTTGAAGATGGGCTTAAATTAAAACTCTATGTATGCTTGCTTACTTGGGGGGAGATTGTCAAACAAGAACCCCTACTTGCTACTCAGGTATTTCTTTTATGGTTCTAGGAGGAAAAGGAATTGGTTGCTAAGCAGAATGAGTTCTTTTCTGTTTTGATGGATAGGCTTCAGTTATATAAGCATTTGTTCGATAAGTAAATAATTTCCCTTGATACATCTGGTTTTTTAATCATATTTGCACTCAATTATGCATAGGCAAAAGATGACAAATAGGATTTTCTCCTGAACATTCATTTTTAAGGACACAGTTCACTTTACTATATATGCACCCCAAACCATTATAAGATAGATTCGTCCATTACAATAGTTTTAGGATTTAGTAACAAATACCTTGAAGGTTCAGTGTTCACAACACAGTATCAAAAAGGAAGCAACCAAATTCCTCTATCACAAGGCTGAGTCAAGTCATAGGAAGGTTAAGGGGCTCTTTAACTGACTCCTTTTCTTCCATACTTCTAGATGACAGGTTGATGGGCTCTTCAGATGATCCTGAAATGCACTGGGTACTCTTGAAGCCACCAGTGGAGTGTATATAGTAAGAGTCAGTGAGATTGACATCAGTGGTCTATGTCTCTCTGTTCATTCATATGTGATCTTGTAATGTGGCTAAAGATTATGCGAACTTAGGCAAGCCTAGGGCAGAGGAAGAGTGTTTCTTTAAGAACCATGTTAAGCGTCTAGGGAGAGCTTTATAGATGATTAAAGGGAAAACCGGTTAAAGAATCATTGCTCAGTGAGATGTGGATGAGGCAACTGTGGAGGATTCCTCGCAGCATTGCTTGGGTGATTTGTAAGTTCTTACTCCACGTTAAAGAGGTAAAAAGGAGAAACATTGACGGCATTGTGTGGTGTGAGTAAAACAAAGGGCTGTACATGTAGCTGACACAAGGACATGCTTGGAAAAAAAGATAAGACCAAGGATATGGCTCAGGAGAGGTAAAGCATTTGGTGAGAAAACATGAAGACTGAGTTCGGATCCCCAACGCTCAGGAGGAAGTTTAAGCATGGTGTACATGCCTATAATCCCAGTGCTAGGGATGAGGAGACAGGAGTAATCTGGGGCCTCACAGCAGCATAGACTATAAGTGAGCACTAGGTTAGGTTCAGTGAGAGAACCCACTTCAATGATAGAGGAAGGCATGCAATGTATGTTTACATCTGGCCTACACACACACACACACACACACACACACACACACACACACACACACACACACAGAGAGAGAGAGAGAGAGAGAGAGAGAGAGAGAGAGAGAGAGAGAGAGAGTAACACACACAAAAGGTCTTGTTCTCTATAAAAAGATTTGTAATTTTGTGTGTGTGTGTATGTGTGTGTGTGTGTGTGTGTGTGTGTGTGTGTGTGTGTGTGTGTGTGTGTGTTTGAACTAAAATCTGAAAGGTTCTGTATGTCACCATCTCCTTGGTTTTCTATTAATGATGCAGGGTAATGTTCATCTATAGAAAGGGTTGATCTTCTGCTACTCAAAAAGGAAAGTGCCGAGTATTTTTATATCAAAAGCCTTTCACAATGTATCATTGCAATAAAAATCATGTAAAATATGCACAGTGTGATTCCATTCATGCCAAAAATACTTATGCCAAAATAAAAACTACATTTTTAGGGGCTGTAGAGATGACTTAGCAGTTAAGAGCATTGGCTGCTCCTGCGGGGAACCTGGGTTTAGTCCAATACTCACATCCATCGGATGGCTCATAAGTATCTGTGACCCCAGTTCCAGAAGTGATTCATTATCTTGGAAGCTGTCATCTCCTCAGACTGTATCTGTCCATCATTAACAATGTGACCTCAGCAGAAATGCATCCCTACCTCTCAGATTTTGTTTTTAAGAACTCCTGATATAGTAACTCTTGTGGCTTTGGTGTCCCCCTCAAGCATTTTGGGCATCTCTGTGAGTGTACTAATGGTTCTCTCTGCTTCAAAATGGTAGCTGCTGCTGTTAGCAGGCTAAAAGAGCATGAAGCCAAGTGCATCTTCATTAGCAAATACTGACCTCCAGCACTTTGAGTTGAAGGTTGGAGAAGCTAAATCCAGAGGTAACTGTCACTCTGATGTCTATAAATCATAGAAGCCCTTTACCCTAGCCCTAGCTCTTTAAAAAATATTTTTGAGACAGAAGACCTTAATGTTGCTCAGGTTGGTTTTGAACTTACTCGATGGCCTAGGCTATTCTTGAATAACATTATCAGCAAAACCAGTGTTCTCATACTCATGGATGGCTTCTGCTTGTCTTTATCTGAGAAGATTAATCTGAATGGTTGTATG